>CM038143.1:249218825-249346325 GCA_021437245.1 Aegilops speltoides | reverse complement strand
AGATGATGCATATGTATATCCCCTTTCTCTCAATCTTTCGAAAATTGATTCGGTGGAGGTTGTGGGGGCAAAGCAAAGAACAGGGGATGTTTCTTTCGGCGAGCGGATGGTTGGGGTCAAAGAGTACACTGTATACTTGTTGAAAGTGAGGAGTGGCGAAGATGAGTGGGAAATTGAGCGTCGATACCGTGAATTTTATGCACTTTATCAACAACTCAAGCTCTTCTTTTCTGAGAAAGGATTGAGTCTTCCACCCCCATGGATAAATGTTGAGAAAGAGTCCAGTAAAATGTTTGGGAATGCATCCCCAGATGTTGTCAATGGAAGAAGTGGTCTTATTCAAGACTGCTTATGCTCTTTGCTCGTCTCTAATTATCCCTTTGGAACACCCTCCCCTCTGGTTAATTTTTTGTCACCGAGGACACCTGCTTATGAACAAAGCTTTTTAAAGATGCTTTTTCCGCGATCTTTGAAAAGGCTGAGCAGCGATTTACATACCAAAGATTCAGACTGCAATGGAGCTCTGCACAAGGATTCTACCTCGTTGGGCAAGACAATATCACTTGTTGTGGAGGATAGGCCTCAGAAGTCGACTAGACAGTTGTTGGAGTTTCAACACTACAATTGTGCGGGATGTCATAGGCATTTGGATGCTGGACGAACATTGCTGCAAGAACTTGTACAAACTATTGGATGGAACAAGCCTCGGTTTTGTGCTTACACTGGACAGTTATTTTGTGCTTCTTGTCACACAAATGATACTGCGGTTCTGCCAGCAAGAGTTTTACACCACTGGGATTTTTCTTTATATCCAGTTTCCCAGCTAGCAAAAGCATTTTTGGACTCCATCTATGACCAGGTAGAGATACTTACTCTATGTTTTTCTTTAGTTTGTTAATTCTTGTTTATTCATACCGTGCCTGGAATGTACCACAGAATATAATAATTTTACTTGTGTGCTTTGCCTTGGCCTTATTAAATGGATTGTTTTTTTTTTTTTCGTTTTCAGCCTATGCTCTGTGTAAGTGCTGTCAACCCTTTCCTTTTTGCTAAAGTGCCTGCTCTGCTTAACATCATGAGTATCCGGAAGAAAATAGCTGCCATGCTTCCTTGTCTCCAATGTCCTTTTCGGAACTCCATATTTAGAGGATTAGGAGTTCGAAGATACCTTCTTGATGGGAATGACTTTTTTGCGCTTCGTGACCTTGTTGATCTCTCGAAGGGAGCTTTTGCAGGTATTTCTCATCCATGAACTTATATGTTATTGAGTTTGTGACCTTTATCAATTGATGACAGTGTAAAAGATGTACATGTATTTTGTTGCTGGCGAGGTTAAATTTGTTTAGTGTGTGAGAGTTTAGCTGACATGCTTTGGTGGTGGCGTAAAAGATGTACACATGTCAATCAGATTAATATTTTGCTCGCTATTTCTTCATTATTTCGGTATATATCAAACAGAAATTGCAGCCTGCTTAGAACTATTGAAGTTAGGATACTGAGACCCTGTTCTAAGGAGCTTCAGCTTCAGCAACATCCCTGAGTATCTCGTCTAGAAGAAATAATTAGATCGTGAATATCTTTTTTTGTTTCTAACATACGTTTGATATGGATGTTTCATATGCAAGGTCCTGTGGTTATTGTTCTGACTAACGTTTGATGATACAAAAATTGGACTAAAAATCGCAAGCCATTAGATAAAAATTGAAATCGTAATCTCAATGTGTTTCCTGCATAACTGATACAAAATCTGTTCTTGACACAGCACTTCCAGTTAAGGTGCAGACCGTATCAAATAGGATACTTGAACATATCACAGAGCAATGCCTTGTGTGCTATGATGCCGGCATTCCTTGTGATGCTCGACAAGCTTGTGATGACCCCCTGGCCCTTATTTTTCCATTTCAGGTGTGCTGCCGAATCTTCGATTTATGTTTTCTAAGCAGCCTCATCTTCATTCCTAAAGAAAACTTTTATGTTAATTTCAGGAAGATGAAGCTACAAGATGTGGTTCTTGTGGGTCAATTTTCCACAAACAATGCTTCAGGAATATTAGTGTCTGCCCCTGTGGTAAGAGTGCCAGCACAGGCACGAAAATCGTGGCACTAGAACAAGCTATAGAATCAAACAGGCTGTCAACTGAGTTCATCCCACCCCCTTCTTTTTCTTCATCGTCAAGATTTTTCGCCGGTATTCTTTCGAAAGCAAGGTCAGATAAGATTTGGAAACCGAGAGACAGCAATCCTGTGATTTTGATGGGTTCATTGCCGGATACGTCTATGTGAGTTCAGCTTAGCTGCATGTGTGGGGTTTATCATAACAATTTTTTACTTGCGCGAATGTTGTATATTTTGCTGCGACAGAATAGCAAAGAGAAGGGATTCTCACTGCTGTTTCTGTACGTTGTCCAAATTTAGGTTCTGCTGTTTGCATGGGAAGTTTGATGATTAGCCGCTATTTTTAAACAAAATGCTCATAGGAAACTATAACTTTCAACCTTGATCGGAAAATTTTGAACAAGGAATGGGATGAAACTTGACTTACTGAAGCTAAAAAATATCTGTGCTCGGCAAGACACCCACAACAAAACAAAACCAGAGTAACCATAGAATATGCAAAATAGGAACTAGACAGAATATCTATGATTCTACTTTTACATTTGAAGTTACAACACTGAAAAAAATTGAGGGAAACACACTTTATTACTCGATAAGCAAGTTTAGAGGGATGATATGCGGATAATGAGGTGAAACAAGCCACAACCCCTTTGTTCAACGTGAAAACTTCCTGTTTTATTTGTGAACTGGTTGTGAACTCTTGTTTTCATTTGTGGACTGGTTTGTAGTATGAGAACATGAACCTAAATTATGCTATTTATCTATCTATGCTACTATGTGGGTGTGAATTTGATGTGAGAATTGCGATCTGGTTACCATATTTGTTAAGCAATTATGTTGAACCATCGACATCGTCCATCGAAGGAAGAATGAATTAACTGAAGAAATCCAGTATTTGTTAAGCACTTGCGGTGCGTTCAATAAAACCGTACGCTTCCTACCAAAAACTCATTGTTTTTTCATTTTTAGTAATTAATATGTACATACAAACATATCCCCGTATCCTAGTTTTTAGAAAATTGTCGCGCCGGGCGTATCCCCGTATCGCGTATCCGATACGTATCCAAGTATTCATGCAAAGTAGCTGATAAATTGTTCAAAGTAGACATAACAAACAGTTCAGACATGAAGATCAAACATGCAACATATTGATAGGACATCAACACATAAAGCATAAATGGGAAGATCAATCATAAAACGTCACTAATGACTTCCATTGCCATTGCCACTCCTAGTACCATAGCCATCCAGGCTGCCATGTGCACTCGCACCTCCTACCACTTTGATGCCAAAATTTGTGCCTTGGTGGTACAAAGATATTGCAACTGAGCAGTGTCAGGTCTTGCAAGGTTATGAACATGATCTTGTATTCTTGCTCCATTCTTTTTGTCCGCACTTTGTTTATAAAGACTATCAGTGAAAGTGCTAGTTATCGACTAGAGGGGGGGTGAATAGGCGATTTTTATGAAAGTATTCAAGACAGGCAATGTCCTCGAAGTCAGACAACCAAATACAACCTAGACAATATGCAGCGGAAGATAAACTACACTAGCCATGCCCAGTGGCGGACCCAGGAAAAAAATGAAGGGTGTGCAGTGTGCACACTCAAAAAAAAAATTCTCACCTAATCCATGTGTCAGACAAAATATGGCAAAATAATAACATGAGTAGCTTAATGCAAATCCCACAACAATTTAGTTCACAAAATATATCTCAAATGTGCTCAATTACAATAGGAGTAGTCTTACATGAAAGAAGCATAAGTAGAAACTTACATCACTAGGTAACTCTACGTTTTTGCATTGCCATGAAAGCATCAACTATGTCATCTTCGCTTACTTCCATGAGCACATCCCTTTCAATAAATGTCACCAAGCAATCATTCAAGCGATCATCACCCATAGTAGTCCTCAACTTATTTTTCACTAGATTCATTGCTGAAAATACTCTTTCAACACTTGCCGTCGCCACCGGTAAAATCAATATCAATTTGATGAGTAAGTAGACCAAGTCATAAAGAACATGCTTCTTTGTTGCAACAAGCATAATAGAGAGCTCACCAATATTACTTGCATTTCTAAACCTATCATCTTGTCTCATATCATCAATAAAATTAGTAAGTTGAAATTCTAGCCTTATCAAATCTGTGCTTGAAATGTCCATGGGATAGAATTCAGCAAGTCTCATTACCTTGAGTGCATCATAAGAAGCAAATGAATTGAGGGGATTCAAAGCCGACATGCAAATAAGCAACTCCGTATTAACCTCATCAAACCGATTGTCAAGCTCTTGAATGGTTTGATCAATGACACCAAGATATACTTCTCTTCTATAACGATCATTATTTGTTTGTACTTCATAATACCGACGTGATCTTCGATTAGGCTCATAAATATCCTCCCACAAAGGAACTTGAATGTCATGTTTGTTGCAAAATAAGGTTAGCTTTGCAAGAAATTCTTCCCAACCATGAGACCTCATGTGTTGCATTCTACTCTTTGCCAAACCAACAAGTGTCATTGCATTGATAATATCTTGATCTCTCTTTTGCAAAGATTTGGACAACTCATTTGTATAGCCAAGAATAACAAGCATCAAGTGAAGATTGAAAACAAAGTCAAATGATTCAAAGGCTTGAGCAACTCCACGTATTCTTGTCCACTCACTTTTTTGTGAAGGATCTTTTCCAATAGCATCAAGTACTTCAAGGATTGTGGAATACATGCTAACAATGTGCATAATGGTTTTAAAATGAGAACCCCAATGAGTGTCACCGGGTCGAGCTAGTCCCATCTCTTGATTTAGCCCACTTCCACTTTCAATCTCACCCATTTCAAGTGCTTCCAACACCTTTTGAGCTCTAACATCTCGAAGCATGTCATGTCGCTTACAAGAAACTCCAACAATATTGAGCAAGTAAGAAAGATGATCAAAGAACCACAAACATGGTTCATTGTCCTTTGCCACAGCTATAAGAACCAACTGAAGTTGATGTGCAAAACAATGGATGTAATAGGCAGAGGGTGACTCTTTCATGATCAATGTTTTCAACCCTTTTATCTCCCCTTTCATGTTGCTAGCCCCATCATATCCTTGCCCGCGTATTTGACTAGGAGTCAAATGATGATCTTTAAGCAAAGTTTGAATTGCAGAGAGCAAGTTGTTCTTTATGAGATGCATCACTAGACTCATCAGCTAGGATTGCATAGTGGTCGTCACCAATATCTTCAATAATTCTTTTAATTGTTTGCGCCGCACAACATTCAGTTATTTGATTTTGTATCTTTGGACTAGTCAAGATGCAATTCCGAGGAGCATTGTTCAAAACAAGTTTACTAACTTCTTCATCATTTTCTGAAAGCCATTTAAGAAGTTCAAGAAAGTCCCCCCTATTGCTAGATTCTTCACTCTCATCATGTCCACGAAATGCCAATCCTTGGTTCAAAAGAAACCTCAAGCATCTAAGTGAATAAGTCAGCCTAGCCTTGTACATACGCAAATCCTCTTTATCCACCCTCACCATAATGTTATCAATTGATGGTTGGGGTGCCACAAATAAATTGTACTTCTCTTGAGCTTTGTTGTGAATGCTATTAATACCACCAACATGTTTGACCAATGCATTGGGCTTATACCAATTTTTCCAACCACCATTAACAAAGGCATCACCCCTAGGCCCCCCATTCGATTTTCCTTTGAACAAATAACACACAAAGCAAAATGCTGCCTCATATTTGACACTATATTCTAACCATTTATAGGTCTCAAACCAAACAAAGTTGAAGTGTCAATTTTTACCATAGATTTTTCTGACTTGAAAGTTGTGTGCATATGGTTGGACTGCTTGCTTTGCAATGTATCGTCTCCGAACTTCATCTTGATCATCGACATCATACTCTGAAATAGGAATCCTCTCCCCTGGATCAGGAGGAAGCCTTTGAATATTATATGGCCTTGCACACGGAGAATGGACTGCTTCATCTTCACAATCACTTTCAATCTCGCATCGCAATGGACTGCTTCATCTTCAATATCAAATTCAATCTCGTAGAATGGATGGAGGTGGATTATGGACTGCTTCATCTTCAATATTTGACACTATATCTTCAAAGTTGCTCTTCACCGCAACCTTCTTTCTTTAGCAGCCTCATAATTCGAAAAAGGACTGAATGTCACCATTCCTCTTCATCTTTGGTTCTACAATTACAACAAAAACACAACTATTAGTACAAGCACAACTTTAAGATTGAACAATACTACTACTCAATTGGCAACATATTCCTTCAATGCATCGCACCAAATATCATCCTCGTGCAAAAATTTAAGAATCAATTGGCGTTTAGGACAGACAAATTAGCGAATGGATATACTGATGTACTATCGATGTAAGCTCACCCAAAGACCAAAGGCGTCACGAACTAGGAATTCATGAGGGATTGAGCCATTGAAGCTTGGGCAAGAGCTCCTCATCTCCGCTGGCCACGGAGTTCGGACGTCCGCGACCGTGGCGGCGGCTCGTGGTGGCTGGAGATCCACCAGCCAGCAAGGAGCGCTTCGAAGGGGAGCAGAGCGGCGACTCTTCTCGCCTTCTTGGTGGAAGGAGGCAAGGAGCGGCGGTCCGGCGGACGACCCAGCAGGATGGCGGATGGGGATGGGGATGGCGGACGAGGATGGGGGGCAGGGGGGCGCTGGATTAGGTCTTTCAGCGGCTGCGCTCTGCCTGGCCGACGGACTATATCGATGGCTCGCTGCCTCTCTCGCTCGGGAGTAGATGGGCTGGGGCGCTGCCACGCTGGGCTTGGGTTGATTTGGGCCTAAATATCATATGGTAATAAAAAAATCAAATTTTTCTGGGTGTGCCACGACACACCTTGCACACACGCTGGGTACGCCAATGGCCATGCCATAGTCAAGGAGATAGTATAGAATAAACAGAAAGACAGACAACAGCTAGGTAGAGTGGATCAGAATAGGAAGATAGTATGAAGCCAAATATGCAAACAAAGAAGAATGTCTTCACACAGTGAAGTCAAACACAGCAAGCAAGCAATGACTTCACGAAGCTAAATAGTAAGTAAAGGGTGAAGTGATAGAATCAGTTGCTTGACGAAGATAATGATTTGGTAGACCAGTTCCAGTTGCTATGACAACTGTACGTCTGGTTAGGGAGGCTGAAATTGAACTCAGAAGATCATGTCTTCACCTCATTCCCCTTGAGCTAAGGACACTTAGTCCTCGCCCAATCACTCTGGTAAGTTCAAGGTAGAATTCCAAACCTTCACAGACTCCGTTCACCGGCGATCCACAACGACTCTTGGATCCTCAGAATGCGACGACTAACGGACTAGAATATCACATTCTTCAAGTGTAATAAGTCTTCAGATCATGCGGACAGAAAGACTTCAGTGATGCCAAACACTCTTTGGTCTCTGGGTGTTTTGGGCTTTGTCCTCGCAAGGATTCTTTCTCAAAGGCTTCGGAGGTGGGCTGATAGAGGCAAAGGTGTCCCGTCTTTCGATGAGATGGTGGATTTCGCTTTGGTGGAAGTCGACTTTGACGATCCGACTACGAACGTGCGAGGACGTCGTGCCTTAGCAATCGCTAAACCAACTCCCAGAGGTTATTGACCACGCCGGAGCACGATCAACCTGACCACGAGGGTCTGTTTCCTGCGAGCAAACGAAGAACAAGCAAGAAACTGAGATTGAATCTGGATATTGCGAATATAAGATGAAAGCTTTATTGATCAAGGTGGGGTTCTGTGACGCCTTTGTCTGGTCGTTGAACACAAACGAAGTACGCGAAGTTGCAGCTATGGCAAACTTTAATCTAAACAAAACTCACAGTCTAAACGGTGCCCTAAGGGCTGTATATATGGAGGAAGAGGGGGTAAATTTCGTGGCCCTTGGTGGAGGGGTCCAAAACTAACCCTATCTCTTGTTTCCCCACACATACGGACTCTAAAAATAGCCTATACTTATGTATTTCGAAATTACATGGGCCTGGCCCAATAATAAGGTGACTCAGCACCTAGAATAGCCTCTGGATGAAATTTATGAAGTGGCATCTTGTATATTTCGTCCAAGGCTTCATGCACTCATTATGGTGGCTTCAAAGTTTTGAAATCATCACTTGTAACTCCGTTCTTGTTCCCCTTGCGCATGCCATCATCTCCATGCTTGTTCTTGCTCCAGTGTTCATCCTTCTCCAAGCTAGGCCCTTCATTTGTAAGCAAAACAAATGTATCCAATTTAGGCAAACATCATATTCTCATGAACATTAGAATCATTACCAAGAAACGAAAGTACCGGTAATTTAGTTGGCGTCTTGTGAGCTCTAGTAATTGGTCCAAGATGTATAGCAGCAGGGCTGTGGGTGTAACAATGGTATTGATGTCCTCATCATCCTCCCTTCTTGAAATGAAGTCGTCCTCGACGGAAGTTCATCTTCCTCACCCAAATATGGCTTCAAATCTGCAATGTTAAAAGTGGGACTAACCCCAAAATCTGCAGTAGCTCAAGTTTATATGCATTATCATTTACTTTCTCCAACACCTTAAAGGGACCAACAAAGACGTGGCATTAGCTTTGATTTGCGCAAATCAGAAATCTATCCTTACGCAAATGTAACCAAACAAGATCTCGGTGCAAACACAACATGTTTTCTACCCTTATCTCCAGCAAGTTTATATTTAGCATTCATACGCTCAATGTTTTCCTTAGTTAACTCATGCATTTTTAAAATCAATTCAGCACGTTCTTTAGCATCAAAATTAACCTTCTCCGAAGATGGAAGAGGCAACAAATCAATAGGTGCACGAGGTAGGAAACCATACACAACTTCAAAAGGGCACATCTTAGTAGTAGAATGCAATGAACGATTATAAGCAAATTCAATATGAGGCAAGCATTCCTCCCACATTTTCTTATTATTCTTTAGAACAGCCCTAAGCATAGTAGACAATGTTCTATTGACTACTTCAGTTTGTCCATCAGTTTGGGGGTGACAAGTAGTACTAAAAGCAGTTTAGTCCCCAACTTAGCCCATAAACATCTCCAAAAGTGGCTAAGAAATTTAGTATCATGATCTGAAACAATAGTATTTGGCACACCATGCAAGCGAATAATTTCACGAAAGAACAAATCAGCAACATTAACAGCATCATCGCTTTTATGACATGGTATAAAGTGTGCCATTTTCGAGAATCTATCCACGACAACAAATATGCTATCCTCCCTTCTTTGTTCTAGGTAAACCTAAAACAAAGTCCATAGATATATCCTCCCAAGGAACACTAGGTACAGCAAAGGCATATATAAACCATGAGGATTGAGTCATGACTTAGCTTTTTGACATGTAGTGCAGCGAGCAATAAAACGCTCAACATCCCGTCTCATCTTTGGCCAAAAGAAATGTGTAGCAAGTACGTCCTCCGTCTTCTTCACGCCAAAGTGTCCCATTAGTCCTCCTCCATGCGCCTCCTGCAACAACAAAAGACGAACGGAGCTAGCTGGAATGCATAGCTTGTTAGCACGGAACACAAATCCATCATTAACGATAAACTTGTTCCATGTTCTTCCCTCTTTACAATTCTGCAATACATCTTTAAAATCAACATCATGCACATATTGATCTTTGATGGTCTCCAATCCAAATATTTTGAAGTCAAGTTGTGAAAGCATAGTATAGCGACGAGACAATGCATCAGCAATAACATTTTCTTTACCCTTCTTGTGTTTAATGACATAAGGGAAAGTCTCAATGAATTCAACCCATTTAGCATGTCTACGATTCAGTTTAGCTTGACTTTTAATATGTTTCAAAGATTCATGATCAGAATGTATAACAAATTCTTTGGGCCATAAATAATGTTGCCATGTTTCTACAGTCCGAACAAGAGCATATAATTCTTTATCATAAGTAGAATAATTCAGACTAGGCCCACTCAATTTTTCGAAAAGTATGCAACAGGTTTGCCATCTTGTAATAACACACCTCCTAATCCAATTCCACTAGCATCACATTCAAGCTCAAAAGTCTTATTAAAATCAGGAAGTTGGAGTAAAGGAGCATGTGTCAACTTATCTTTCAACACCGTGAAGGCTTCTTCTGTGCGGTACCCCAAACAAAAGGCACATCCTTCTTTGTAAGCTCATTGAGAGGTGCAGCAATGGTGCTGAAATCTCTCACAAAACGCCTATAGAATCCAGCGAGGCCAAGAAAACTCCTCACTTGTGTGACCGTTTTAGGCTGCGGCCAACTCTCAATAGCTTCAATCTTGGCTTTATCAACTTCAATTCCCTGTGGAGTAACAACATAGCCAAGAAAAGACACTCGGTCGGTGCAAAAGATGCACTTCCCAAGGTTACCAAACAAACATGCATCACGTAGAGCAATAAAAATAGCACGTAAATGTTCCAAATGTTCCTCCAAAGATCTTCTATAAATCAATATGTCATCAAAGTAAACTACCACAAATCGTCCAATGAGAACACATAAAACTTCGTTCATTAATCTCATGAAAGTACTAGGTGCATTAGTTAACCCAAAAGGCATGACTAACCACTCATATAATCCAAACTTAGTTTTAAATGCTATTTCCCATTCATCCCCCAATTTCATATGAATTTGATGGTATCCACTACGCAAATCAACTTTGGAGAATATTGTAGAGCCACTCAATTCATCAAGCATATCATCTAGCCTAGGAATAGGATGACGATAACGAATAGTAATATTATTAATGCCTCTATAATCAACACACATACGCGATGTACCATCCTTTTTCGGTACTAGAATAATAGGAACAGCACAAGGACTAAGGGATTCGCGTATATAACCTTTGTCTAGAAGCTCTTGTACTTGACGCATAATCTCCTTCGTCTCCTCTAGATTGGTGCGGTATGGCGACGGTTTGGCGGTGAAGCACCGGAATTAAGTCAATCGATGCTCAATCCCTCGAATAGGCGGTAATCCGGTGGCACGCCTTGTGGAAAGACGTCCGAACTCTGCAAAATGTTAGAGACAGCAGGAGGCAAAGAGGAAGGCACGTCCTCGAATGAAAATAATGCCTCTTTGCACACAAAAGCATAGCAAACAGATTTGCTAAAATCTAGCTCATCAATATCAGATTTAGTGGCAAGTAAACATGCACTTTTCAATTTAATTTCGAAGCAACACTAGATGGTTTACTATTAGGCTTCAAATGTTGCTCAAATTCTTTTGCCACAATCTGATTTTCACTCTTATTTTTCTCCTGTTTTGCTTTATTAGCTCTATTAATATCATCTTTCAAAATGGACTCAAGAGTCATAGGAAGCAAAGTAATATTTTTATCCTTATGAACAAGAGTATACTGATTGTTTCTACCATGGTGTACAGAATTTTTATCAAATTGCCAAGGTCGACCAAGTAATAAGGAACATGCTTGCATAGGTACCACATCACAATCAACATAATCAGCATATGTAGAGATACTAAAATGCACACGAACAGTACGTGTTACCTTAACCTTGCCGCTGTTGTTGAACCATTGGATGTAGTAAGGATGTGGATGCGGTCTCGTGGTGAGAGATAGCTTCTCCACCATCTCCATGCTAGCCAAGTTGTTGCAGCTCCCTCCGTCTATGATGACGTGCACAGAACATTCCTTCACAACTCCCTTGGTATGGAACAAATTGTGCCTCTGATTTTGCTCAGCTTATGTGACCTGCACACTCAAAACACGTTGAGCAACTAAACATTCATACTTGTCAGCGTCTTCAGGAGCCATGTCTCTGCGCCTCATGATCGTAATCATCTCCACCGTGTTCTTCACGTGTAATAAGAGCCAACGTCTCCTCATCATAGTCACTAGCGACTCATACCCACCATCCTCAAGAGCAATCATCACACGCTGAGATTTGCATTTTCTCGCATAATGACCTCTTCCCTTACAACGACGACAAATATTATCACTGGTGTGCCCATTGATGCCATGGAAGAAGAAGAGCTCTGTAGGCCCGGCAGTGCGCTCTTGGCGATAGTGGAGGTTGTGCTCGCTTTCTTGTATCACGGCTGGAGGTAGCGGTGATGGAGGTCTTGGTGTAGTGGAAGTAGAGGATGCCGCGGTGTCCATGATGAAAGTCGACTGCGAGAAAAGTTAGTTCGCGCCAATGCTTGTCGATCCTGCACTTCACGCTCACTTTACAAGCAAGATGGAATAAACAGTCGATATTAGTATACTCCTTATACTCTAGAATGGTCTCGAATCTCTATTTAATCCACCTATAAAACGTGCAAGCATAGCTTCATTCTCCTCAACAATACCACATCTAATCATGCCGGTTTGTAATTCCCGATAATATTCTTCTACGAATTTTTCCTTGTCTTAAACGCTGCAATTTTTGAAGCAATTCACGAGATAATATGGTGGAACCCAACGAGTACGCATAGCAGTTTTCAAAGCAGCCCAAGTAGCGGGAATAGGATATAATCTACAATGTTCGACCACCATACACATGCAAAACTAGTGAAAGCACAAACAAAGAAGAAGAACCCGTCTCTCCTCGGGATATTGTAAACATGTAAAACGTTGTTCAGTTTCTAACTCCCAAGTAAGATATATATCAGAACATATCTACCCTCAAATGGTGGAATATTCAATTTCAGTTTAGGAATATGGACATCATCTCGCACTGAAGTGGTGGTGCAGCCTACCATTACGAATATATACCGAGGTCGACACTGGTGGTGGTGGTGCTGGTGGCTGCACATAGTGCTGATTTTGATCAACCTCATCCTCATAATCGCCCGCATACTCATCATCCTCCTCGGTACAAGCACCAGCGATAGCAGGAGCCAAAGAAGCACCAACAGAAGATGGCAATGGCACGAATTTTGTCCCGCTCAACAGAACCCGCCGAGCTCGCCCATACTGATTCGGAAGGGGGCGTAGTTGTTGTTGTTGCAGAGGTGCGATAGGTGCAGCCGGCGGTGGTTGTGGAAAATGCGCGAGCAATTGATTAAACTTGCTATCAAGCTTTGTTTCAAACGTCTTCTCAATGCCATCTATCTTCTCCATGGCCTCGTCAAATCTGTTTAGCACATCTTGCACCTGTCCACTCATCATTTGCTGAAATTTATCATGTAGCTGTTTGTTCGTCAGGTTCTCCCAATCAGTCTCATCGGCTTGTGATCCTACCATGGTTAGGAGCAAATAGAAACACACAATAATATGATCCTACAGACTACTAAGAAGTGGTGGTGGTGTATCACAAACCCGTCAAGCAAATCTCAAATTCTTACCAGTTCTTACCAAAGCGGTGGTGGTGATCGGCAACCGTTGTAGTCAAAACTCTCAAAGCTTGGATATAGCGATTACGGGGAGAATCAAACGCACGACGTAGATGTATGTGGAGCTGGGAAGGCTTATAATATGGTAGCAAAAAGGTCGCAATAATCAATTCAGAGATGCAAAGTTGAATAAACGCTCACGACGGATCAGGTCTGGTCCTAGGCTAGACCGTGCTAGAGACGCGAGCCTAGAACACTAACAAAATCACGGCTGAACGTAAACAAGGGAAAAGCACACTCTGGAATTTTTTTCTCCTCTTTTTTTTTTGCTGCTTTTTTTTTGAAAAATCACTATAATGGCGAGTGTCTCAAAACTCTTCCTGTGTCAAACCGACAGATGGGCACGAAATTTTTGACCAATTTTTTTTATTCGCTCGACCCAAAAACTCGAAACGGGTCAAAAAACTTTCTATAACGGCGATCGCCTCAAAACGCTTAGAAACACCTAAAAATAGGATAGCCAGAATTTTTTTTGTCAAGTGCGTTTTCGGAAAATTTTGGGCCTAAACGGAGGGTGGTTTCCGGACTCTTTTTTTTGGAAACCAACCTCCTCTACGGACGGCAAAAGATTGCTGGAATCCGAAACCTACTCCGGCAAGGAAACACGAATCGGAAACTAGATGGATCCCGAAAACAAACCTAATATTCAAGGAACTCGGATTGGTGGTGGATATATGGTGGTAGGATATGGCAGCGGTGGTGGTATATGATAGCGGTGGTGGTATATGGATACGGATTCGAAGCGGTGGTGGATAAGCGGTGGTGGTAGATGGTAGGGGCGATGATGATGGTGCGGCGGTGGCGTGACAACTTATGACCAGAACTCGAAACTCTAAAAGACTAGACTCTAAGACCAGCAACTAGACACGACGATGCAACCGTAAATTCAACAACGCAAATACAGAAAAGATTATGCAAAGGCTCAGATTGGATCGGATATGATGAACTAACCCTAATTTTTTTGTGGCTTTTTTTTCGTGGACTGTAGGTATGAAGAACAGACTAGATCTAAACTACAAAAAACTGTAAAATCTCACCGAGCAACCCGGAAATCTGATACCACTTGATAGAGGCAAAGGTGTCCCGTCTTTCGATGAGATGGTGGATTTCGCTTTGGTGGAAGTCGACTTTGACGATCCGACTACTGAACGGCGAGGACGCCGCGCTTTAGCAATCGCTAAACCAACTCCGAGAGGTTATTGACCACGCCAGAGCACGATCAACGACCACGAGGGTCTGCATTTCTGCGAGCAAACGAAGAACAAGCAAGAAACCGAGATTGCAATCTGGATATTGCGAATATAAGATGAAAGCTTTATTGATCAAGGTGGGGTTCTGTGGACGCCTTTATCCGGTCGTTGAACACAAACGAAACGCGCGAAGTTGCAGCTATGGCGAACTTTAATCTAAACAAAACCCACAGTCTAAGCGGTGCCCTAAGGGCTGTATATATGGAGGAAGAGGGGTGAATTTCGTGGCCCTTGGTGGAGGGGTCCAAACTAACCCTATCTCTTGTTTCCCACACATACGGACTCTAAAAATAGCCTATACTTATGTATTTTGAAATTACATGGGCCTGGCCCAATAATAAGGTGACGAGCACCTAGAATAGCCTCCGGACGAAATTTATGAAGTGGCATCTTGTATATTTTGTCCAAGGCTTCATGCACTCATTATGGTGGCTTCAAAGTCTTGAAATCATCACTTGTAACTCCGTTCTTGTTCCCCTTTGCATGCCATCATCTCCATGCTTGTTCTTGCTCCAATGTTCATCCTTCTCCAAGCTAGGCCCTTCATTTGTAAGCAAAACAAATGTATCCAATTTAGGCAGCATCATATTCTCATGAACATTAGAATCATTACCAAGAAACGAAAGTACCTGGTAATTTAGTTGGCGTGCGCGAGCTCTAGTAATTGGTCCAGTATGTATAGCAGCAGGGGCTGTGGGTGTAACAATGGTATTGATGTCCTCATCATGGGCTGCTCTCAAACGACAATAGTCATGCACTAACTCTGAGCAGCCACCAATTTATGGTGTAGGGGGTGGGCTATTTATAGCCAGGAGGCAACCCAACATGATATGTCCGAAATGACCCTGCGTCACTAAGGAACCGACACGTGTCCAATGGTCAGATTTCAAAGACACGCGACAACTTGACTTGGGCGACAAGCAAAGGTGACTCATCCAACTCTGGGTAATATTTTCTCTCATTGTATTCACTCGAAGACATAGGATTTGGGTTGAGCATCACATCAGTCTTCTGACTTTGTTCACTTGGACCCCACTTGACAGTTTGGTGGTTCCTATGACTCAAGAAAGAAGAAAATGAAACTACGAAAGAAACTATGTCTTCACACTCCATTATCTTCAAGTGAATGTCTTCACGTCATTATCTTCGATGTGAATGTCTTCACGAACCACCATTGTCTTCAATGTCTTCATACATTTTTAGGGGCCATCTCCGACGGGTAAACTGAATCAATGAGGGACTTCTACCTGTGTCCTCCTGTGAATCTCACAAACACATTAGTCCCTCAATCACGTTTGTCGTCAATACTCCAAAACCAACTAGGGGTGGCACTAGATGCACTTACAATCTCCCCCTTTTGGTGATTGATGACAGACTGGTTGAAGTTTTCAACGGGGATAAAAATATGTGAAAGTTAAAGTACGTGGTCATTGGCTTCATGAAGTTGAAATGCCCCCCTGAAGATGTGCATATAAGTAATTTGGTTTTGAATGCAAATGCACATTGCAGGTTTTGCTTTGTGGATATCTCCTTCTCTTCATGAAGACAAATCATCATGCATAGAAAAATGTATTGAAGATAATGGAATGCACAATGAAAAATGGGCGTCTGCAGAATTATTTCATGCGCATAAGATAGGAATTCAACCACGCAATCGAAGATAGCAGAAAATGTAGCAGATGTCCCATCTGGATTTAAGTGTTATAACTCAAAAGCCAACAGTTCATGAACGAGAGCTGCAAGACTTAACAAAAATATAGCACCCGACCCATATAGACCCGCTTGAAGACTATCAACCCATATGCTTCTCCCCCTTTTGCCATGAATGGCCAAAAAGGAATGAAGACATAGGGTGTATAAGCGTTCCCCAGAGGTGTCGGGGCAGCCGGGTCGACGTTGGAGTTGGTGGTGTAGTTGGGCCTGATGCAGCATCTTGATGCAGTGAAGCCATAGCTGGTGAAGTGGCGTCGTCCTCCTCATCATTGACTCAGGCAACAACAGTTGGAGCAGATGATGAGTAGTCAGAATCTTCATGGATGGTGTAGGACACCAACTTGCTGATTGTGGAGGCCTAGAATCAAACTTGAATCTTTCAGTGAAACCATCTGCAGTGAGTTCATCTTCAAAATAGAGCAGAGTGAGGCTCTTCCACACAAGCCGACAGGCTTCATGTGCAACAAATGAGTTCTTGGTGGAGAGGTTTTGAATATGATTGACATCCATAAGAAGACTTTGCATCTGACGCTTCATCCAGTCATGATGCCTATCATGCTTCTGATGTAGAGAAACAAGAAGTTCTCTGTCATTGAGTACACGAGCACGCTTCTGAGGCCTTTGAGGTACTATGCCAGTAGCTGCATCTGTGTTAGCATGATGCAGCATCATAAGCTGCTCGACAAGTTGACCAGCAGCAGTATTGGGATTGGGCATATGAATGGCTTCAAGTGGTGCTCAGAAGCTCTGGAAGGCAGCATAGTCTTCACAAATGGGTTCCTTGGCAGGTTCTGGATAGATGGCTTCATGAGACATATCGACTTCAGGCAAGAAGACAACATGATTGCACGTTGAAGCTTGATAGTTGAAGAACAAAGCTTAATCAACCGCATTATCCATGGTGCATAGAATTTCTGGCCAAATGGATCTGCCAATTGCTTGGTAAAGACGTCATGGGTGTTGAAGCGGGTGCCATTGAGAACGTAGAAGACCAATGTGTCTTCATGGTACCTTCAATCTTCGCATGAGTGGAGTACCCTCTAATTGGCCACCGAGTATGTCGTACAATGTGGTAGATGGTACGAGGTAGGTACTGACGAGGACATGTATTAGGGGTAGGGTAACAGGCCTGACCTAAAGACCCTACCCATGGACACCATACACTTTGTCTTTGGCCCTGGGCGGATCGCCGTCGGATGTACCGCAACTTCAAAGTCACTCGGACGGCAACAACCACTCGGAGCATAGCACTCCACTCGACGAGCTCATTCCACTCGGCAGTGTAACTCACTCGGATATGCGAAGACCAATAGTCAGCATGACGGTTTTATAGTGGCCATGTATTATGGCATTGATACTCGACTTTGTAACATAGGAGGTGAGGGGGTGGCACACTCTATAAGCCACCCCCCACCACTAGACCAGGGGGGCTTTTTTATTCCACCTCTCTCTCTTTTCACCATTAGTCTCAGGACTTAGCTCAGGCATGGGGATCCGTTCCTCTCTCTCTCTCACACACATTGTAATCTCCAAATATATACTCAGATAAAACAAAGCCTCTCCAAAGCACGAGACGTAGGGTTGTTATCTCCACCGTGAGAGGCCCGAACTCGCTAAAACCACCGTGTCACCCATATGCATCTCGATAGATCATGCTCCGTTATCCTATCCTCTCTTCTTCGCCGGAGTCGTTCCCACGACGGTTAAATACCGTGGGGCATGGCGTCTATCGAGCCATGATGCAAATGGTTTTTTCTTCGGTCACGGGCAGCAGATCAATTACGTTGCCAAAGCATCGCAGGAAGAAGAGGAACAACCCCTCGCGATCTAACAACCATTCGTAAGCTAACGATTTGATACTTCTCTCTTGCATATCTAACAATTTCCCGATGGCTCCGACCAGCGGATGCTTCTTCACCGAAGACGGGCCCCCAGCGGCGCGATGCACTCGGCGTCCTCTGCGGTGGACTGGAGGCGCAGGCCAGGCGTGACGCGAATGCTGGAGCCGGTGCACGTCCCCGCGCACAGTGGCTCGTTGCCGTCTCCGGCTTCGTCCGCAACACCTTGATTAGGCTCCCCCGAATGGCCATGGACGCCGTGCGCCTTGTCGTCGACTCCGGCCTCATGTCTCATCGTCGACTCCAGCCACCCCGATGCCGCTCAGGCGCGTGACGCTCCTTCCTCCGGCGTCGGTCGCTGGGGACGGTTTCGGTGGCGGAAGCGCTGCGGCGAAACAACCGACCGCAACCGTGGTCATTCGAGATTGAAGGAATCAATGCTCGTAAGTGAATGCGTGCGTGGGCCACCTCCTCGATAATTAAGCGCATGCGGATGCAGCAAAAGGAATCGGAAGGAAAGCTCCCGCGAGTGCGCGACTCCGCTGGCTCCGTTTCGTCAAGGTATAATTGCCTCATTAAGCGGCTAATTGGTGAGGATTTCCAACATCCGTTACCTATTTACTGCAGCTCAAACAAACGCGCTCATTTGACAACTCCGCTCTTACCGCGGCAGTTATTAGTGCATGCATGCGCTATAACCACGGGGCTTTAAGTCTTTCCAAAAGGCGTCAATGCAGGGGCGTTTTAGATCAGCAATAAATATTCGTAGCTATACTTGCTATGCTAACTTGCAGGGTCACTCGTCCCGTCGTCGTCTCCGGACAGCACCTTAATTCACTCGGACGGACATAAATTTCACTCGGGCGAGTGACACCATGACATGCAGGTTCACTCGCATCAAGACGACTAACGTGCAGTGACTCGGCGGCCACACACGCCGTCACTCTGTCGTACACATCGTTGTCAACTTACTTCAGTCGGACGTCCCATACGTCGCCACTTCGCGGGACATGTCTACTTCACTCGGACGTCCCGTGCACCGCCACTCCACGAGACGCATATACATCACTCGGCCGCATGGCGCAACATCAAGCGGTTGGGTACATCTTCGACAACATGCTTGACTTGGCCACCCTGTCCACCGCCAAGCGGTTGGGCGCGACTTCAATCAACTTGCCTGCTCGGCCGTCCCGTGCGTAGCCACTCAGTTGGGCACATTTTCATCGACTTGCCCGCTTGGCTGTCCCGCGCATCGTCATTCCGCGGCACACGTCTTCATCAACTTGCCCGCTCGGCCGCCCCGCGCGTCGCCACTAGGTTGGTCACCTCATAACCACTCGGCCGCTCCGCGCGTCGCCACTCGGTTGGTCACCTCATAACCACTCGGTCGCGCCGCGCGTCGCCACTCGGTTGGTCACCTCATCACCACTCGGCCGCCCTGCGCGTCGTCACTAGGTTGATCACCTCATAACCACTAGGCCGCTCCGCGCGTCGCCACTCGGTTGGTCACCTCATCACCACTCGGCCGCTCCGCCGCCCTCGGTTGGTCACCTCATCACCACCGGGCCGCTCCACGCGCCGCCACTCGGTTGGTCACCTCATCACCTGGGCGCCCGCTGCCGCCACTCGGTTGGTCACCTCGTCACCACCGGGCCACTCCGCGCGTCGCCACTCGGTTGGTCACCTCATCACCACTGGGCCGCTCCGCGCGTCGCCACTCGGTTGGTCACCTCATCACCACTCGGCCGCCCCGTGCGTCGCCACTCAGTTGGGCACATTTTCATCGACTTGCCCGCTTGGCTGTCCCGCGCATCGTCATTCCGCGGCACACGTCTTCATCAACTTGCCCGCTCGGCCGCCCCGCGCGTCGCCACTAGGTTGGTCACCTCATAACCACTCGGCCGCTCCGCGCGTCGCCACTCGGTTGGTCACCTCATAACCACTCGGCCGCGCCGCGGATCGCCACTCGGTTGGTCACCTCATAACCACTCGGCCGCTCCGCGCGTCGCCACTCGGTTGGTCACCTCATCACCACTCGGCCGCCCCGCGCGTCGCCACTAGGTTGGTCACCTCATAACCACTCGGCCGCCCCGCACGTCGCCATCGGTTGGTCACCTGATCACCACTCGGTCGCCCCGCGCGTCGCCGTCGCCAAAATCCCCCAGTGGGTGACTTAGCTGCGAATCTGTTTCGCCTAAGTTTGAAAAATCCTACCGATTGGAGAGCAAACCTCCCACTCGGGGGCTTAGCTGCAGTCCAGTACTCGCCTAAGTTTGAAAAAAAAATCCTACCGAGTGGAGAGCAAACCTCCCACTCGGGGGCTTAGCTGCAGTCCAGTACTCGCCTAAGTTTGAAAAAATCCTACCGAGTGGAGAGCAAACCTCCCACTCGGGGGCTTAGCTGCAGTCCAGTACTCGCCTAAGTTTGAAAAAAAAATCCTATCGAGTGGAGAGCAAACCTCCCACTCGGGGGCTTAGCTGCGGTCCAGTACTCGCCTAAGTTTGAAAAAAATCCTACCGAGTGGAGAGCAAACCTCCAACTCGGGGGCTTAGCTGCAGTCCAGTACTCGCCTAAGTGTTTGAAATCCTACCGAGTGGAGAGCAAGCCTCCCACTCGGAGGCTTAGCTGCAGTCCAAGGACTCGCCTAAGTAGCCAAAATCCGACTGAGACAAGAGCAAACCTCTAATTCAAGGAACTGCATCACAAGTATAATGTGTGCTCCATCCCTATCCGCAAGGACACCGAGACGAAGGTCGACTGTCACCATCGCCTCATCACCACTCGGCCGCCCGCCGAAGCTCGCTTGGTCGCCTCATCACCACTGCCACTCGCCTTTCGCACAGCTAAGTCATTTTACATTCTGTTATTTCTGAGTATCCCGTAATTCACACATCACCTTCACTCGAAGGTCACACCATCGAGTGTACCTCTACGCTCAGCTGCTTATTTTCACATACTTTCTTAGTACTGGGTATGTGACTCCCTAGTCCAGCTTTCATTTTTTCGCATACATCATTCATGAACACCATGTGTCGTTCTTAATTTCGAGTTTGCATCGGTCCTCCGGGGCTGCAACTTAGTCGAAACACTACACTTCCATTTTATTTGAGCCAATATTCCAATGAGTTGATCGGATCCATCGCTCGACAAGTTCGAATCGATCCTTCGCTTTTCGGACTCTTGCTGGTTAACCAGAAGCCCTTGCACTCCCAAATGGGTGTCTATGGGTGTTATTCACACAAATCATTTGAGCACACACCGAATTTCCTCAAGAAATTATTTCGTTGGCTTGTGTCATTTTTTACACAAGTTACGTGATCATTCGATGGCCCTATGCGCCAACTTCATCGCTGCCCGGACTCGGTCACCGTACCGGTCCTAGTGCACCACAACACCTACCTTGTCGCTCTGTTGACTTCAAACACATCCAGCCAACCCCTCTGAGGAATCCTCTTCATCGTATCAATGATATAGACCTCGTCAGGCATGAGACAGATAAGTCCCTTTTATAATCAAATTTCACACTTCACTCTTTTGCGAGTTTGCCTCTTTCGAGCATCACTCGGAAGGTTCACCTCATCTTTACCCGAGTCTAACTCGATGAATTGCAAATCATCCATTCAAAACCATATTTTTCATGTTCCGACATGTCCGTTGCAAAGCTTGTAGCACGCTCGGGAGCTACGCCGCACTCGGGGGCTGCATCTCATTTGGAATGACACTATCCTGAGTGGTCGACTACTTCATCACCTGGCAGATCCTTCACTTCAACAAATGCATTCGATCCGCCACTTCGACAAGTTTAGTAATCACCCAGACGCTCTGCATGCCATCTTCATTCCTACTCAGAATCAGTTGGCACACGGTCTTCTCGCGCAAGAACCACGTTAATCGACCTCGTCACCACATAAGCTTCGAAAGCATTCGACTAAGTCCTCCGAGGACCATTTTCGCCATCCGGTGGCACACGACTTCGCCTTAGCCGCTTCGCGCGCTGCTACTCGGTTGTGCGCGTCTTCACCACTCGACCGTCGCGTACCGTCACTCGGTTGTACACATCATCGCCCCTCTGCCGCCTCGCGCATCACCATCAGTTGGACGTGTCTTTACCTCTACACCCCCAGCACGGGAACGACTAAGTTACTCATATGGTCAAACCGCATATCACACTCTGTAGCAAGCATACCTCCTTCGAGCATCACTCGGGGGCTACGCACGACAATTGGCCATGTCACCCTCAGGGGTTACGCCCATTTGGTCAACCTATTGATCACATCAGGAATATTCTTCTGACCATACATGCTCGATTCGCCGAAGATCTATAAGTGAAGCACGTCCACTAGGACAAATACCCCTTTCATGCAAAAGGGTGAAAACGAAGCTCCTCTACGGATACAATGTACTCTTGCAAATACCCCTTTCATGCAAAATCTAACGGTCAATATAAGAATTACTACTTGAACGATCACTCCCTGGAGTGTCCAGCTTTTTTCTACAGTCGGCAGTTTCAAAGCCAAGTTCATTCACCGTGCTGAGAGTACGAAGATTCACCTGCTTGACCGAGTTCCAGGCTGAATTTATTCCATGCCGAGCGCACGAAGATCAGTCCGACCGACTCAGCCCGTGCCGAGCTTATTTACCATGTCAAGCGCCCCAAGATGCATCCGATTCACTCAATTTCAGACTAAAAGATATTTACCGTGTCGATTGCATGGAGGTTTACCACGACACTTAAACCTCTCGCCCGACTCATTTAGTCCGACAGAGGCTCGGGATTACACCCGGTGGGTGCACTCAGCGGCCCCCACCGGAAGAGAACTCAGAAAGAAACATTTTTTGCTCGGTCAAGACCAGCTCCAGATCACTCAAGTACTACTCGACTTCTGAGTCGAGGAGAAACAACCTAGACCAATACCAGATCCTCAAGTACTACTCGACCTCCGAGTCGGAGAGGAACAAGTTCGACTGGTACCAGCTAAGAAGAATTTTAGTTTTCGCATACCTCCTCCGACTGCCCGCAGTCGACGGCGGTCTCGGGGACTACACCCAGTGGGTGCACTCAGCATGCCCCCATCGAGTAATCTCCACTGCACGGCCCGACCGGTCCGAGTGATGAACAACAAAAAGACAGCTCTAAGACTCCCGCCGATCGCTGGTATCCACTGAACGGTCCGCCCGGTCCGAGTGACGGCCAAACAACAACAAAAAATACAGGCTCTAAGACTCCCGCCGACTGCCCGCAGTCGACGGCAGTCTCAGGGACTACACCCAGTGGGTGCACTCAGCGTGCCCCCACTGGAATAGTATCCACTCAGAATGGTCCGCCCGGTCCAAGTGACGGCCAAACAAAAAAAGAAGACACGTTCCAGGCATGAAGAAATTCCGAGTAATCAGTTACTCGATGCAGGACCAACTCCAAATCACTCCAAAAAAATTGCTATAAGATGAGTTCAACGCTCCTCCGTGGACCCGATTGAGCTCATTTCACTCGACACGTGCGCCGGAATCTGGTCAAGGCAACACGCGGAGATAAGACCACCGGGTGACTAGAGGAAGTTCATAAGTGCCTCCGTAGCACTCGACTCATCTGGGAATTCACCTCAACTCGACCCGCCAACCTCGACCGATTCGGGGGCTAATGACGAGGACATGTATTAGGGGTAGGGTAACAGGCCCGACCTAAAGACCCTACCCATGGACACCATACACTTTGTACTGGGCCCTTGGGCGGATCGCCGTCGTGACGCATCGCAACTTCAAAGTCACTCGGGGACGGCAACAACCACTCTGAGCATAGCACTTCACTCGACGAGCTCATTCCACTCGGCAGTGTAACTCACTCGGATATGCGAAGACCAATAGTCAGCATGACGGTTTTGTAGTGGACATGTATTATGGCATTGATACTCCACTTTGTAACATAGGAGGTGAGGGGGTGGCACACTCTATATAAGCCACCCCCACCACTAGACCAGGGGGGCTTTTTTCTTCCACCTCTCCCTCTTTTCACCATTAGTCTCAGGACTTAGCTCAGGCATGGGGATCCGTTCCTCTCTCTCACACACACATTGTAATCTCCAAATATATACTCAGATAAAACAAAGCCTCTCCGGAGCACGAGACGTAGGGTTGTTATCTCCACCATGAGAGGCCCGAACTCGCTAAAACCACCGTGTCACCCATATGCATCTCGATAGATCATGCTCCGTTATCCTACCCCTCTCTTACTGTCGGAGTCGTTCCCACGACAGGTACTCAAGGTCATTGACGAGGAAATGCACTGGGTACTCAGCTTCTGCAGGAAGTGGCTTCATCATGCTTAGCATTTCTGTAAGTGCATCTAGTGCCCCTTAGTTATTTTGGTGTATTGAAGACTTATAGGTTAAGGGACTAATGTGTTTGTGAGTGTACACATGCTCTATAAGTCAATGAGGAGTTTGATATTTACGACGAAAGTCGACCCCTAAAAATGTATGTTTTCAGCTGAAGACTTTGGTTCTCCTGAAGGCTTTGAAAGTAAAGAAATTGGTGTGACCTTGAAGACTTCGATATTCATGCGAGGACTATGGAGCTGTTGGAGATATGCCCTAGAGGCAATCATGTATGATGATATTTCCTATGTGTTTATGAATAAAGATAGTCCTTGGACATTATCAATGATGTGTATCGGCAAGTACGTGACTTGTTTGTGGGACTATGCATTGTATGGTGACTGTCCTAAAAGGTCCCTAGTCGAAAGGGCTGTGTGGACGCGCAGCCGACTAGACTATCATATGACACGGTCGATGGCTTGGTCTCACTGGCCATGGAGCATTGGATGCTAACCGGATAATATGGACTTGGAAAGGTCTGGTCGGATTCGACGTAGTCGGATCCGAAGTCGAGATAAGGTCCGAGTCGGATGGACTCCAACTATGAGATGCAACGATAAGTCATCTGTGAGTCTCTAGTACAACATACGCTCTATGTCCTAAGACCTGAGCCGACGATGTACCGAGATGGTGACAGACTTGCTTTGGGCCGACCAAACGCTAATCCGCGGATCGGTAGTTACAAAGGTAGGTTTCGGCTTGTCTGCACCCATGTTGAGACGTGGTCGAGCAAGATGGGATTTGCCCTCCGATCGGGAGAGATATACTATGGGCCCTCGTGTGATCCGACCAGATAAGCATGGCTATGCGACATGGATTATGAGATAATCCGGTTTGTGGTCGGTATCACTGGAACGAGAAAGAGGTCGGGCTAGCACAAGGATGACAGTCTCGCCTTGAGCCCGACAACATATATCGTGAGGCAAAGGGAATAGAAGTGTGACACGTTGTACAGGTTCGCCTAACCAGCTTCATAGTCTGCTTGGTGGTTGGCATGCCTTGCTAGAGGCTGCTACCAACCGTGCAGGTCGGAGGTGATCCGAACTGCGACCAAGCCGACTTGAACCTAAGGGGTCACGCGCTTAAGGGAAGGAACCTACGAGGTCGGTTCATAGGACACTGGTCGGATGTGATCCGAACTGGACTAGGAACGTGACCGAGTAGACTTTGGGCTTTAGGGTCCGTGCGAGGCCCAAGTGTTGAGCCTGCGACGGACGTCTAAATAAAGTGGAGGTGCGGCACACTCATGCTATTGATCGCTTCGGCGCTGTGACTAGGGTTTGCATGTGTTGCGAATAGCCACCTCCACTCGCCGACGACTGTGTGATCGGACCTAGCAGTCCGCCGCACGGTGTTCCTCCTGCAAGCGCGGATACCGTTAGAGGCGGTGCACTTGTGCCACTCCGGCGAACTTGTACGTGGAATCAGACGACCGGCTGTTCGAGGGAGATCGGACAAGGAGGAGACGATCCACGCAGACGCGCTGCCCCAACTCTTGTTCCGCTGCACGACACTGCACGTCTAGTGGTAACGAACTGTGATCCATCTCCCATAGCATGTTCCTGTTGTTCTGCACGTAGGAAAATTTTAATTTGCAGTCGACGCACCCTACCGTAGATCCCAACAGTGGTATCAGAGCCTCTTCTATAGGATTTGGATTCAGATCGTATGCATATTAGATATGTGGAGGCAGCAGATGAGATCTGTTGTCGTTGATAAGATCGGCTATGTGCACGGTTAATGTGATCAACTGCACATGGGGATCGTTGAGGGTATGTTTTCTGATAATCGGAGTCGATGAGGTCGTGACATGATCTACCCCTACCGGTCGGTCATCCGCCATCGGGGTTAACAGTGAAACGTAAACCCGAATCGGACTTGCCGTGTGCGTAGCGCCGTGTATTTCGTACCCGACACACAAACCGGTAGAATGCGATTCTATGCATAACTTTGTTTTGCAGTTTTGATGTGAATAGTATGGCTCATGTGTATGTGATGCATGTGTGTAATTTATACGTGGCCTGCGTGTCATGTTTGTCAGCCGGCAGGAGCCAAAGTGCTATCATTATATTGTATAACGACCTGCATGTCGACTTGTGACTCTATGTAAAATTCATTACTAGATGTAGTAGTTGGATAATAGAGATCGGGTTGGTGGCTTGGCGTCCCGGCGTGACAAACAAGATGGAGTTCGTAGATGGTCATCGGAGTCGGAGCCGACCTGGAAGAACGTCCATGAAGGAGCCATACTATTTCACAATATGTGTTTATTTGTGATTGTTGTGATTCTTTGTTTTTATGCATGTTAGAATGGTAGAAAGATCCCTCATGAATATCAAGCGAATTGCCATCCCCGATGTTGCCCCTTCGCACGTCAAGTACGTCTAGTAGTGGGCTCATAAAATTGGGGTGCTGCTGGATGTCCTTGAACTGAAGGGTTCGTGTCGAACACGGACATGCACTACATCAGGTTAACTTGAAAAGGCTATCAAAACGGTTTTGGGCCTTGTGGCAAAGAAGGTTGGGAGCCGGGGTATGAGATACCTTCCCGACCGACAGGAGTTGTGTAGATATACGATTAGCAAGGAGTTGCTTAACGGATAGGTATGTTGGCTAGCAGTGATGCTAAAGCTCACTAGTCGCATGCGCTAGTCGGATCCTGAATCACTGAGAGTTTGCGGAGGGATGCTGACTTCAGTGGGAGTATTTCTGTTTAGGCTAGAATTACTCTATGTAAACACATCGCTTAGTGATTACATATTTTCTGTTGTAGATCAATGGCACCACCTGCTCAACCCAACTTTGCATTGAAATCAATTCTGGAAAAGGATAAACTAATTGGAACAAACTTTACCACCTGGTATAGAAATCTGAGAATTGGTCTCAAGCATGATAAAAAGGAACATGTTCTAGAGGATCCACTTCCAGAGGAACCTGCCGATAATGCTAATGCCACCACTAAGAATGCCTACTGTAAACTCGTTGATGAATCAACAGAGATCACCGTGTCGATGTTTGGCTTGTATGGAGCCGATTTGCAACAACAATTCAAGAATGTCAAGGCTTGCGATATGATCGAGAGTCTCAAGAGCATGTTTCGATATGTGCTAGGACCGAAGGTTCAATGTCCGCGATCCTTGATGGATTGCAAGCTGAAGGAAAGTGATCCATCGAGCCCACATGTGATCAAGATGATCGGATATGTGCAAGCTTTGGATCGTTTGGGCTTCCCGCCTTGGATGAGCTGGCCATCGATCTGTTCGGTTCTCTTCCGCCCAGACTATGGGACGCTCATCTCGAACTATCATATGCATGGCATGGATAAGAAGCTCACTGAATTGCATGGGATGCTCAAAGTGGCGAGCAGATATTAAGAAAGGCACGCATCAAGTGTTGATGGTGCGTAAATCGCTAAGTTCAAGAAGAGTTGGTCCAAGAAAAAGGCTACAAACAAGGGCACAGAGACAAGAACCTCGCGCGCTACCAAGTCCTGACTGACTCAAGACCGCTTTGCTTTCACCGCAAGGAGACCGTCCTTTGGAAGAGGAACTGTAGCAAGTGGCTTGCGAGCATGGCAAGAAGGCCGTAAATGCTTCTTGTGCAAAGGTACACTTGTTGCATATGTTATAGACATTTACCTTGCCGACATACCCTAGTAGCTCTTGGGTATTTGATACCGGATCGGTTGTTCATATTTGCAACTCGATGCAGGGCTGGTAAGAACTAGGCGTGTGGCACAAGGGAGATTGACATCGTGGTCGGCAACAAAGCAAGAGTTGCTGCGTTGGAGGTCGGCACGATGCAGCTCCAGCTTCCTTCCGGATTCATTATGGAATTGAATAATTGTTATTACATTCCTGCACTTAGTCGGAACATTATTTCTGCCTCATGTTTGATGAGTCAAGGTTATGAATTCAATTTAAAGGACAGTGGTTGTTCGATATTTTTGAATGGTATGTTCCATGGCTATGCACCCATTGTAGATGGGCTATTTATATTGAATCTAGAACAGGGACCAGTCTATAACGTGAATGTCAAGAGGCATAAGCCAAATGAGATAACGTGAATGTCAAGAGGCATCATCTAGCTTCTTAGACCAATTCTTTCGGGACCTATTGACAGTCTTTTATAGAATTAATTTTATTTCTCTATTGCTAAGTTCAACTTGACCACTAGACTGAGGATGATAGGGTGATGCAATTCTATGGTTAACATCGTACTTGGCAAGCATTTTACGAAAAGCAGCATGAATAAATATGAACCACCATCAGGTCATTAAATATCTAGGGGCTCCAAACCTTGGGAAAATAACTTCCTTAAGCCTTTTCATAGAGGTGTTGTGATCAACACTACCAGTTGGAATAGCTTCTACCCACTTAGTAACATAATCAACAGCGACAAAACTATGAGTATACCCATCTGAGTAAGGAAAAGGTCCCATGAAATCAAATCCCCAAACATCAAATGGTTCAACAACAAGTGAATAATTCATATGCATTTCTTGACGCTTACCGATATTACCTATTCTTTGACATTCATCACAAGATAAGACGAACTTACGGGCATCCTTGAACAGAGTAGGCCAACAAAACCCAGATTGCAATACCTTGTGAGCAGTTATGTCTCCCGCATGATGTCCTCCATAAGCTTCGGAATGACATTTCCCTAGGATTTGTCCCTGTTCATGCTCAAGTACACAACATCTAATAATACCATATACTCCTTATTTATAAAGATGTGGGTCATCCCAAAAGTAATGTCTTAAATCATAGAAGAATTTTTATTTTGTTGGTATGTAAAGCTAGGGGGTGTATTTAGCAACAATATAAGTAGCACAGTCAACATACCAAGGTGTACTGTTAGGAATATTTATTGCAGCCAACTGCTCATCAGGAAAACTGTCATTAATAGGCTGTGGGTCATCAAGAGTATTTTCAAGCCTAGAGAAGTTATTAGCCACGGGGTTCTCAGCTCCTTTTCTATCAGTGATATGCAAATCAAATTCTTGTAGCAAGAGAACCCATCGAATAAGCCTAGCTTTGGCATCTTTCTTTTCCATAAGATATTTAATAGCAGCATGATCGGTATGAACAAGTACCTTTGAATCTACAATATAGGATCCAAATTTATCACAAGCAAACACAACTGCTAAAAATTCCTTTTCGGTAGTAGCATAATTTCTTTGTGCATTGTCTAGAGTTTTACTAGCATAATGAATAACGTTCAGCTTCGTATCAACTCTTTGTCCTAGAACAGCACCGAGAGCATAATCACAAGCATCACATATAATTTCGAAAGGCAAGTTCCAATCAGGTGGTTGAACAATAGGTGCAGAAATTAAGGCCTTCTTGAGTGTTTCAAAGGCTTCTAAACAATCACCTAAAAAACAAAAGGAATATCTTTTTGCAAAAGATTTGTAAGAGGCCTAGAAATTTTAGAAAAGTCTTTGATAAATCTCCTATAGAAACCAACATGACCAAGGAAACTATGAATACCTTTGATATCTTTAGGACATGGCATTTTCTCAATTGCATCAACCTTAGCTTTGTCCACCTCAATACCTCTTTCAGAAATTTTATGGCCCAAAATAATACCTTCATTAACCATAAAGTGGCACTTCTCCCAATTCAAGACAAGATTTGTTTGCTCACATATCTGCAAAACTCAATCACGATTGCTCAAACAATCACCAAAGGACTTCCCATAAATAGAAAGTCATCCATGAAAACCTCAACAATCTTTTCACAAAAGTCAGAGAATATAGCAGTTATACATCTTTGAAAGGTAGCAGGTGCATTGCATAAACCAAAAGGCATACGTCTATAAGCATAAGTTCCAAAAGGACTGTCGGCGTTCTAGGAACGGGGGTCCCCAGACTTGCCTGCTTGCGGCCTGCGGCGTGGCTCAAGGGAGGCCCAACACAACCCATCTTCATCAACGCAAGCTCAAGACCCTCGCGAGGGGCCAAGGATTGCATGGGCGGACGACAAGGAGCTTCTCAGCACGGCCTCACAGTCGGGCTTATGAGGGGGCGGAGAGTTCAAGGTAGGGTACCTCGCGAGGTGCCCATGACGCAAGCCATGACGACCAAGGGCGCCAGTCGGGCGCCAGCCCTCGCAGTGTCCTCCTTTCCTCTTTGGTGCAAAGGGAGCAAGCACAGGAGAGAGCATCAAGCAAAGGCGTCCATTTCGGTGCAACGAGACCAAGACCAGCCCAACGGTTGGAAGGAAGTCATTGTGGAGCCCAAGCCGGCGTCATCACCAGAGCCTTTGACAGGCGAGGACCAACTTTAGTCAGGATGAGTGTACCCGATGTTCCCCTTCAAAATGGCCAATTGTTGGCGCCCTTCCCGCTCAATATTTGGGAAGAGGCCCAGGGACTTTGCCTATAAATAGGACTAGCCACCCCCATGGTAGAGGCATCTGGATCCTCACCAAGAAACCAGTAGATAGAGCGACTGAACCCCTCCTAGCAGTTCATCGCACCAGCCAAGAACAGACCTTCGCGAGGCTGTTCTTCCTTGTATTGTTCATCATCAGCCCAAGAGGCAATCCACCACACCACACACTGGAGTAGGGTATTACACCACAATGGTGGCCTGAACCAGTATAAATCTTGTGTCTCTTGTGCTGTTCAGTTTGGTAGTTTAGGTCCTAGCGATTCGGTGAGGAGCGAGCCGGTTGAGGGTTGAATCTCCACGCGCACCCCAGTGTTTGAACCTCAAGGGTCTGCCGGAACCCGAAATCCGACATTTGGCGTGCCAGGTAGGGGTGCGCCGGAATCTGCCTTCCGTCGTCTTGTTCTTCCTCGACCACCATAACCATGTTCGATGCTCGTCGGGCTCGCGCTGAAGCGCCGAGCCGCCCTCGCCCCACGCCGCCCAGACGGCCCCGTCGCGGCGCCCTCGCTGTTCCCGTCACCTTTGTCAACGCCGCCACCGGCCCGGCGGGGAACGAGCAGCAAGCATCATCCCAGCATCCGTCCATGAGGCGGGACGGCCGCACCGCCATGCCCTTGCTCACCCCCGCTGGTTCTTCGTCATGCGTGCCCCGTGCGGCCATGGAGGCCCGAGCTGCGCTCATCGCGGCAAACGAGCTCTTGCGCTACCACCCCATCGACGACGTCTACGAAGAATGGCTCGACCGAGTCGCTGAGCTCGTCCGTGCCGCCGGAGGCGCCCCTGCACCATCCTTCTCGCTGCACCGCACCCCGCCCCGTGCGGGCGATGAAGCTCCTGGGGCGCCTCAGCCGCCTCCTCCTCAAGAAGGCGCCCTGGCCCCAAGGCGCGCGGCCCCTAGGCGGAACCCGCTCCGCCAGGCGCCAGCGCGGCAAGAGCAGAGCTGCCAAGAAGTCCCTCGCCCACAAGAAGCCGCCCAAGCGCTCCTTGCCCCAGCACGTCAAGACCCAGCGTTGCCCCAAGCCGTGCCGCATGGGGACCCGCAGGACCAAGCTCTCCGTCGCCAAGGCCCCCCTTGGCCACGGCGGGCTGCCGCTTTCACCTCCGAAAGCTGCGCAAGCCGTCGCGTTGCCCGGCAAGTTCAAGCCAGACCTGCCCCCTCGCTACGACGGCACGGCTGACCCTGCGGAGTTCCTCCAGCTCTACGAGTTGGGCATCGAGGCTGCCAACGGAGACGAAAGGGTCATGGCGAACTGGTTTCCCATGGCGCTCAAGGACGGAGCCCACTGCTCTTAAATCGGCCCCGTGCACGATCTCTTCTCGACGAGATGCGCACCCGCTTATCGCCAACTTCTGTGGGAAACCCGCGAAGTACATCCAGCGCTTCAACAACGCCACCTCAAGAACCCTGTGGTAACGGAGGAGGCCATCATCTCGCCTTCTCCGACGGCGTGCGTGACGCCAAGATGAAGGAGGAGCCTGGCGATGCATGAAGACTTGTGCACCTCCTCGAGCTGTTCAACTTGGCGACCAAGCGCGCCAGGATGAGGAGGGCTCTCCTCCTCGAGCTGCCCGCCACGACCAAGAGAAGAAGCCCAAGGCCAAGGACGTGAAGCGCAAGGGGGCTGCCGTGCTCGCGGCCGAGCCAGACACCAAATGGGGCAGAGATCAGCCTGAATCCTCCAAGGGCAGCCGGTACTGCGTGTACCACGACCTCCACACTCACAATACAAATGAATGCCAAGAGCTCCGGGCCGTGCGCGAAGGAAGGGTCGGCAGACGTCCCGACCGCAACGACCGGGGCTATGGCCGAGGAGGAGGAAGGAATGCAGGATGTTGGGAAGACCGCGGCCCGCGCCAAGGGTGGCACGACCAACCTCACGAGGACCGCTGGTAGGACCCGCCTCGCGAGGGAGGCTGGAGGGATCAGCCTCGCGAGGATCGCCCGCAAGGGAACGCAGGCCTCCCTCCGCTGTCGCTGCAGCCAAGAAGGAATGAAGACCATCATCAGGACGAGGGGCTGGGGCTTCAGAACCGCGGCAATCGCTCAGATCCCGGGCGGAGCTCAAGCCCTAGCCTCTCGGCAAGATCTTCAAGCCAGTTTGCCGCTGAAGCGAATGCAGTCCTACCCAAGCTCGAGGCCACGCGCCCTCTCGGTGGTCGGCGCGGCACCATCACGCTCAGCTCGGGGATCAACTCAGCGCTGGCCACAACAGAGTCCTCCGATGCTTTGTTCCCCAATCATCAAGAACGTGCTAGTCACGGGACCTCATCGACGGCGGGCGGGGCTCAACGCCCCGTCTGTGGAAATATTCAACAATCTTCGTGCCTTACGATCGGCTTCACCAACCAAGCCCTTCTCCGAGTCACCGACGGCTCCACGATCCCGATAGGGCAGGTCCGCCTTCCCGTCACCTTGGGGCTCGCAATAACTACCGTGACCGAGCTCATCGACTTCGACGTCGCCCACATTCGCCTACCGTACAACGCCATCCTCGGGTACCCGGCGCTGGCCAAGTTCATGGCCGTAACCCACCACGGCAACAACGTCCTCAAGATGCCAGGAAGCGGCGGGGTCATCATGGTGCCCTGCAAAGAGAGAGACGCGGTGTGCTCCCTGGAGCGAGCCTTTCAGGCCGCATCACTGGAAGACCCAGACCACAGCAGCAGGAGGCTTCCCGAGGCCGCCCCCAAGAAGAAGAAGACATCAACCGGCCCAGCTCCTCAGGAGGCAGGCCCCTCAGGGCCCGCGCCTGGCCAGGAGGAGCCTCCTTCCATCGCATAGGGAAGCGTGCTCGGCGCCCTCCTCAGGCAGGGCTCGGGGGCTCTCCCCTGGAGGGCCGCCGACCTCGCCAAGGTCATGAGGGAGGTGCTTGGGCACCACGTGGAGGCGTGCTTCAAAGCACATTTCCCTCAAGAAGGAGCAAGGCAAGGAGGGCCAAACCCTCAGGAGTTCGTCAGCAAGCCCATTCAGGAGCTACAGGAGTCAAGGGTCATGAGAGGCAGCCGCCACTCAGCTGTGGCCCCCATCCAGCGAGGATGGTGGGCTGCGCGTCTGATCGACATACCAGGCTCAACCGAGCCACGCCTCAAGAGCGCCTGCCCTCGCGAGTGGGACGCTTGAGGGTCCGCCCACGCTACGCGGCGCATGCCTTACGGCTCGCCGACGCGGCCTGCTGCAGGCGCCTCATGAGGGCCATCTTGAGGCTCAAGAGGTCAGCGTGCTGCAGCCTGGCGGAGATGGAGATGGCCCGCGAGGAGCCGCCAGCGCCTCCGGAGCCTCTAGAGGCCCCTGGGCCTAGGAGCTCGTGAGGATTGGCTCCCGCAGCCCACCGAGTCTGCTACACCAACACCCCTTCGTCCCCAACATCATCAGGTGACATCTTTTAAGTTTTGTTTGGGGGGAGCTTCAGGTCAGATATTCCTGTGCCGCATGGGTCCGTCCCTGCGGCATGTATCCCTTTTATTTCATGTCCTTGGCTCACCTTATTGGGGGTGCCCCTCGGGCTGCATCATCCCCAAGCTGCTCGGGCCTGCCCCCCAAATGCATGTACCCTTCTTGCGCTTATCTTAGGATTATGCTTTCGATCCACCATGCTTGTTATTTGGTGTCTTTTTCTCCCGGTGTCGGAATCTTGCACGTTAAAGGGGGGTGCTTGAGCATCGCGACTCAGGGCTCCTACCGGCTCTCCGGCCCTCACCCTCTGGTCTTGTCCATGGCATCGCGACTGGCATGCCAACGACGGCCGAGACCAGCACGAGAGCCGGACCCGAGGACGTTGAGTTTCATTATATAACCCAGCTTATGCTAAAGGGGGTGCTCGAGCATCGTGACTCGTGGCTCCTACGGCCTCCGCCCTCACCTCTAGTCTTGTCCATGGATCGCGACTGGCATGCAGTGACGACCGAGACCAGCCCGAGAGCCGGACCAAGACGAGAGCACCGCATCCGCCAAATTTGCAGGGACACACTCCAAGGTAAGGCCCAGAGCCAGGCGCAACCCGCCTTGAGGTAGGTCCCCGTGAGCCCCGCGCTGGCTCACGGGTACCCCAATACACCCCGCGAGGCCTTTCGTGCTCCTCCAGAGCAACTAACGGCTAACTGTCGATTGTCACGACAAACCCTCGTTCCTTCTGTGATGAGCTTGCAGGGTCCCTCCAAGAAGCATCGCCGAGCAACCTCGCGACGGCCAAGGCTAGTGCCGCACCTGGAAGCATTTTTCTGACCCTCAAGATAAGTCACCCTCCGGACGCGCTAGTTATCGCAGGACCATACCCGCACCCAATGCAATCCCGTGTTAGCAACATCGCTCTCCTTTCTCACCGAATGATGGCTGCTTGAGCGCTAAGGGGGACCTCCTGAGCATCGCGACTCGGGGCTTTATCGACCTCGGGCCGCCACCTCCCGCCTTGACCACGGCATTGCGACCTGGCATACCAGCTACGGCTGAAGCCGCCTTGGGACTGGGACCTATCGGTGCAGAGCATCAAGCCCTCGTGAGGACCGAAAGGAGGAAACTAAGCTAAAACGGAATGAGCATCTCGCACTGCTTCATAATAATGATCATATTGACAGACGGAGCTACAAACATCTTACAAGCCCCCGTGGGGTATATTCTTGGCCCCTCGCAGGAACAAAAGGCGCAAATCCTAAGGAGTCCTAACTACAGGGGACATCGCGGCAGATGCCATCATCAACAGTGGGCCGCCCAGCACCGACGCCAGCCCCATCCAGATCAGGGGTGGCGACGACCCGACGGGCCCGCCCTGCTCCGGGAGCGGCGCAGGCTCGGGGGCTCGTAGCTGTCGTTGCTCGTCTCCGGCGTCACGAAGAGCTCGGCGGAGTCACTGGATCCTCCGGCGCCTGCCGCCTCGAGGAGCGCCAAGGGAGCGGATGGCGGCCTCTGCCTCGCCGCAGCAGGTCCCGACCGCCTCCCGGCAGCACTCCAGCCGACGACCCTCGTGATCAAGACCTTGAAGGACATCACCGGCACCGCTACTCTGTGGATCGTGAGGGCGCCCCTCGTCCTGCAGACCCGGGCGACCTCGCCCCAGCCTCGAGTCATGAAGACCTCCCCCGGGGCAACGACCGCGACCTCTGCCCCGGTCATGAGGGTGCTGCAGCCGGCGTGGTTGCAGCCGAGCCTCAGGGGTTCCTCACGGACGATGCATTAAGAAAGCAGGGAGACGAATCCAAGACTTAGGTGGCGTGGCGGCGTGAAGCACGAACTCTCGGCAGGAGCCCTCGGCATGGACCCCAGGGGGGAAGATGCACACCTTCGTGACCCGCCGGCATCGTCGGCGGCGCCGCTCGTGGCGTTCGGCGTCGACTCCTTCAGAGCCGAAGTGCGAGTACAAGGGAAGAGGAAACCCTGGTGGCGGCCGCTCACACCAGGGTCTCGACCCTTCCTGGCGAGTGCCCTCGCCCGGACACCAGAGGGCAAGCCGCTTCTTCAGGGGAAGCAGGTCAGGCTCCTCTTGGGGAGCCTTTCCCTTCTCCTCCGCGGAGAACCGGCGGATCGGAGCCATTGCAGCAAGACGGAGCAAGAAGGAAGAGAAGCAGAAGGATGGAATGGAAGGGCGCGCGCCGTTTCGTACTTATAGCGGCGGAGGCCAACCATCGGCCTCCACGATCACCGGCAATCATGACCCTCTTTGCATGCAGGGACTTGTCGAATCCGAGCGGTTACCGAGGCATCGTGGGGAAACAGTGCCGCCCACGTCCAATCAACCGCCATGCGGCACCCAAGGCTGCAGGCTGTTAGGGCCCGCGATGCTTCGCACTTGCCCTTTCGCCTCTCTGCTCGGCCAAGTCCGGGCGCGCCAGGCCGGGGGGCTATTGTCGGCGTTCGGGAACGGGGTCCTCAGACTTGCTGCTGCGGCATGGCTCAAGGAGGCCCAAGACGCCCATCTTCATCAACGCAGCTTAAGACCTCGCGAGGGGCCAGATTGCTGGGCGGACGACAAGGAGCTTCCTCAGGCACGACCTCATCAGGCTGGCTCATGAGGGGGCGGAGAGTTCAAGGTAGGGTACCTCGCGAGGTGCCCATGACGCAAGCCATGACGACCAAGGGCGCCAGTCGGGCGCTAGCCCGCGCAGTGTCCTCCTTTCCTCTTTGGTGCAAAGGGAGCACGCGCAGGCGAGAGCATCAAGCAAAGGCGTCCATTTTGGTGCAATGAGACCAAGACCAGCAGAACGGCTGGAAGGAAGTCATTGTGGAGCCCAAGCCGGCGTCATCACCAGAGCCTTTGACAGGCGAGGACCAACTTTAGTCAGGATAAGTGTACCCGATGTTCCCCTTCAAAATGGCCAATTGTTGGCGCCCTTCTCGCTCAATATTTGGGAAGAGGCCCAGGGCCTTTGCCTATAAATAGGACTAGCCACCCCCAGGGTAGAGGCATCTGGATCCTCACCAAGAAACCAGTAGATAGAGCGACTGAACCCCTCCTAGCAGTTCATCGCACCACCAAGAATGACTCTCGAGGCTGTTCTTCCTTGTATTGTTCATCATCAGCCCAAGAGGCAATCCACCACACCACACACTGGAGTAGGGTATTACACCACAATGGTGGCCTGAACCAGTATAAATCTTGTGTCTCTTGTGCTGTTCAGTTTGGTAGTTTAGGTCCTAGCGATTCGGTGAGGAGCGAGCCGGTTGAGGGTTGAATCTCCGCGCGCACCCCAGTGTTCGAACCTCAAGGGTCTGCCGGAACCCGAAATCCGACAAGGATAAGTAAAAGTGGTCTTTTCTTGATCAGGTTGAGAAACACGTATTTGTGAAAAAACCGAATAACCATCAAGGAAGCAAAAATGTGTGTGCTTAGATAATCTTTCTAGCATTTGATCATTAAAAGGCAGCGGGTAATGATCTTTTCTAGTTGCTTTGTTTAATTTTTAAAATCAATTACCATTCTATAGCCTGTAACAATTCTTTGTGGAATAAGTTCATGCTTATCATTAGGAACAACAGTAATACCTCCTTTCTTAGGGACAAAATGGACAGGACTTACCCATCTACTATCAGCTATAGGATAGATTATACCTGCTTCCAGAAATTTTAATATTTCCGTCCTTACCACTTCTTTCATCTTCGGATTCAACCGAAGTTTGTGATCAACATAGAGTTTAGCATCAGGTTCCATATTAATCTTGTGCTGACAAAGAGTGGGACTGATGCCCTTAAGATCATCAAGAGTATAACCAATAGCAGCTCGGTGCTTCCATAGAACTTTCAATAATATTTCTTCCTCATGTCCTGAAAGGTTAGCACTAATAACAACAGGATATATCTTCTTCTCATCAAGATAAGCATATTTCGAAGTGTCTAGCAATTGTTTTAATTCAAACACAGGATCACCTTTAGGTGGAGGAGGACCTCCTAGAGTTTCAATAGGCAAATTGTGTTTAAGCAGAGGTTGTTGTTCGAACAAAATTATATCTATTTCATTTCTTTCGTGCATATGCAAATCATTTTCATGGTCTAGCAGATATTGTTCTAAAGGATCAGTAGGAGGCACAACAATAGAAGAAAGACCAATTATTTCATCCTTACTAGGCAATTCTTTCTTATGATGCTTTCTACTAAACTTGGAAAAATTAAACTCATGAGACTCATCACCAAAAAAAACACCGATAGTTTGTTTCTCGCAATCTATTTTAGCATTGACGGTGTTCAAGAAAGGTCTACCAAAGATAATGGGACAAAAGTCATCCTGTGGGGAACCAAGAACAAGAAAATCCGTAGGGTATTTTATTTTCCCACACAAGACTTCAACATCTCTAACAATCCCAAGTGGTGTGATGGTGTCTCTATTTGAAAGTTTGATAGTAACATCTATGTCTTCTGCCTCAGTGGGTGCTATTTCATTCATAATTTCTTGATATAAAGTAAAAGGGATAGCACTAACGCTAGCACCTGTGTCACATAAACCATGATAACTGAGACAACGGGCATGCCAACAATGGGTCTATGTTTATCTTTCCCATCGGGTTTGGCAATTCTAGCAGCTTCACCAACGAAGTAAATACCATGCCCAACAACATTATCGACCAAGAGATCTTTAATCATAGCAACACTAGGTTCTACTTTCATTTGTTCAGATATAACTTTTATTGACCACAGTTGAAAATTTAGCATGTTCCTTCATCCTAACAGGGAATGGTGCTTTTTCAATATAAGCAGTAGGAACAACTGGATCAACATTGTAAATGATAGTTTCTTATTTAGCAACTACTAGTTATTTAATTTCTTCTTTGATAGGTGGGTGATATTTAAACCACTTCTCCTTAGGGAGATCAACATGAGTAGCAAAGGAATCACAAAAGGAGGCTACTATCTCAGAGTGTAGTCCATATTTAGTGCTAAACTTTTGAAAAGCATCGGTATTCATAAAAGATTTAACACAATCAAACTCAAGCTTAATACATGACTCTTTACCTTCGTCGAGTTCCCAATCTTTAGAGCTGCGTTTAATTCTTTCCAAAAGATCCCACCGGAATTCAATAGTCTTCTTCATAAAGGAACAGTACAAGAAGTATCGAGCATGGATCGATCATAATGAGAAAGCCAAGCATAAAAATTCTGAATAATAATTTCTCTTGAGAGCTAATTTCTCTTGAGAGCTCATGAATGGGGCATGAATATAACATTGACTTAAGCCTCCCCCAAGCTAGAGTGATACTTTCTCCTTCACGAGGCCAAAATCTATATATATAATTCCGATCATGATGAACTAGATGCATCAGATATTTTTTTGGGTGAAATTTCAATTTCAATCGATTCCAATTCCAAGATCCAATATCATCGCATAGCCTATACCATGCCAATGGTTTTCCCTTCAAAGATAAAGGGAATGCCTTCTGATGTAGGGTGGAACCCTAGATGCCCAATCTTTCACGTATGGAGAGGATCCTACCAAGAACACTAAGAACACGAGTGGGGAAACGATGGAAACACAAGGAAAACACGAGAGGAATCACTCAACCAACAAGAGATGGTCACACATATGCTAGATCCTTGAAACACAAAGAGATACACGATCTGAATCCAATAAGGGACGATACATAGGGTAACCGATTCTTCTCCGTGAGGAGGTCTTGAGTTCTTCCCGTTAGGGGTCTTGAATCCAAGTAGATCTTCTCCGACGAGGTGTCGGTCCCTCGCGGTGGAGTAGATTCGGATGGATGAGCGAAGCTCTATCTCACATATGAGCAAACACAATGCTGACCTTAGAAAGAGGGCAGAGGAGGAGTATATATAGTCTAGGGGGCGAAGGGATACATGGGCTCGGCCCTTTACACTGTGCGCAGACAGGGGTGGCCGGACGTCCGGGCGTCGGGCCAGATGTTCGGGCGCTCGCGAGGCACTGGATGTCTGGGCACTAGGTGTCGGTGTCAAAACCGGCGGATCTCGGGTAGGGGGTCCCGAACTGTGCGTCTAAGGTCAAATGCTAACAGGAGGCAGGGGCACGATGTTTACCCAGGTTCGGGCCCTCTCTATGGAGGTAATATCCTACTTCCTGCTTGATTGATCTTGATGAATATGAGTATTACAAGAGTTGATCTACCGCGAGATCGTAATGGCTAAAACCCTAGGAGTCTAGCCTATATGATTATGATTGCCTCTATGGACTAAGCCCTCCGGTTTATATAGACACCAGAGGGGGCTACAGTTGTACAAAGTCGGTTTACAGAGAAAGGAATCTTCATATCCGAATGCCAAGCTTGCTTTCCACGCCAAGGAGAGTCCCATCCGAACACGGGAGGAAGTCTTCCATCTTGTATCTTCATAGCCCAATAGTCCGGCCCATATTAATAGTCCGGCCGTCCGACGACCCCTTAATCCAGGACTCCCTTAGTAGCCCCTGAACTCAGCTTCAATGTTGAGGTGTCCGGCGTGCAGATTGTCTTCGACATTGCAAGGCGGGTTCGTTCTCCGAATACTCCAAAATAGTCTTCGAACACAGAAAACGTGTTCGGCTCTGCAAAACAAATCCCACGCACAACCGTAGAGAGTATAATATTTCACGAGTCCAACCCGCTGACAACTTTTCATAGCGTGACATCACGTCACCGCCCGGTCATTATTCGAACTGTTTTTAGCCTGCCGCTCCATATTTCGAGATGCGGTTTTATTGGCACGTCTTGTCAAAGCAGAGATCATGTCCCCTTATTGCGGGATTCTCATCAATACAGGCATGGGTAACCCAACCGCGCCATCTGCACGGCCCTTGGGAAATAGGCGAGTGGCGAGGCGCATGATATTCACTGCCTTTATAAAGGGATAATGATTCACCCTTTTTCACCCACGCCTTCTCTCTCTCTGCGCATCCCATTCTTGAGCTCCAGTGCCCAAGTTCTCATCTTCTCCGCCCCTAGAAAGCACTCCAGCCATGTCCAGATCCGGAGCGCAGGGCAAGTGGATGGCCTCCACCGTAAAAGAGAAGGACATTACCCAGCTCCGGGAGGCTGGGTATTTGGCCAAGGAAATCGCCCACCGGCTTCCAGCCGAGTGACAGGCTGTCCCCACCCCGGAGCCCAACAAGAGGGTCGTATTCATCCCTCACTTCGTCCGTGGGCTGGGGTTTCCTCTCCACCCGTTCGTCCGCGGACTCATGTTCTATTATGGGATGGATTTCCACGATCTGGCCCCCAACTCCATCCTCAACATCCCGGCAATCATTGTCGTGTCGAGGCCTTCCTCCGCATCCAACCCCACTTAGGATTATGGTTGAAGATCTTCAATGTGAAGCTGAAGGTGGTGAGTGGCCAACACGCGGAGTGTGGAGGTGCCATGGTGAGCAAGATGCCCAACGTCACATGGCCCGAGGGCTCCATCATGGAGACCGTCAAGGGGTGGCAGAAATCGTGGTTCTATATCATATAGCCGTGCGGCACCAACTGGGCCGCAGCTCCCGAATTCAAGTCCGGAGCCCCAATGCGGCTCACCTGTTGGCCAGAGAAGGGCCTGGACTGGTCCTCACCAGATGAGCTGGCATCACTTCAGACACGCATACAGAACATGATAAACAAAAATATCAAGCTCATCAATGTGATCCAGGTGATGCTCATTCGCCAGATCCGTCCTGCCAACGCAGGACTTGTCATTTGTGGGAGTTTGATCAGGCTAAGCAACAGACTTTACAACAGTTCTTCGGCACTACGCACGAAGACATCTGGAAGGTGCTCTTCAAGGCCAATGAGGCGCGGCCGGCCATGACCGAGGACCATGGGCACGACTTGGCCCATCCCGCCAGTCCGGTAAGTTTTTTCATGTTTTCAAGGAGTACCCTTTACTTGCATAACCGAGGAAGACGTCTAAGCCTCCCTATTGATTTTTTTAGAGCTGGACAAAGAAGGCGAAGCGGATTCACTGTCCGGCTCCGCTGCCCGAAGACCCCGAAATCCCACTTCTAACGAAGATGCTGGTTCCGGCGCCCTACCAAGCGCCGAAGAAGAAGGCCAAGAAGAAGGCCAAGGGGACCAGAGGTGGTCTCCGTAATAAGGGCACTTCGGATGCAATGTCTGAAGACGTCGAGACTCATTCCTCCGCCGCCAAGGACGACGAGGAAGAAGAGGAAGAAGAAGAGCGTCATTCCCCCCTGAGGGGGGAAGAAAGAAAAGGACGACCTCCACACGTCTCGAGGCCGAGGCGTCCAAGAAGGGGAAAACTTCCCTCCCGGACGACTCCACAGCGGCCACCGGCAGCAGCTTGGAATGGCGCCCCAGGGATAAGCCCCTGGCAAAATCGTGAGTGCTCAGAAACCCGAACACATTCATATATCTGGCCTCATTACTTTGCAGTATTAATGTGTTGAATCGTGTATTTACAGTCCAGCTCGGTCCAACCTCGAGCGATGGTCATCTTCGGAGGGTTCACTGGACCCGGAGGCGATGGACAGCGGGACCCTTCCAGCGGCCTCCTCTCCCAAGGACATGGATGGTGCCGAGGCGTCATCCCAAAGGATCCCAAGCCCGGGAGAGACTCAAGAGGCCATCAGGAAGGCGCCGGAGGGTGAAGCCTCAGCTGCCGGACACATGGGGGAGAAAACCCCCATGGATACTGACGACGGGGGCAATATCCAATTCGGCCCCCAGCCGAATACAATTTCGAAGACCCATACGACTCCGGAATCAGGCAAGCCGCCTCTTTCGAAAGAAGGAGGTGTGCCGATACCACCGGTGACCTCTATCCATCCAGAGGCACCGGATAATTTGCTAGAGGCGCTGCGAGGCGCTTCCATTGTTGAAGAACACCGTACCCTTATGGGTACGGTGATTGAGAGGATCCAGTCCACGAAGAGCGGACTGACCGAAGCCTGCACAAGCCTTCTAATAGGCTTTGAGGTAAGCAAGGCAACTATGCAAAAAGAATGTCACAGTATAGATAGTAGCCCCTGAGACTCTGTCCGGTGTTCGGAAAGAAAAGCCGAAGAGAGGATCAAATAATTTTCGCAGGAGACTAACCTAAAATGTCTATGTGAATAAGCAGGCGTCGCTGCTAGCTGCAACCTCTCACATTGCTGAGGTCTCCGGACTGAAGCAGAGTCTGGAGCGGACCGAGGAGGAGCTCAGCCACGTGAAAAAGCAGCTGGAAGATAGTCAAGGTATGCAATAACCTTGTGTAAATTCAGGAAGGATGAATGATTTGTGCTGACTAAAGTGCCATGATATTTATTAGGAGCGGTGATCGAGGTGGAGACCCTCAAGAAGGCGCTGGCCGAGGCCGAGGAGAAAGCGGCCAAGGAAAAGGCTGCCCGTGAAAAGCACGAGGCCAGGGTCAGTGTTGGGGATATTACCACTGGGCGTGAACCGACCTACCTGGGCCGGGTTAACTTCAGTAGTAGTATAAGCAGATGAAGGCCCAAGGCCTGTAGTCGGTTTAGAACCTGTATCCGTAAACCGGCTTGATATGTAAACTTGTATTGTAAGTTAGGAATAGAGAGATACCAACCGGGATACGAGTATGAACCGGTTGGGACTCTATGGACCGACGAGCGTCACCCGTGTATATAAGGGGACGACCCGGCGGCGGTTCAAGGACAGACAACAACAACTCGAGCCTAGGCGAAGCTTGTTTGCTCCCTAGCCATCGAGACCACATCAATTCCATCACAACTAGACGTAGGCTTTTACCTTCATCGAAGGGGCCGAACTAGTATAAACCCTTGTGTCTTTGTGTCCGCTTTAACCCCTTCAAGTTAACTCGTAGCGATGGCTCCACGACTAAGTCCTTTCATAAGGACATCTGCCGTGACAAATCCACGACAGTTGGCGCCCACCGTGGGGCTATCGCACGACGGTTTGATGATCTTGGAGGGCAAACTCAAAGGACTCGAAGGCTATGCTGTGGGCCGGATGACCAAGAGTCGTCGTGGCAAGATCTACGTCGACGACACAGGATGGGGTCCCGAAGCCAATTCGATCGAGTACGGCGGGTCCCCTTTGGTGGCATACACGTTTTTATCGGCAAGATTGGTGAGCCTGGGCCTGAGGTGGACATCTGCACCGACCTCGTCGAGACGGCTCAGTGGGCGAGATCTACCTAGGTTAAACCGGCCGTGAAGCGTGCCTTCGTGGGAGTCATCCACGGAGGAGAACATGAGGACGAGTCAGAATACGGTAGCGAGACCGTCGTCTATTCCGGCGACGAATCTTCAACCGGAGAGACTGAATCATTGTACCAGTTGCAAGACAACCAGATTAGGGGCTGTTCCGGCGGCGAATCACTCTTCGACCGCAGCAGCAATGCTCTCCGGATCAGCAGCGGCAGCGGCAGTAGGGGCAGGAGGCCTTGTGCGCCCACCGGTTCAAGTGCTGTCTGACCTGTTTGATGCACTAGCTGCACTTATGGCAGAGGCCAATCCAGCGGATCAGGAGGCCCATGATGCAGAGATTGCAAAGGCGAGAGAGCAGATCGTATAGGCCAAAGCCGACCTGGCAGCAGAGAAGGACAAGATGGCCGCAGAGCGGGCCGCTTTGGACACCCAGGCCTATAAGCTCATGCTCGACCAGAACGCGTCACATGAGGTCTTGAAGCGGAAGCACAGATCACGCATGCCGTTAGGGTTCGACCCTCGAAATCTCTTTCACACTCCGGGAGAACCAGTAATCCGCCGGGGCACCTGGAGGCAAACCGGGTCGAGGCACCAGGGCCAGGAGCGACGGTCCAACCCCGCCTGATGGAACCTCCTCGACAGAACATTGTGATTCCTCCACCGGTTCAGACACCTCCGGGTCATTATTCTAATCCTATGGACAATCTTGTTGCAGCTGCTGCACGATTAGAAGCTATCCCGATGGAAGGAGACTCTCCGCAAGCAATAGAGACGCGCCGGGTTAAGGAGCTTCTCCGGACCGCTTTGATTCAATAGGAGGCATATTCATACAGCCGCGATCAGATTCACTCCACACCTCGTCCAAGCCGGAGCTATAGCAGGTGCCTGGATGAACCGGCCATATCGAGCAATGCGCGAGGCCATGAAGCGGCCCGTGGCAATAACCCGGCAGGTGGTGTTCGCAATGCTCAGGATGTAGTGGACCGGGCCCGGGCACAAAGGGAGGCCGAGTTAGCAGCGCAGAACAAGGCGGGTCAGCTTACACCGGTTCGTCCTACCACCTCTGCCGGGCCAGGGGTCGCATCCGCTTTGGGAGTACCCTGTTTAGTTCCCGCTTTACACAATGTACGCCTGCCCAAAGATTTCAAGGGTCCGCGCAAGGTGCCGAATTACACCGCTGATTTATCTCCGGAAGCGTGGGTAGAGAGTTATGAGATGGCCATGGAGATGTTGGATGTGGATGAGACCGCATGTGCAAAGTGCTTCACCATGATGCTTGAAGGCACGACCAGTACTTGGTTGAAGAGCCTGCCGCCTAATTCTATCAGTTCATGGGCCCAGATGCGGGCCCGGTTTATCCACAATTTCAAAGATACGTGTAAGCAGCCCAAGTCCATAGTAGACCTGGCAGCTTGTGTTCAGGAGGACGGAGAGTCAACAACCCATTGGGTACGCCGCGTTTCGGAAGTCTTGCACTCGTCTGACAGGATCAATGCTGACTCTGCGATCTTAACCCTGGAGGGCAACTGCCGGTTTATGCCTTTAAAGTTGAAATTGGGGCGATGAAGCGGTTCAGAATGACATGGGAACTCTCATGGCGCTTTGGTGAAGTATGCTTGATTTCGATAGTACCAAGGATCCCGAGATCATGGATGATGAAGCAGGGAAGGGAAAGAAGAATAGCAACTCCAAGGGGCATCAGTACAAACCGGCGGGCCATGGAGGCGGATGCAAGCGTAAGGCGGATGGCAGCATGGATTTTGTGGCTAACACTAATGCGCAGGACAAGGGTCAGTGGCGCAGAGGTAAAGCGGCAAATCGTAATGGGGCTCCAAATCCTAACCCGGATCGCTTAAACTATTTGTTGAATCAGCCTTGTCCAAAGCACGGGACGAAGGAGGCGCCGGCTAACCACCTTTGGAAGGATTGTTACATCATGCAGGAATTTAAGAACTCTAATGCCTTCCGGTATGATCGTGGGTCGTGGTGGCTCAGATCCGTTTCCATGGGCCGGGTCACGATGGAGCTTCGGTTCAGGTTTCAATCAGGCAGTCGTAACAACCGAATAATCGAGCGGTCAAGGGGTTACAACCAACAAAGAAGCAGCAGCAGAAATGAAAGTTATCGAGCCAGCCAAAACAGTTGAACAATGGGCGATTACGTTTTCACAACTAGCTTGGATAAGCGACCGAAACTACACAAGCGAAGCGGTGAACTCTGTTGAACCGCCGTACCACGTTATTTACGTTGGTCGGAGCAGCCTATCGTATGGAGTGGAGGACCACCCACCCCGGTTGACAATCCGGCCGGTTGGCATTAGTGGTAGACCCTCGGTGGGAGGTTATAAATTCACCAAGGTGCTCATGGATGGAGGGAGCAGATTAACATCCTGTATTATGAGACATTCCGCTGCATGGGGCTAACAGACCAAGATCTCAGACCGTCTAATACGGCGTTCCATGGTGTGGTGCCTGGCAAATCAGCATATCCTGTTGGTAAGATAGCCCTGGAGGTGGCTTTTGGGGACGAGCATGACTCCCGATCCGAGACATTAACCTTTGAGGTGGTGAAAATCCGGAGCCCATATCACACCTTGTTTGGGCGGCCGGCTTATGCCAAATTCATGGCACGGCCTTGTTATATCTATTTGCAGCTCAAGATGCCGGGTTACAAAGGGACAATAACGGTTCATGGGAGCCGCAAGATTGCTTTGGAATGTGAGGAAGGTGATGCGGCCTATGCAGAGTCGGTTTGTCACGGAGGAGTTGAAATATTATAGGGACAATGTTGATCCGGCGGACATGACCCCTTTGAAGAAGCCCACTACAGAGCATGATTCAGATCCAAGTTCAAATCGGCAATGAAACCAAGCTTGTTGACTTCGTCTCGGCGATTCGTCCAAGCAGTTCAACATCCGTGCTAACTTGGACCCTAAATAGGAAAGCGCGCCATCGAAGTTCATCCGTGAGAATCGGGACATTTTGCATGGAAGCCTTCGACATGCCAGTGTACCGAGGAACTCACGAGCACACTCTTAATGTTGATCCCAAGTATAAACCGTAAAGCAGTTTCTCCGCGGTTTAACGAAGAAAGGCGCAAAGCCATTGAGAGGAAGTGGCGAGCTCTTAGCGGCTGGCTTTATCATTGAGGTGTTCCATCCGAGTGGCTTGCTAATCCGGTGCTGGTTCTTAAGAAAACGGCACTTGGCGATGCGTGTGGATTACACGGATCTTAACAAGGCTTGTCCGGCGGATCCTTTGCCCTCCCGCATTGACCAGATTATTGATGCCACGGCGGGTTGTGAGCGTTTGAGTTTTTGGATGCATATTCGGTATCATCGATCAAAATGGCGATTAAGGACCAGGAGAAGACGGCGTTTATTACTCCCTTTGGAGCCTTACGCTATGTATCTATGCCTTTTGGGCTCAAAGCGCCCAAGCCACTTATCAACGTTGTGTATGTAATTGCTCAGATAAACAAATCGGCCGCAATGTGCACGCCTATGTGGATGATATTGTAGTCAAGTCAAGGCAGAGGGAGACGCTGGTTGATGATTTGAAGGAAACCTTTGACAACTTGCGGGTTTACAAGATGATGCTTAACCCGGCCAAGTGTGTCTTCGGTGTTCCGGCAGGCAAGTTACTGGGTTTTCTTGTGTCCAACAGAGGAATTGAGGCTAATCCGGAGAAGATTATGGCTATCACCTCCCTGGCTAAACTGAAGTGTATCATCAATGTTCAGTGTTTGGCGGGGTCGGATCGCCGCACTGAGCCGGTTTATCAGCCGCCTCGGAGAGAAGGCCATCCCTTTATACCAGATGCTGAGAAAGACAGATCAATTTATCTCGAGTCCATTGCTGATGAAGCGTTGAGGACTTGAAGCGGCAATTAGCCAATCCGCCCGTTCTTGCGGCTCCGGTTGATAAGGAGCCGTTATTGTTATATGTAGCAGCCAATGCTCGTGCAGTTAGCGTGTCTATTGTGGTGGAACGCAAGGAGGCAGGCAAGGAATATCCGGTTCAGCGACCGGTTTACTATATCAGCGAGGTGCTCATTGAATCCAAGCAAAGGTATCCGCATTGGCAGAAGCTGGTATATGGAGTTTTTATGGCAAGCCGGAAGTTGAAGCAAGATTTCCAAGGGCACCCCATCACAAATGGTCGGTTCAGCTCCCTTGGGCGATATCATACTGTAACCGGAGGCGATCGCGGATTGCCAAGTGGGCTATAGAACTTGGGCTGCACGGATTGAAACGCATTACCTCGGACGGCGGTGAAGTCTCAAGCACTTGTGGATTTCATCAATGATTGGATTGAGTTGCAAGCACCAGAGGAGAAGCCGGATCACACATATTGGACTATCCATTTTGATGGATCCAGGCAATTGGAGGGCTCGGGGGCTGGAGTCGTATTAACTTCCCCACGAGGTGATAAGTTTTGTTATGTTCTCCGCTTAATGTTCCCTTGTACTAATAATGCAGCTGAGTATGAAGCCTTGCTCCATGGTCTCCGGATGGCTAAGGAGATGAACCTAAGTCGGGTTAAGTGCTTCGGTGACTCGGACCTCGTGGCTCAACAAGTGTCTGGCACTTGGGATTCTAAAGACCCACTTATGGCTGCATATCGTCGTGAGGTGGACAATATTGCGGATCACTTCAAGGGTTATCAGGTGGATCACGTGGACCGTCGAAAGAATGAAGCAGCGGACGCTTTAAGCCGGTTGGGCTCTCAGCGTAAACCGGTCCCACCTAATGTCTCTCTTGATGTGTTGCACAACCCATCAGTCAAGCTCCCGGGTGAAGCGGATTTGGCTATTCCTGATCCGGAGGCTCAATTGGTGGCAAAAGCGTTTCGTCACGGGTTCTACTGGTTGACAGCTCATGCTGATGCGGAGGACTTGGTTAAACGGTGTGATGGCTGTCAGAAATTTTCAAGGCGTGCTCATGTACCGGCTCAAGAATTGAGGATGATTCCAATTACTTGGCCGTTTGCAACATGGGGGCTGGATATGGTCGGACCTTTTAAAAGATCCAAGGATAAGAAAACCCACCTTTTGGTGGCAGTTGACAAGTTTACCAAGTGGGTTGAAGCGGAGCCTGTCAACAAGTGTGATGCAGCTTCAGCGGTGCAGTTCATTAAAAAAGTGATTTTCCGGTTTGGCTTTCCACACAGTATCATTACTGACAACGATACCAATTTATCCAAGGGTGCTATGAAGGAATTCTGTGAACGTGAGCACGTCTGACTTGACGTATCATCAATGGCTCACCCCATCAATGGGCGAAGCGTAACGAGCTAATCAAGAGATCTTGCGAGGCATCAAACCCCGGCTTATGGTTCCGTTGCAAAGAACACCGGGATGTTGGGTTGAAGAGCTACCATCTGTGCTATGGAGTATCAATACTATGCCCAACCGATCTACAGGATACACGCCGTTTTTCATGGTCTCGCACAAAATGACTGTGGCCACATCTCTAACATCCCGGCGGATCACGTCCGCTTGGGGAAGGGGTGGATGCTTAGTGTAGATGCGGTGTCCGTCGCCGATGGCGAAAACCCACTGTCGGCACGTCCCGATCAGGGGTCCCCGCCGTTCTCTCTCACAAAGCCGGTGAGGTTGCCTTTGTCCCTTGCTCACTGCCGCGACGTGGGCAGTTGCCGCCTCCCGCCGCCCTCCTCAAGGTCGATCTACGTCCCTCAGGTACAATCCCTTTACAGCCGGCTTGCACCACTGCTCCAGCTGCTCACATCACTCCCTGTGGATATTTCTCTACTTCTTTGCCCCGCACATACCTGATACCTCTACTGGCTTCTACGTACTGCATTTGGATGAGTTTATGTCTCATCAACTAGTCCTAGTAATCTTATTCTAATCACGCTTCTTCAATTTCTTTGCCACACTGATGCTCATATCGATTTTGGTGAAACTGCACAAAATGATCCGATGGTCAAAAGGTTGCAAACTTCATTTATTAGGAAGCTCAAACGTTGCCAGCAAATTGAAGCCTGGTCAGGGTTCACGGTTCAAGGGCTAGGGACTGCATGGATCGTTTTTTTCTATAGCTGCCTCTGTTCCAAAATAAGTGTCAACTTTAGTAGTAGTACAACTTTGTACGAAAGTTTGCACAAAGTTGAGACACTTATTTTGGAACGGAGGGAGTACATATTTGCTATGATCTATCAATCATTGAGATGCAATAGCATGCATGTTAGTCTCCTTTGTATTTGATGAAATGTTGCAACGGGCAACCTTGGACGCAAGATACATGTAACAGGAGCTGGAAGCTTCATAGCATTGTACAAATTTATCTCGCTGATAAATTATAGTACGTACTAGTACTATACTAGTACTTCCTTCGTTCCTAAATATAAGTCTTTGTAGAGATTTCACCATTAACCACATTCGGATGTATATAGATGCATTTTAAGTGTAGATTCATTTATTTTGTTCTGTATGTAGTTCACCTAGTTGGATCTCTACAATGACTTATCTACTAGGAATAGCTAGCCCCCACTACTAGGAATTCTATATCCTCTCCTTGAGCCACATCATCAAAATTGACGTAGCCGTTAGATGAAGTAAATCAGTCATAATAGCCGTCTGATCTAGACGTTGAGAGGCTCAGCACTAAGCCACATGCAAGCATGCAGAAATACCGTGGCACATGCATGTGAGTGGGTTTTAAATCACATCAACATGTCTGCATGCAAGCATGCACCGGTAGCATGCATGTAAGTGAGCTTTTAAGTCCCATTAGCATGTCAAAAAGAAAAATATAATCCCATTATGCAGTAGGACTTGGCTGATCTTTTTTCCTTATGTGGGACGATCTGAATGATGATGGGGGTTTATTTAGTTTGGCTACCACATTTGTCATGCGGTTCTAGATTTTTTTTAGTTCTATGAAATCAATAATTTTGCGCAGAGAGATATACCACTGTTCCGTGGCAACGAGCGGGGACTCATCTAGTAATATTTAGGAACAGAGGGAGTACTATGTAAAGAGTTAGGTGTCGCACGGTGATAGTGTGAGGTGGGCCATGTAATCACTGAGCCTGCGTGTTTTCACTGCTCTTGCACTCCTCCGCTGTAAGAATGGAGAAAATTGTAATCTACTACCTCCTTCACCAAAGCGTGGGACATCCAAGCAGTCCTACCACCTCAATAATAAAGACCAATGAGCCGTCAAATCACATAGACCCAGCAGTAAGTTGGACGGACGAAGCAACCATCACTCTTGCGCCAGTGAGAGGTCGCGTTTGCTCTGCCCGGGCATGAATGCGGCACCGATTCTTTCGAGCGGCGCTGACCGTTTCAGGGGGGAAGCACGGCGGGCGGTGGAGGGGCTTTGGGTGGGCCAGGCTGGTCAGGAGCGGGTGTGGCAGCTGTCCGCATGTCCCTACCAGACACGCCCGGAAACGAGAGGATGCCCCGACTCTCGCGGCTAAAATCGTACACTACACACCATATCTCTGTAGTAGGTCGATCTGTCGCACTCTCTAACACACACATGTTGTTAAACACACACACACGCACACGCATGCACCTTGGTCCCGTTGCACCTTCTAACGTGACTTATTACACCTAGACGGAGGGAGTAGTAAGTATACGAGATATGGTGGCACACTGACTTAAGTCGAATACAAGTGCCCAAAATTTGTGTGCATGTTATAATAAGGATTCACTTAAAATAGTACGTGAGCGTAACAGAGGATCAATTGGACAAAGTGTTCGAGCAAAGAGCGAGATGTGTGAGCTGGTAAGATACACCGCTGGCGCTTTTAATTTTTCTTATTAATATGTTTGTTTCACCCTCTGACTGGTGGGACCCAACGTACTACGTGGAGAGAGGTAAGGTGACTAAGGCTGCATTATTTCTGCACCATTGTGGATAGTCTTACCACCAAAGCCACATGACACGATTATGATTGAAATCCTAATGACTCCCACACACACACACAAAAAACATGGCTTGCCTGTCACACGTATGCAGGAATGTATAAAAGGTTATTTTCCTCTCGTTGAACATAACGGGAAGGTTGTGTAGCTGGTTAGCCTATTCGCTCATCAAACTTGAGGTCTCGGGTTCGATAACTACACTTGAGCATAATTTTTGCCAGGAGGATTCTTTGACTTGTCAAAATGTTTTCTAGGGTTTGCACGCTTCACACTCTCTCTCTCCAGTATATATACACACGCTGGAGCCTCAGCGCTTGTAGTTGCTCTCTTCACACTCTCTCGCCCTCTCCTGTTGGATCCTCAGCGCTTGTAGATCTCTTCATACTCTCTCGCCCTCTCCAGATCTAAACAAGACTTCGTTGGCCTCTCTCTCCCCTCACTGCTGCTCAAAGAGCTGGCAGGATCCGTCCGCCGGGAAGGGAAGGAGGCTTAATGATGTCGCCATCAGCGAGGGAGGGAATCCACTACCGGCGCTGTTGTTCACTTTCCACCCAACGGCGGCGCGGGAGGGCCTCCGACCCCTTCTTCTTCGTCTTCGTCCCGTCGCCCACCGAACCACGCCCCGAGAACCTTAAGGTATATTTTACTTACTCCACATGCATTGCTCTAGCTGCATGTATACCATGAATCTAGGACGTGGTTCAAAGAGGAAAGGAGTGGGGGAAAGTAGTGGGAAAAGTTGTATATAGCATGAATCTAGGACGTGGTTCAAAGAGGAAATGAAGGGGGAAAGTTGTATAGAATGAATCTAGGACGTGGTTCAAAGAGGAAAGGAATGGGGGAAAGTAGTGGGGAAAGTTGTATCGCATAAATCTAGGACGTGGTTCAAAGAGGAAAGGAAGGGCGAAAGTACTAGTTCAAAAGGAAAGGAAGGGACAAGGTTGTAGAGTTTGAGCAGACTAGATTTGTCTGCGCCACATAGGGAAAGGTGTCTAAAGATAACAAAACTGGGACCAACACAAATATGCTCCTTGGTTGTTTGTTCTTTGTTCCAACAGATGTGCATGACCACAAGACATCGGTAGATGCACATGGTGCTGGTGGCCCACCGTCCGTGCAACTCATTAGCTATTGTTAATCTATGGCCTGTTTGGTTAAAAACTCCCTAGTCCCTACCGCTTGGTTCTGTGGACTAAACATGGACTAGAGGTTATTAAATGACATGATAAAAGACCATGTTACCCCTAGTAATGAACTAATAGAAACAAGGTGCGATGCGTGGCAGGGGCAATGTTGGAAAAAGTCCCAAAAGACCCCTCGAGGTCTTCTTTCTTTAGTCCCAAATGCCCACCTTTAGTCCCGAAAAGTCCCTCCTGCTTGGTTTAGATGTGGTGACACGGAGTTTTTTAGTCCCTACACCAAAATGTCCTGTAAACAAACACCCTCTAATAATGCCACTGGAAAATTGATGCAATGCCACGCTTAAAAGCAAATTACATGTTTAACAAATTTTATTGTTAATATAATCTCTATGTTAATATTAATCAATGCCACCGCTTGAGAAATGCTACTGTCTTGCTTTCTTTCCCATTTAGATAAGGTAGATGCTTCTCTTTGTTGGCTTCTGTGTCATCCACCGTTATTGACTACTAATTGTTTCCTTTGCACCTCTGTGTAAACAGGGTTATCTACTTCACCTCGTTGCCATTGTGACCTTTTGTTGCACTGCACAAAACACTTTTGTTTTAAGAGTGTTTTGTGAAGTTCAACCAAAATGTCACACTGACAATGTTGCTTGATTGCTTGATCTTAGTGGAACTGCACAAGAGGAGATATTGCTTCCTATCCGTTAAGGCGAATTTGATTCAGATCTTCTTCTTGTGAGCTGTTTGAATTTCGCATCATGAGAGGTCAGTACTAGCCTTCTTTCACATGATTCTGCAGTGTGCTTTCATATGTTGTGCTACTTGTATGATAATGTTGCTTAATTTTAGTGAACTGCACAAATGGAGACAAGACATCCAATCAGATGTGCACCGTAATATCCCATTGAGGTAAGATAAGGATATTTCACAACCATTGGATCTGTATTTTGCCACTTTCATCGAAAATTAAGTTTAGTACTATACTTGTGCTCCCTAATTGACATGCCAAATCTTACATTGAAGGCGAAGCTTGTCTGTTATTGAACCAAGTGATGATGGGGAAGAACAAGCGGAAGAAAACAAAATCAACTCCGGTCTTGTAATGAAGCATCGAACTATGATGACACAAGTAATGATATAGTTTTGCATCTTAATTTATTGCTATGGCTGGAACGAGCAATTGTTTTGCCACTGATTTGATGCCATACGTAATTATCTCTACTTGTGCAAACAGGGATCCTCTTTGAAGATACCATATATTTTAGTAGAACTGCACAAGAAGATGTTGGAAATATTAAACTAATCGAGGAGTATATAGTAAGCATGGCCACCCCCGTAGATAGCAACAGATGGTTCCCGAGAAGTGCTTCATCTGTATGCTCTACATAATCAGCCTCCTGACAAAGGTTGGTACTCGCCCACTGATTTCATCCATATGATTGAGCTTTGTCATCTCTATTGGTGTTGTGCTACTGTTTAGATACTGTCATGAAAAAGTGGTATTGTCCTTGGGAAGTGCTTCATCTGTGCTATTTTAAATATTTCCTTTCCTTTTTTCGAGCAAACATGGATGCTAGCATTTAGTAGTCCTCTTGTCTTTGCACAACAAGATCATCTTCCTCTGAAGAAGAATATGGAGTACGTGAAGTGACTAGTTCCGATTATGCCAGGATGAAGAAGCACTGTCTATCTTCTCATCAGAAGGAGCAGTTAAAGGATGGTTACATTACTCCCCACAAGACCAAACTAACTTCGCTCGGAAGGACCGACAAATCTCCATTTTTTTCTTTGTGATGCGTGAGTACAATGTTGTTCTAGGATTCTTTCTGGTGAGTTCCATTTTTCTAAAAGTGTGCTCTACATGGACCATGCATGTGCCTGTTGAAACTGTCAATTCATAGTACAGTTTGCTTTATACTAATCACTTTTTTGTATTTGTGCAAACAGGGGTGCTCGGCTTGATTTCAATGGGAACTGCACAAAATGTTCATGAATACATCAAATCATTCATTTCCACCACAAGAAAGGAGGTGCCCATAAGTTCAAGGCGTTGCAACATATAAATGGCGAAATCATACAAGCTACGCGCGAATTTGGTTGATTTTGGTGGAACTGCACAAAAAGAACAGCTGGTTTATTTAGCACGAGTTGCCATGTCAATGTCCGAACTGATGGCAAACCCTGCCCATTCCACAATCGTAGGCATTTGATATTTTGGAATGGGACAACCTTGTCAAATTTTGCTCATTGATTTTAGCAAGATATGCGTTTGATATTTTGAATGGGACGCCCTTGCTTTGTCAAAGAAATGCGATCAATTTTTTCTTTATTCTTTAGTTGTGAGGTAAATATTGCCTCGACATGTGAGTCATTGAGATGCATAATCATCGATTGTTTTGAATGTTCTCTATGAATTGCCTCGCCTGTGTGTTTGATTGCAATGTCTGAAATGCTAAAAGCTGCTCAACTTTTGTACTCTTACATTCCTTTTACTTCACACATTGTGAAAGTGCATACTTTTTGTATAAGATTGGTCAAAGTAGAGATACTTTGACCGCAGATAAAACTTGTATGCGACTAGAAAGGACCGGAGGGAGTACATGTGAAACTGCTGCAAACGTGGTGATCACCCTGGGAATAATGCTAGTACGTATTGTTTTGCATGTTCATCCAATGCCAGTGATACAGGAATTCGAACTAATCGAAATAAATTCATTCATACACGGTCGGATTTCATATAAACATGCCGGATTTCATTACATTTCATACATTCTTCAACTAAAAAGGGGTGTTTGTGGCCGCATGCATCTCCCAGATGCAGAGGCCGGGGGTCATCCTCCTTTTGAAAAAAAACTAAAAAGGGGTGCGCTGGAGGTATAATTAATTAACCGAAGCTACCCACCTGTGTCCCGCTGAGCCGAACAGAAGCTTCAGTGACTTAACTGCAGGTGCAGTTGCGTAACTGACATGTGGCCTGTTGGGCCCACGTGTCATTCAACCAACTGCACCAGCAGTTAAGTAGAAGCAGCATTCTTCTCTCCGACTCCACGTCACCACCAAGAAGCTAACCGGCCGTCAATGGTCAACCCGCCTAGCTTGGCTTCAACCGGAGGGTAGCAGTGGTGGCCTTACTTGGACCCGAGCGGCGGCGACCTACCGTGTTCTACTCTTCCTCGTTTTCTGTGTGGCGCGGCCTCGTTGGCAGCAGGGCGGGGCCTCAGCGGAGCCGGCGATGCCTCTGTCTCGTTGCCGGTGGGTGGCGCCTCAGCGGAGCGGTGGAAATCCTCCCCCATGTTGCCGGCACGGTGGGGCCTCGGCTGAGCCGGCGATGTCCTCTGCCTCGTTGTTGGCAGGGCGGGGCCTCGGCGGAGCCGACGGTGTCCTCTGCCTCGTTGTTGGCTCCGCAGGGCCTCGGCGGAGCCGGCGGTGTCCTCTGCCTTGTTGTTGGCGCCGCGGGGCGTCGGCGGAGCAGGGCATCGTCGATGCCAACGGAGTGGGGACTCGTCGGAGCCGGCATTGTCCTCTGCCTCGTCCTCGGTCTCGCCAAACAGCGCCTCGCCCGCTTCATCGCCCTCTTTGCTAGCCTCTTTGTAGGTGGCCGCAGCCTCCACCACCCGCATGCGGTACCGCCAGCGCTCGAGGCGGCCCTTGCGGGCGGAGCGGTACGAGTCGAGCAGCGCCTCCTGCTCCGCCAGCGCTCGAGATGGTGGTTGTAGGCGGCGTCGGCCTGCGCCTCCCGGAACTGCTCCTCACGCATCTGCCTCACCCTGTCCATATATTGGGCACGGGCCTCGCCGATGGTCATGGTGCAATGCACCAGCGAGGATGGCGCGGAGGAGGGGGTTGGCGCCGGATCGTCGACTACCATGTTCTCCATTGGGACGTCATCGTCCTCCGGCTGCCTGCCGGCCAGCCGGTCGGCAGCAATGGCTGCTATCTCCTTGTGGTCCGTCGTCCGCCCATCCCAAAGAGCGTTGGATCGCGAGGAAGCCATGGTGGGCAGTAGTGGTGTGGACAGGAGAAAGGCAACGGATGCGGATGACTGCGGCTATGGCCGGTGCAGCAGTTTACATAGCAATGGTGGGCGGGCAGAGGGACGGACGTGTGACGTCGGAGTAGCCGCCTCGGCAACCGCGTATCATTAATGTGTGCGGCGGATGGATGAACGGACCGCACTTGTGTCATTTGAAGGCGGAGCAATCGCATGCACAGGGAAGCGGGGCGGTCGGCGCTGACTGTTTCGGGCGGAAAGCGCGCGCGGGCGAGGAGATCACTTTACTTGGATAGGATGACAATGGGGACCCACCAGGTCCATAGCCTCACATACACAAGTGCCTCCTTATTATATATATATATACATAACTATAATCTATTTTGCTTCCTCCTGGTTTCCTGACATCACGGTCCCACACCATTGTCTACCTATGTACTCCCTCCTTTCCGGTTTATAGGGCTTATCTCAAAATTTTAGTTTTTCCATTTTATAAGGCTCAATTTGGTTGTTTTCGATCACATGTTCAGATTCCAAGGTGCATTAAATCATTGCATGCAAGTATTAAGAGAAAATTGACCAATGCATGTACTTTATGCATGCATGCATTGCAATTAATGCATTGATAAACATAATTTTTTGAGGATAACAAGAGCATTAATTAGATGCTTTTGCAAAACTAGAAAAAGTATTCCACCACTTGCCATCAACCTTGATTGGTGAGATTTTTGAATTGAGCATTATAAACCGGAAAGGAGAGAGTAGTCAATAAACGAGAGAATTGCATAAGAAGCGGCCGACAGCTGGGACCAAGTAGCTCGAGCAGTATTTGTGTTTTTGAGGTGTGAGCACTGCAGAGTTTTTTGATGTTTACCCCAGATATTAATTTTTCTCCTCTGACCAACAACGAAAACATCGCTGCATGTATTAACTAGGCGGGCTGTGGCCCGTCTAGCCCAGGTCAGATATCCAGCCCAGATATTAATTTTTTTCAAGCTGAAAATGGCTAGCCCACTATACTTTTTTAGGAATACCTGTGCAAGGTCAAGTTGTTATTCTCCGCCTATTTGACTGCAAATCTTTCCTAGGAGGGATGCATTAGGCTTAACAAGAAAATGGGCTTTAAGAAATAATAAATGGGATGTAATTATAAAACTGGGTAGTAACTATAAAAAATTCACCAAACAGTGATTACTTTATAAAATATTATTTTTGGAATATTGAAAATTTTAATTTCATTAATTGTTGCGAGCGGAATGTTCCGTTGGATTTTTACGCAATATAAATTTATATTGAAATTGTATTTAATCTGACTAAAATTTCGGGATAAAAATATTCGGATCCCATCAGAATGTGGGAAATTTTATTGAATTCTGTTTTGAACGGTTGGTTGAAATGGGCTGTACTTTTAACAAACTGTAAATGGGCCGTAGTAAATTCCATTAGAATTCAAAAATGGGCTACACATTCTTACAAATCTCAAATGGGCTATAAGTTCTCTGCCACACACTTCTGGCCTTACTAAGTTGACGCGTCCCCTAAAAAAACAGAGTTGACGGGTATGCAAGGCTTTGTCAACTTATAGTCAACACACGGTTCTAGCAGCAGTGGCTGTTGGATGTCCATCCAACGGATGCCGTGCTTCTTCTTCAATCTCGGATATTCTAGCTTCACCCGCCCAAAAAATGATTCATCCCCCTGACATCTGGGGCGCACCATTTCGGAAGCTGACCTGTGGGCCTACTAAGTTGACGTACCAAGGGCTTTGTCAACTTAGTCAATATAAACGATTCTAGCTGCAGTGACCGTACGATGTCCATCCAACGGCCGTCGTGCTTCTTCAACCTCTGGTCTTCTTGCTCCAGCCACCCAAAGCAGCGCCGGTCGTGCCCTTTGCCGCTGCCCCGCCGATCGGTCGATCAGGTTGCCGAGGAGGCCTCACCGCCCCCTACTACTCCCATCGCTGGCCAGGCCATCCCTCCACTCACCCACACCCCCTTTTATTCTACTGCGACGGCAGCGCAGCCGGACCAATGAACCCTCGTACTCCTCTCCACGTGTGCATCCACTGCCGCGTCTTCCCCGGCTCCGCGTCGTCCCCTTCCTAGGCCTCGCCGTCGTCCACCGCCGTGGTGCTCTCGGCGCGGCGTGGTCAACGTGGTCAAGGAACGACTTCCATCGGACGTGGACTATATGTGAAGAGGCTGATAGCTGGGTCCATGGCAGCCGCAAGGAAGTGCCTCCTTATTACGCGCAAAATAATTATTCCTCCACTTGACAGCGGGGACCCACCGGACGGGCCACCGTATTTCGTGAAAAAATGATTAGCCCGATCGCTGGGACCCACAAGCTACATCTTCGCACACAAGGAAGTGCGTCCCGAAAAACGATTCGCTTCGATTCGCTGGGACCCACCAGCTACATCTTCGCACGCAAGGAAGTGCGTCCGGAAAAAAAATATTCTCCCCCCGACTGCTGGGACCCACCAGCTACACCTTCGCACACAAGGAAGTGCGTCCGGGCAAAAAAATGATTCGCCCCCCTGACTGCTGGGACCTAGCAGCTACACCTTCGCACGCAAGGAAGTGCATCCGGGCCAAAAACGATTCGCCCCCTGACTGCTGGGACCCAGCAGCTACACCTTCGCACGCAAGGAAGTGCGTCCGGGCAAAACAAAAAGACAATTCGCCCCCTGACTGCTGGGACCCACCAGCTACATCTTCGCAGGCAAGGAAGTGCCTGACAGTCGGGACCCACCTGGTCGAAGCGTACGTAGCGTTGTCATCCTGGTCGCGAACGTGTATGTACATACTGGACGATGTAGAGGCGCGCATGTGTCATAGTAGAGGCACGCACGTGTCGTAGTAGAGGCGCGCACATAGCATGTACACGTACGTATAGTGGCCAGGGTGCAAGAAAGAAAATACGGTCACGTATGTGTACATACAGGCGGGGTCTCGAACGCCTAGTCACGCATACGTACGGCGAGGGTTCGTGTTCATGGGGAGGCAACGGAATGCGTCGTGTTCATGGGGAGGCAACGGAATGTGCCGTGTTCATGGGGAGGCAACGGAATGCGTCGTGTTCATCGGGAGGCAACGGAACACGTGGGAGCCAACCGGTTTAGTCGGAACAGAATGCATGGTCGTGTTCATCGGGAGGGCTTGGACGGAACAGGCGATGGAAACGAGGCCTGGCATACCGCACAACGGAGGAAACGAACCTCCACGTCGAACGGGTCCCGTTGATCGGGAGGGTGTGGCGCATCGCAAAACGGAGGAAATGGACCTCCTACGGTCGAAACGGGGTCTGTTGATCGGGAGGGGTGTGGCGTACCGCAAAACGGACGAAATGGACTTGTGTTGGAGCGCTATGGTCGAAACGGGGGGGAGGGGTGTGGCGTACCGCAAAACGGGACTCCACGGGATACTGTTCATCTCCACCGTCGACCTCCTCCAGCCTCCACGGGCTACCGTCGACCTCCTCCAGCCTCCACGGGCTCCTGTTCATCCAGCCTCCACCACGCGCTACTCCACCAGCTACTGTTCAACCAGCCCTCCACGGGCACCCCTCCACCGTCTACTGTTCATCCAGCCCTCCACACCATGGGGTCCTGTTTAACCACCCCTCCACGGCCACCCCTCCACTGTCTACTGTTCATCCAGCCCTCCACACCACGGGTTCCTATTCATCCAGAGGCAACGCCACCGCTCACTGTTCATCCAAACCCCCCTGCAATGCTCACTCTTCATCCAATCGATCGGCTTTAGTTAGCAGCAGTAGCTAAGGAATCGCTCCATCAGGTTCAGTTAATAGCCATCGATCGATCGCTCGGGTTCGAGAACGCGTAGCTCGCAGTCTGTCCTTTCGGGTTCGATTAGAGCCCAACGCCTCGCTCGGCTTCAGTTAGAGCCAACGCCTCACACACACGCACGTACGTACGAGAGAAACGCGCACCGCTCGGCCCCCGACCTCCCACCGTAACCGGCAACTCCCCGAACTTTTCCTCCCCCTCGCTTCTACCATGGTTTTTTCCGTCATGGACGGCCCAAAGAATGTCATGCAATTGCGTCTCCGGCCCGCCCAAGACGAAAAGCCCATTTCCTGTCATGATTTTTTGTCATAGAAGTAGGAGCCCACCACATCGATGATGATACTGGGTTTTGTCACAATTATCATCATAGAAGTGTCATATGTATGACAGAAAAAAAATTCGTTCGGCCCAAAATGTCACGGATGTGTCTTTTTTTGTAGTGATATAATGCTATAATTCGGGGTGCCGAACTGTACTATAAAAAGTGTCCAGACTTTGTTGCTGTATTATGGGGCGTAATGAAGCCCCTGGCCAATTAAGGCATACCAGAGTGTACGGGTGCGATTTGATGAGAATATCAAGAAAAAGAAACATGAAATAATAGGCTAATGTTGTAGAAATTGGGTCGCGGACCTTTTTTCATTGTAGTTTGATTAATACATCAAAGCGTATTTTATACAAGTAGTGCGATAAGCAACAGGGCTATTTAACATGCCACGACCAAGGGAGAGCTGCGTGTGGGTCTTTAAGACGGGCATAACGATCATTTAAGAGACCACCTAAAAATTCCCTTATACGTCAAAGCTTCTTGCCATCTTGGTGTATCCGCCCCTTGATACATCCTTCAATCAGGCAACCATGAGAGGCCTAGGAAGAAAAAGGGGGAACCTGAAAAGAAAAAGGAAAAAGTGAAAATATGTGGGTCCAGGATAGGTCGAGCCGTATTATGGACCACGATCTAGCTGTGCCTCCGTCTATGCCCATGGTATTTTAAGTGTGTAGTTATGTACGCGCGGTACGAATGCCACCGCTTGGTTGGGACTGGGACGGAGGCCGAACTGCTAGTTGAGCTCTTGACGAGCTGGACTGTCCTGCTATAGAGTAGTTCGGACTCGCTTGACAGTGTTCGGGAGCTGGGCCAACGAATTAAGGTTCTGCCTCAAAAGGTCGCTCTATACTTCTGCTGCGAGGGTAGCGGTGTGCTCCTCGGTACGGAGGGAGCGTTCCGTGTTTCCATTGACGGTTATGACACCACGTGGTCCAGGCATCTTGAGCTTGAGATAAGCATAGTGTGGCACCGCATTGAATCGAGCGAATGCGGTTCATCTAAGCAGTGTGTGATAGCTGCTGCGGAAGAGGACGATATCGAAGATCGACTCTTCGCTTTGGAAATTGTCCGGGGGTCCGAAGACCACTTCCAGTGTGATTGAGCCCGTGCAGTGGGCCTCTACACTCGGTATGACACCTTTAAAGGTGGTTTTTGTGGGCTTGATCCTCGAGAGATCAATACCCATTTTTTGCACTCTATCCTGATAAAGCAGGTTCAGGCTGCTGCCACCGTCCATGAGGAATCGCGCCAGATGGAACCCATCAATGATTGGGTTGAGGACTAGTGCGGCTGAACCGCCATGACGGACATTGGTCGGATGATCCCTGTGACCAAAGGTGATCAGGCAAGATGACCATGGGTTGAACTTTGGGGCGACTGGCTCTATCGCGTAGACGTCCCTGAGCACGCGCTTGCGCTCCCTCTTGGGGATATGGGTGGCGTATATCATCTTCACCGTTTTAACTTGGGGGGAAACTTCTTCTGTCCCCCTGTGTTCGATGGCCGGGGCTCCTCGTCATCATCCTTGATTTGTGACCCCTTCTCCTTGTTCTCGGCATTTAACTTGTCGGCCTGTTTAAAAACCCAACACTCTCTGTTGGTATGATCGGCTGGTTTATCAGGGGTGCCGTGGATTTGACATGGACGATCGAGTATGCGGTCCAAACTGGATAGGCCCGGATTGTTTCTTTTATATGGCTTCTTCCGCTGACCGGATTTAGAGCCACTGAATCCGGCATTGACCGCCATGTCTTTGGTGTTTTCACCGTTGTTTCGATGCTTGTGTATGTTGTGTCAGGGCTTGCCGTTGCTGTTTCTGGCTTCAGAAGTGCCATGTTTGCTTGTATTGTTATTGCTACGGGCTAGCCAACTATCTTCGCCCGCATAGAAGCGGGTCATGAGTGCCATGAGGGCTGCCATGGACTTCGGCTTTTCTTGGCTGAGGTGTCGGGCGAGCCATTCATTGCGGATGCTATGCTTAAAGGCCGCTAGGGCTTCGGCATTCGGACAGTCGACGATCTGGTTCTTTTTAGTTAAGAACCTACTCCAGAATTTCCTGGCTGACTCTCCGGGTTGTTGAACTATGTGGCTTAAGTCATCGGCATCCGAAGGTCGGACATATGTACCTTGGAAGTTGTCGGTGAAGGCATCTTCCAAGTCTTCCCAGCTGCAATGGAGTTTTCGGGCAGACTGTTCAACCAGTGTCGAGGTGGTCCCTTGAGTTTTAGCGGGAGGTATTTGATGGCATGAAGATCATCACCGCGGGCCATATGAATATGGAGAAGGAAATCCTCAATCCACACTGCGGGGTCTGTTGTCCCATCATATGATTCGATATTCACGGGGATAAACCCTTCCAGGAATTCATGTTCCATTACTTCATCAGTGAAGCAAAGGGGGTGTGCGGCGCCTCTGTATCGGGCCAAGTCGTGACGTAGCTTGGATGGAGTTCGTTTGTGGTTTTCGGCCTGGACGTGGTTATATTAGTCACGTCCGGCCGGGTGGCCATCATTGCGCATCGGGGCACGCCCCTGCGATCCATAGATCAATCTGGTCTGACCTACTCTGTTTGCCAGGTCATGCCGCAGGTCATATGTATATCCCCGAGCTATTGTATTTCTGTTTTTACGGCGAGGTAGTGCGGGCTGGTGTTTGGCTCGAGTTGCCGCTTTGTCCCGGCCACGTGGTGGTCGGTCAGCCGCATTATGTGCTGGTAGGACGGGCTCCAGCGCCTCATTATCGAACTGGGTTAACAATTTGCGCTTCGGATAACTTTTGTTTGGTCGCTCGAGGCCGTATTCTTCGGCTGCTAGGACATTAGTCCATCTATTGTTGAGCAGATCTTGATCAGCTTGAAGCTGCTGCTACTTCTTTTTCAGGCTCCTTGCAGTGGCTATTAGCCGGCACTTAAAGCGCTCTTGTTCGACGGGCTCCTCAGGCACGATAAAGTCTTCATCACCGAGGCTCACCTCGTCCTCGTAGAGCGGAAGGTAGTTGCTGTCCTCCGAGTCTTCATTCATGGCCTGTTCGTCAGGGCTAACTCACCATCTTCCCGTTCGTCCTGTTCAGAGGTTGGCTCAACGGGGTCTTCATTGTCTTCGGCATCGTCCAGAGTATTGTTTTCTCCTATGACGGTATTGATGTTTTTACCACGGCATGGCTTAGAGCTGCAACACTGACGCCGGCGCTTTGGCTGTATCGTAGGAGGCTTATCCTCGACTAGATTTTCATTGTCGCCGTTGTTCTCTTTGGGTGTATCCACCATGTATACGTCATATGAAGAGGTGGCCGTCCAGCGCCCTGTAAGCGGTGGTTTTTGTGCCTGCTCCTCTCCGGCATCGTCGTCCATACCGTCGGTGTCCTCGGAGTCGTAATCGAGCATGTCGGTTAAGTCTTCGACAGTGGCTGTGAAGTGGGTGGTGGGTGGGAAGCGGAATTTTCCGTCATCAGCTTCCAATTCAAGCCGGATATAGTTTGGCTGGGAGTCCCCTGACAAGGAGAGGGATTTTAATGAGTTTAGCACATCGCCTAAAGGTGAGTGCCGGAAGATGTCCGCGGAGCTGAACTTCACGATCGGTGCCTGATCAGGTTCAATGGGCGCGGATGTATGCGGTTTGGAACTTATGGCCGGAGACGGATCCGAGGTTTCGATGACACAGGCCCTCCTCAAGATTGGATATGTGGGCGGCTCCAACGCCGCTGAGTCTGCGGTTTCTATGGCGGGGTTGAGCATCCCGTCCTCGGATGGCGCAATCTGCTCCGGATATAGGGCCAGAGTGGTTATAGGTGCTATCTCTTGAGCACGGTCCGCTGTCAGATTTAGGTCATGTTAATCGTGGTGGCAGGGAGCATCCGTCATGGGCTCGGATCCGTCGAAGATCAAGTCCCCGCGGATATCGGCCATGTAATTTAAGCTTCCAAATCTGACCCGATGGCCAGCGGCGTAGCTGTCGATCTGCTCTAGATGGAGAAGCGAGTTGGCCCGCAGTGCGAAGCCGCCGAACACGAAGATCTGTCCGGGGAGGAAAATCTCCCCCTGGACTGTACGGTTGTAGATGATTGATGGAGCCATTAAACCTTTTGGTGACGACGCAGCGGAACTCCCAATGAAAGCACCAATGTCGGTGTCAAAACAGGCGGATCTCGGGTAGGGGGTCCCGAACTGTGCGTCTGAGGTCGGATGGTAACAGGAGGTGGGGGACACGATGTTTACCCAGGTTCGGGCCCTCTCTATGGAGGTAATACCCTACTTCCTGCTTGATTGATCTTGATGAATATGAGTATTACAAGAGTTGATCTACCGCAAGATCGTAATGGCTAAAACCCTAGGAGTCTAGCCTATATGATTATGATTGCCTCTATGGACTAAGCCCTCCAGTCTATATAGACACTGGAGGGGCTAGGGTTATACAAAGTCGGTTTACAGAGAAAGGAATCTTCATATCCGAACGCCAAGCTTGCTTTCCACGCCAAGGAGAGTCACATCCTGACACAGGAGGAAGTCTTCCATCTTGTATCTTCATAGCCCAACAGTCCGGCCCATGTTAATAGTCTGGCCGTCCGAGGACCCCTTATTCCAGGACTCCCTCACTGGGGCCGGATGTCTAGGCTGGCAGGGTTCAGCTTCTGTGATGGGACGCCGGATTTCTGGGGTTGAGCCAGATGTCCGGCTGCTCGCCGAGCGCCGGATGTAAGGGGCCTGTAGCTTCAGCTGGGCTGCGGCTGTGGTAGATGTTCCAGGGGCCAGATGTCCGGGGCTTGGGGCTGGATGTCTGGGTCCTGGGGACTTCTCCGGTTCCTTCCGTCGTTCCTCTTCATCCATGAACTTGGGGGCTTGACCATCTTCATGTGCATCCTCGGGAGAGTTCTCTTGGTACCTAACCATGCACAACATTCCAGACTTAGGTAGTAGCCATGTCTCGAGAGGATCGAATGAGATATCACTAAGGAAAGAAGTCACCTCGGTCTCGAGAGCTCTAGCTCATACTCGTGTCATAGGTCCTCTTGGCACTTGGTGAGACGATGGTAGGTCCATGGGGATGACCGTAGGATGCTCCGCATCATCTCCCCTCCCTTGGGAAAGATCTGACCTCAGATCAAAATCCTCATCACCATGGTACGGGGAGAGATCGTTGACATTGAAGATGTCGCTCATGGAGTACTTGTCGCATGGAATGTCGATCTTGTAGGCATTGTTGTTGTAGCGTTCAAGCACCTTGAAGGGTCCATCGGCTCGGGGTAGAAGTTTGGACTTGCGTTCGTTGGGGAAGTGCTCCTTGCGAAGGTGTAGCCACACAAGATCTCCAATGTTGAATATCATGGGTTGCTTGTTGATGTTGAGCTTGATCGCGAGTCGTTGTACTTGGCGCTCGATGGTGTGCCTTGTATCTTCATGCATCTTCTTGAGGTAGTTCACTTGTTCACTTGCGTCCATGTTGGTGCGCTCGTGTAGTGGTAGAGGAAGAATGTCCAATGGGGACAACGGGTTGAAACCATAGACGACCTCGAAGGGGAACTTGCTGGTAGTCAAATGCCTTGCACGGTTGTAGTCGTACACGGCGATGGGTAGATGTCATGCCCAATATGCGACCCTATCCTAAAGGAACTCGAAGGTCCCACCAAGGATAGGAGCACATATTGGAGACGTTTTTGCAAGGTGGATATCATTACATCGTGCCATTACATAATATTTGGGGATACATACAAAGGCATACAATACCGCATGAGTACAACAACATCATACATAAGAGCAACATCCGACTACAGATGAAACACAAACAGAAACTCAAACGACATCCACCCTGCTAGCCCAAGCTGCCGACCAGGAACCTAACCCCTGAAAGAAGAAGCGGAAGAAGAAGGACTCCAAAACAAGAAAGCATCGCTCTCACGTCATGATCATCGCATTACATGTACCTGCAGCTGTTGTTTTAGTAATCTATGAGCCACGAGGACTCAGCAATCCCATTACCATGGGTATCAAGACTAGCAAAGCTTAAAGGGGTATGGAATGGATAAGTGGTGAGGTTGCAGCAAGCGACTAAGCAATGTATGGTGGCTAACTTACGAGTACAATAATGAGATGAGAAGCTACACAAACAGTCGCAAACTAGTAATGATCAAGAAGTGATCCTGACTACTTACGTTCAAGCATAACCCCACCGTGTTCTCTTCTCGACTTACTCGAAAAGAGACCGTCACGGTTACGCACGCGGTTGGTGCATTTTAATTCGAATCTAGTGTCAAGTTCTCTACAACCGGACATTAAAAATTCCCATCTGCCACATAACCGTGGGACGGCTCTCGAAAGTTTAAACCCTACAGGGGTGTCGCAACTTAGCCCATGATAAGCTCACGATCCGCGGAGACAATCCTCCATCGCGGGACATCCGATCAGACTCGGGATCCGGTGCACAGGACATTTTAACAATGGTAGAACTAATCTAGCAAAGCCTCCAGGCGTGTCGACACCCTGATAGTAGCTGCGCGTATCTAGTCTCAGAACATGTCCGGATGGGTCAACCTATAGGTATATACCAAATACCTCGGGTTTCCCCAAGGCGGCCCCGCAGTCTGCCCGTTTGGGACCAGCACCATTAGCATTGGCCCCTCCCTACTATGTAGAAAATCCTCGGGTTCATGACGCCCTATGCTAATTAATTGTTTAGTTCAAGTATTATTATGGCAAATGTAAAACAAATGTTGGGCCTTGCTGGAAGAGTTTTATTCAAAGCAAGCTGTCAAGAGGGTCCCATACCCCTCACTGTGTTAGGGACGCAAAATCAAGGAACATAACACTGGTATGACGGAAACTAGGGCAGCAAGAGTGGCACAAAACACCAGGCATAAGGCTGAGCCTTCCACCCTTTACCAAGTATATATGTGCATTAATTAAAATAAGAGATATTGTGATATCTCATGATATCCATGTCCCAACATGGAACAACCTGCAACTGCACCTGGAAGGGCTGAGCAAAGCGGTAACATAGCCAAACAACGGTTTGCTAGGAAGGGTGAAAAGGTTAGAGGCTATCATGGCAATTTCGGAGGCTTGATAAACAAGTGGTAGGTAGCGCGACATAGCGATAGCATCGAGACAACTAGCATAGCAATGATAGTAGTGAGATCTAGGGTAACGGTCATCTTGCCTGAAATCCCGCTAGGAAGAAGATCGAGTCCATGAAGAAGACGAAGCCACGTAGACGAACCAAGCATAGTCGAACGAATCCTCACGATCGCAACGAAACAGGAACTATCGAGAAGAAGCACAACCGAAAAAAAGCAAACAACATGGTAAACACACAACAAATAAACATGGCATGATGCTCGACCAAGTATGATGCATGACAAGGCTATATGATGCTACTCATGGCAAGAGATGATGCATACAAGAACAACACATCAAAGCAAGTTTAAATGAGGCCGGAAACAACATATAACAATTCCGGTAAGTCCTCATATGCAATTTTTGAAATTGGTCCAGATCTGAACAAAACGTTAAGTTCAAGTTGGTAAATAGCAAGTTAAAGTTCACCACGATAATCTACATGAAATTCTAGTCAAGTTACATATAGAGTTCATTTAATTCCGAGCTACGGCCTAGAAGATATGAGCAAAAGAAGTTAAACATGGCATTGATGCGAAATGCATTCAAACATCAAGCAAACACACTCAAAACAAGGATGCAACAAGATAATATGAACTACATGCAATTCTAAGCAAGTTTCATATCGAGCATGCTCAAAACGGAGCAACGGTGCAACACATACACTCCAAACAAGTTTAAAGGACAAGGTGTCCAAAACAGCAAGTAGGCACTTTGCAATCATCAAAACAACATGCTACATGAATCATATGAGCACAAACTTGACATGCACTTCCAGCACAGATAACATACTTCACAAATTGTAATTGGAGCATATCCAAAAGAGGCATAGAACAATTAATATCAAGCTCACAACATGGCATCATGAAGTTAACAAAAAACTGAAACATCATTTAGGTAAGTTCATGGCAATGAAAACATATGTTACAGTACATATATAAGGCATAAAAAGGCATGGAATGATAGAGAATAACATGGAAACCAAAACATGTCAACTAAGCATCTCCATATTATGCATGGATTAGATGGTACCATCAAGAAAACACAGCAACATAATATAACAGATTCAGACGACAGAACATTAACAAGTAGCCCATTTCACAAGCTTGTTGCACTCACCACAAGGCATATCAAAACACATGTATTGCACAAATGCAAATACGTCATAATTATGCTCCTAAAACATGTTGACATGATGCTCAAAAGAAAATCACACAAAATGATATAAAAAGACAAAAGGGCAAGTTATAACAGTTTTCAGCATGTAACATCAGCAAGCACATTTGCAACAGGTATTAACATGTCAAAATGCAACCTAACATGAATGAAAAGCACACCAACATGCAGATCATGACGAGCAGAACATTTGCATATCAAGATCATCACCATAGGATCAACAGCGACAAAGTTACACCACTCACAAGATGCATACATGATGTTAATGGACATCAGATTTCAGCAGTTTATATCACTTAGCAGTTTTGCAACGAAGATTAAGGCATCAATATGAACAGTAACATGAATGCAAACTACTCTATCGTCTAGAGCATTAGGAGATGAACATTTGCATATGAACATCTCAATCGGACAAACATGCACATACTTATGCTCTTCACAAAATGCATACATGAGGAGCAATTTTTAGGGACTTGGCAATTTTCTTGGGGGGGAACGAGTGAGCATTGGATGGCTATATCACGCACAAGCAGGGATTAGGTGAAGGGCTCACGTTAGGATTGGGCCTGGAAGGCAAAGGAGGCAGGCAGGCCGGATCAGTGGCTGGAGCTGGGCCTTGGAACGGCCCACGTGCGGGGTCAACATGGGCGAGCGGGACGAGCTCGATCCCATGCACTGCTCGATCCGGAGACGAAGACGACGCGGCAGGAACTCGCCGGACTCGGACGGACGGCGGCCGGAGCGAGCGGATGTCAGGGGACAACGGATCCATGCCGGAGCTGGGCTGATCCGACCTCGGGGATCCCATTCCCGGCGATGGACGGAGCTCGGGGAGGCGACGCTCCATGGCAGCGGCTGGGACCTGTGGGAGAGAGAGGGATCGTGAGAGGGGAAGAAGAGGGCGAACCAGATGGAGGAGTTGAGGAATAGGGCAGAGGGCCACTCATCTCCGACGAGGTCGGAGCTCCGGCGAGGCCTGGTGGCTGGAGCAGCGACGTGAGGCGGCGGGGTCGATTTGGATCGGGAGATCCTCTCCACGATCAGGATTGCTCGAGGCGAGCGGGCACAAGTGCTAGGTGGCGGGGCGACGCGTGATCGCGGGGGTGGTGATCTAAGCCCGGGCGGGCCTGCGATGGGTCTGGCAGGCCGGTGCGGTAGGAGGAGGGTTGCGGGGGCGCGTGGCAGCCTCTGGTTGGCTGCGGAGGCGCTGCGGGAGAGATGGTGGGCTCCGGTTGGTGGAGGGCGGTGGTGCTGGGTGGCGGCTGGCCGCTAGGCCGGCGCCAAGTGGCGGCGGGGGAGAGGGGCTGCACGGAAATTGAGGTGGGAGGAAGGAGAAGGCCAAAAATGGCAGGGGGGGTCTTTAAATAGTGTAGGGGGTCTAGGTTTAGGGGTTTAGCTCCGTTTCTGGACCGTTCGATCGCCATCGGACGGCTCCGGAGCGGAGAGGGACTAGGTGAGTGGCTAATGGGTTGTGTAGATGGGCCAGGCTTAGAAGAGATAAGAGGAGGGCAGCCCGGCAACAGTTTTCGGAGACCGAAAACGTCTGACGAATACACTGGCTATATCGCGGCTATATATTTAACGGTTGGGCTATCAAACAGACTCCGAATGCAATGAAATTTGACCGGCGGTCTACCTACACTACAATAAGACTGCATGCCAACTTTCACCCCATTCCGAGAACGTTTTTATGCCACTTATAAAATAATATTTCGGAGGTGCCGCGGGCGCGTGCGAGTGTGGTTGGTCTCAGAACGGATAACGGAGAGAACTGGGAGGATCCGAACGGATGCAAGTTTTAAAAAACATGCAGATGAAATGCACATGATGACATGGCAAGATGCAACATGCAAGCGAATGACATGGAAACAGCGGCGAATAACTGGATGACACCTGGCGCATCGGTCTCGGGGCGTTATAGTAGACACTCCTCCCACTCCTTGATGTTCCTCTTGATAAACACGCGTAGTAGAGTGGAGAGTGTTTGGTTCGTCACCTCCGTTTGGCCGTCGGTTTGGGGTTGGTATGCCAAATAGAACAAGAGCTTGATTTCGAGCTTGGCGCATAGAGTCTTCGAAAAGTAACCCAAGAACTTGGCGTTGCGGTCTGAGACAATCATCTTGGGCACTCCATGTAGGCGCAAGATTTCCCTACAAAAGATACTTGCAATATGTGAAGCATCGTCTATCTTGTTGCATGGGATAAAATGAGCCATTTTATAGAGTCGGTCCACAACAACAAACACAGAATCCTTTCCATTTTGAGTTCTATGCAAAACAAGTACAAAATCCATGCCAATGTCTTCCCAAGGTTGATAAGGGATAGGAAGAGGCATGTAAAGACCATGGGATTGAGCTTTTGACTTAGCTTTGCGACATGTAGAGCATCAGTTGGTGAAGAGTGAGACGTCGCGAAACATCTTGGGACAAAATTAGTTCTTGGAGAGTGTGGCAAATGTCTTGTCACATCCAAAGTGTCCCATGAGTCCGCCTCCATGAGCCTCTTGCAAAAGGAGCAAACGAACAGAAGACTCGGGAATGCAAAGTTTGTTAGCTCTCATAAGATAATCATCCTTGATGTAATATTGTTCCCAAGATGTATGCGTCAAACATTTGGCATAAGGAATAGCAAAAGTATGATCATGCGCATACAAGTCTTTTATGTGCTCAAAGCCAATGACGTTCAATTCAAGTCTAGTGACAAGCGTGCTTATGCGAGAAAGGGCATCCGCCACTACATTTTCCTTACCCTTGATGTACTTGATGACATAAGGAAATGACTCAATGAATTCACTCCATTTAGCGTGACGCTTGTTCAACTTAGTTTGTCTTTTAAGTACTTAAGCGTTTCATGATCGATAGGAATGATAAATTCATGAGGGCAAAGATAATGTTCCCATTCACGCAAAACTCGCACTAAAGCATATAGCTCTTTGTCATAGATGGGATAATTGAGTTGCACTCCAGAAAGTTTCTCACTAAAGTATGCTATGGGGCGCTTATCTTGCGTTAACACACCTCCTATGCCATTACCGCTAGCATCTCCATGAATTCCAAAAGGTTTGTCAAAGTTGGGTAATGCAACCACGGGAGCATGAGTAAGCAAATTCTTAAGCTCATTAAATGCGGTGTCTTGGGATGGTCACCAAACTAATGGAGACTTTTTCTTACTCAAAGAATGTAAAGGTGAAGTAATGGTGCTAAAATCCTTCACAAAGCGATGATAGAAACCGGCTAAACCAAGAAAACTACGCACTTGTTGCAAGTTCGTTGGTTGGGGCCAAGTTTGAATAGCATTGATCTTTGATTCATCTACATGAACACCCTTAGAAGACACAACAAAACCCAAGAAAACAAGCTTGTCAACACCAAAAAGGCATTTGTCCATATTAGCATAAAGGCGCTCTTTCCTAAGGGTGTGTAACACGGTTCTAAGATGGGTGACATGATCTTTGAGAGATTTGTTAACAACAAGAATATCATCAAAATAGACCACAACAAATACACCAATATAGGGACAAAGAAGAAAGTGGATGACTCGCATGAAAGTATCGGGTGCTTCGGATAAACCCATTGGCATAACAAGCCATTGATATAAGCCAAATTTGGTCTTAAATGCAGTTTTCCATTCATTACCTTCTTGGATGCGTATTTGATAGTAGCCACTCTTAAGATCAATTTTAGAGAAAATGGCGGTTGCGCTAAGCTCATCAAGCATACCATCCAAGCGTGGAATAGGGTAACGATATCTAATGGTGATAGCATTGATGGGATGGCAATCGGAAACCATGCGATAAGTATCGTCTTTCTTTGGAACAAGTATGACTGGAACGGCACAAGGGCTCAAGCTTTCACGTACTTGACCGTTGTCGATGAGTTGTTGCACTTGACGTTGGATCTCCTTAGTTTCCTCGGGTTTGACGCGGTAGGGAGCCTTGTTAGGTAAAGGTGCTCCAGGGATGAGGTCGATTCGGTGCTCAATGCCTCGTAGTGGAGGTAGACCCGGAGGTAGCTCATCGGGGAAAACATCTTGGAATTCCTGCAAAAGAGAAGACAACACTAAAGGTAGATTGTGAGAGGTGTTAGTTTTTGTTGCCACGTCCTTGCACACAAGGACATAGTGCATAACACGTGATGGGTTCTCACACACTTCTCTCATCTCACTTTTGGTGGCAAATAGGACTAAGTTTTTCTTGCCACTCATCGTGGAGGCACTCGATTTTGGCTTCTGGCACTCACTATCTTTTGGGTGGGTCATTCTCTCACTTTTTTCTCCATGATGGGTGGCTTGCTTGTCGGCTATCACTTGACTTGGAGACATAGGTCGTAGCACGTACTCGTTGCCTTTTATCTTGAAGCTATAGTGATTGGTACGCCCATTGTGGATGACGCCATGGTTAAATTGCCATGGTCAACCAAGAAGGAGGTGGCAAACGGACATCGGGATGACATCACACTCCAAAGTGTCTTCATATGCTCCGATTTTGAAGGATACTTTGACCGTATTCTCAACTTGTATAGTGCCGGAATCACTTAGCCATTGGACCTTGTAGGGGTGCAGGTGCTTTATATTGACCAATTGGAGCTTGGAGCATAGTTCTTCACTTGCCAAGTTGTGACAACTACCTCCATCGATGATGACCTTGATGGACCTTCAGTTGATGCCTGATGTTGAAGAGTCAAGACTTTGGAGACAACGAGAGCGGGGCTCGAATCCTCATCACAAAATACTTGATCATCTTCATCTTTTTTCACGCGCCGGTGCATGTCCACTTGCTCAAGGGCTTCCATCTCCTCATCACTCATGGAGTCATAGGTTCCGTCGTCGTTGAGGATCATGGTGCGCTTGTTGGTACACTCAAAGGACTTGTGGCCTCGGCCGCCGCAAGTGAAACACTTGATGGAACTTGTCCTGACGGTCTCATCGGTTGGAGTAGATGATGAAGCGTGCGGCTTCAAGTTGCTTGTAGTAGGAGGAGGACTTGAGGTTGTCGAAGTTTTCTTGTAACTCGACTTGTTGCTGTTGCTTGTAGATGGCTTGGTTGAGTTAGAAGTTGTTGGAGTCGTTGAAGCCTGGGTGTTGGAGAAGCCGTAGCTCTTGGGCGAGTACTTGGCGTACTTGAAGTCATCTTGCACTTGACGTTCCGCTTTGTTAGCTTGATGCACGAGCTCAATGAGGTTGGAGTAGGGTTGGAAGTCGGCAATCTTCTTGATGGGATGATTGAGGCCATTCAAGAAACGGGCCATAGTTTGCTCATCATCTTCTGTGACATTGGCTCTTATCATGCCAATCTCCATTTCCTTGTAGTATTCTTCAACGCTCTTTGTTCCTTGCTTGAGGAGTTTGAGTTTCTTGAAGAGGTCGCGGTTGTAGTAGGTTGGCACAAAGCGTGCTCGCATGACATCTTTCATTTCCTCCCATGTGGTGATTGGTGGTTCACCTCTTGCTTCTCGGCATTCAAGGACTTGTTCCCACCATATGAGCACATAGTCTTGGAACTCAAGGGATGCCATAGAGATCTTCTTCTCTTCCTCATAGTTATGCAAGCGAAAGATTTTGTCGACCTTCAATGCCCATGATAGGTACTCTTCGGTATCATTGCTTCCATTAAACTTGGGTATGGTGAACTTGAGCTTGCCATAGAGTTGCTCTTCATTGTGTTGGGGTTGAGGCTGATGATGACGCCCTTGACGTGGAGGATTATCAACCTCATGTTTCTCTTGGCGTGGAGGATTTCCATTTTCGTGTTGCTCTTGATGAACTTGAGGTTGTGGAGGAGCTTGTCGAGCTTGTGGAGGAGCTTGAGAAACTTGACAATGCACTCTTGCTTGGTAGTTTCGCTCTTGAATTTCTTCGCGAAGTGCTTCCTCTTGATTTCGCCTATCTCAGTTGCGGTTGGCTCGACTTGATTCTTGGAGGGCATGTTGCGCTTCAAGTGCTTGAGCTTTGCATAGTCGTTGTTCTTGGCATTGAGCCTTGGTGTCTTGATGTTGTCGCGCTCACTCATCCTCTTGGAGATGTTGACATTGTCGTTCTTGTGCTTGTGCAAGAGGGACTTGGTTTTGTCAAGGACGATGTGCTTGCTCGTCGGCTTGCTCTTGTGGATGATTGCCGTGTAGAGGATTGCGAGATGCTTGACGGTCTTGACGCACGGCTCGACGTAGAGTTTTCGATGTCGATGTACTTGAGCCAAAGAAGGTGTCGTCGGTGTGTCGACTCGAACGGCTCCATCTTGAGTAGGAAGAAGTGGAAGAATGGCGGCTCAGCAACAAGGCACGAATCTCGTCCACTCTTGCATCGTTCTCTTGTTTGTGAGCGTCGAGCTTGTTGTCTCTTGTTCGTTGCTCAGAGAGTCGCAAGTCGATGGCGAGATTGTCGATGTGGCCGCTCATTGCTTGTTGTTCTTCATGCAAAGATCATTGTGCACCGAAGAGGTGGCTCTTGGTGACATAGGATGACATGTCATCGTCTTGCTCGATAAAGAGTGGGTTGGTAGAAGAACTTGGCCTATCCACCATTCCAAGCAAATATGTGAGTGGGAGAAAGATAAGAACTTATACCAAATGTACCTTTACCGATGTCGAAGATGGATCAATGATCACTCAAATGTGGAACAAGGAAATAGCACAATTGGTACCAATTCTTGTCGGTTCTTACACCTACACAAGTAAAAGCTTATTTGGTTAGGATGGTGGCACAAAATTTGATGCAATTGTTAGTGAGCTTCAATAATGTTGGAAAAGATTCACAAATTTGCAAATGCAACAAGAAGACCAATAGCAAGATATGGTACACATAAACACACACACAAATAGATAAGTGGGGCCGTGCAACCAAGGAAATGAGCCAAAATGTGGAATCCACGAAAATGCTCTTGTTGCACAACACTAGAGAGACGCTAGCACGATTGCACAATAGGCGGATACGAAACTTGTGCACAACCTACTAGGCAAAAGTGCAACGACTTCTATCCCAAGTATGATATATGTATGGTATTCCGATGGTATGATCTAAGATGATCGGATATGACAATCTTAATGTAGTATGATGCTATGGTTCTTGCTTATAAGCTCTTTGCTTATCTTTCCTTCTTGCTTAAAAGCTTGTTTGGCTCTTTCTTTTGAGATCTTTTCTCATGCAAAACTTTACGAACCAAGATAGCAATTGTGTATGTGATGACAACTTTGTGACACAAAAGATGATACCAAGATATGCACCGCTATGATATGGTATGTATGCTATGTGAACTATGACCACTAATGTGCACAAGTCATGTTGCCGACAATACTCAAAGGCTAGTCTCGATGGGTAAGCAACGCAAAACTAAGGCTATGTGGTTATCAATGAAATGGCATGGAATAGATAAAGATGTTGTCGAGGTTACCACCGCGGTAGTCGTTTGTAGTTACGGACGGTTGTTGGCAAAGACCAGTCCTTGGTGAAGATGAGCGGTGGTGATGTTGATGTCGAACCGTACCTATATAGCCGAAACACAATAGGACACAGGAACCACAACTCAAATTCTCAAAGACCAAAACGTGTCAAAATTGTCGAAGTTGATAGCTGGTGAGCTATGGTGGTGCTTGTGGAAAGCAGTGGTGATATGCAGAAGTGATGGTGGTATGCGGAATTGTATGTGGGCACCCAAACAAAATTTGGCAAGAGTAAGGCGGAAAACGGAGCGGCGGAATGGAGTTGTTGCTGTCAGGGGCCGGATGTCCGAGCCAGGGAGCTAGATGTCCCGGGTCGCCGGATTTCCGGGGGTCACGGGCCGGATATCCGGGCTCGGGATCCGTGGACGAACTCGATGAACTCCGCGGGGGGAAAAGCAACTCCGGGGCAAAATTTGGGGGATTTTGTGGATGGAAAAGGCGGAGATGATGGGGGAAAGCTAGATCCTCACGTGGAAAAGCAAATACATGGATCAAATCCAACAAAACTTCATCACAACAACAAATCACAAAAAATGGGGCTATTTTTGGTGAGGATTTTCAGATTAGGACGAAAAACAACAAAATCATGCTAGAGAACAAAGGGTAGGGGCTCCAAATACGTGATCAACGTGGCTCATGATCCCAAGATGATCATGAGCAAGCTGGCTCTGATCCAAGATGATGTAGGGTGGAACCCTAGATGCCCGATCTTTCACGTTTGTAGAGGATCCTACCAAGAACACGAAGAACACGAGTGGGGAAATGAGGGAAACACGAGGGAAACATGAGAGAAATCACTCAACCAACAAGAGATGGTCACACATATGCTAGATCCTCAAAACACAAAGAGATACACGATCTGAATCCAACAAGGGACAATACATAGGGTAACCAGTTCTTCTCTGTGAGGAGGTCTTGAGTTCTTCCCGTTAGGGGTCTTGAATCCAAGTGGATCTTCTCCGAAGAGGTGTCGGTCCCTCGCGGTGGAGTAGATTCGGATGGATGAGCGAAGCTCTATCTCACATATGAGCTAACACAACGCTGACCTTAGAAAGAGGGCGGAGGAGGAGTATATATAGTCTAGGGGGGCGAAGGGATACAAGGGTTCGGCCCTTTACACTATGCGCAGACAGGGGTGGCCGACCGTCCGAGCGTCGGGCTGGATGTTCGGGTGCTCGCGAGGCGCAGATGTCCGGGCGCTGGGGCCGGATGTCCAGGCTGGCAGGGTTCAGCTTCTGTGATGGGGCGCCGGATTTCCGGAGGTTGAGCCAGATGTCCAGCTGCTCGCCGAGTGCTGGATGTCCGGGGTCTGTAGCTTCGGCTGGGCTGCGGCTGTGGTAGATGTTCCAGGGGCCGGATGTCCGGGGCTTGGGGCCGGATGTCTGGGTCTTGGGGAATTCTCCGGTTCCTTCTGTCGTTCCTCTTTGTCCATGAACTTGGGGGCTTGACCATCTTCATGTGCATCCTCGGGAGGCTTCTCTTGGTACCTAATCATGCACAACATTCCGGACTTAGGTAGTAGCCATGTCTCGAGAGGATTGAATGAGATATCACTAAGGAAAGAAGTCACCTCGGCCTCAAGGGCTCTAGCTCGTGCTCGTGTCATAGGTCCTCTTGGCACTTGGTGAGACGATGGTAGGTCCATGGGGATGACCGTAGGATGCTCCACATCACCGTCTTCTTAGCTTCATCTCCGGGTAAACCTGCAAGCTTAAGCAATCCACAAATCTCATCAACATATATTAAGTGCATATCAGGATGTTCGGTTCCATCTCCTGCATAAGGATTAGCTAGCAGTTGTTCTATCATACCCGAAGGAATTTCATATTAAATATTTTTAGTAGGTGCAGTAGGTTGAGGGGTAACTAATTGTGGTACCGGTCGAGATGAAGATACCCCGAACAAACCCCTCAAAGGATTGTTCTCCATAGTAACAAGTAACAATAAATTTCAGCATGTAGTCATAATTTTTCCTTACCAATTTCCACTTACCAAGAGCGTTTGTCTCCCCGGCAACGGTGCTAGAAAAGAGCATTTATACCCACAAGTATAGGGGGGTCAACCTTAGTCATTTCGATAAGTAAGAGCGTCGAACCCAACAAGGAGCAGAAGGAAATGGCAAGTGGTTTTCAGCAAGGTAATGTCTGCAAGCACTGAAATTATAAGTAACGAGTAGTTTGATAGCAAGATAATTAGTAACGAGCTAGTAACGGTAATGGTAACAAAAGTGCAGCAAGGTAGCCCAATCCTTTTGAGGCAAAGGACATGCCAAAATGGTCTCTTATGATAAACAAAGTGTTCTTGAGGGTACACGGGAATTTCATCTAGTCACTTTCATCATGTTGGTTTGATTTGTGTTCGCTACTTTGATAATTTGATATGTGGGTGGATGGGTGCTTAGGTGCTGTTTTTACTTGAACAAACCTCCTACTTATGATTAACCCCCTCGCAAGCATCCGCAACTATGAGAAAAGTATTAAGAATAAATTCTAACCATAGCATTAAACTTTTGGATCCAAATCAGTCCCTTACGGAATAGCGCATAAACTAGGGTTTAAGCTTCTGTCACTCTCGCAACCCACCATCTAATAACTACTCCACAATGCGTTCACATAGAACCAAATATGGTGAAGTGTCATGTAGTCGACATTCACATGACACCACTAAGGGAATCAAAATATACATACCATCAAAATATTGAACACATATAAAATTCACATGATTACTTGCAAGAAGATTTCTCCCGTGACCTCAAGAACAAAAGTAAATACTCACAAATGATAATCATGATCAAAATCAGAGGGGTATTAAATAGCATAATGGATCCAAAGATATAATCTTCCCCCAAATAAACGATATACTAATCAACTACAAGATGTAATCAACACTACTAGTCACCCACAAGCACCAATCTATATTTCCGGTACAAAGATTGAACACAAGAGATGAACTAGGGTTTGAGAGGAGATGGTGTTGTTGAAGATGTTGATGGAGATTGCCCTCCCCAAGATGGGATAGTTGCTGGTGATGATGATGACGATGATTTCCCCCTCCGGGAGGGATGTTCCCCCAGCAGAATCGCTCCACCAGAGGACAAAAGTGCTCCTACCCAAGTTCTGCCTCGAGACAGTGGCACTTCGTCCCAAAAGTCCTCTCCGTATTTTTATAGGTCAAAATGACTTAAATACCAGAAGAGGGGCACCGGAGGTGGGCTGGGCTGAGCACAACCCACCAGGGCGCGCCTGGGGGCCCTGGTGCGCCCTGATGTCTTGTGCTCACCAGGTGGCCCCCTCCGGTAGTTATTTGCTCCATTATTTATTATTTATTCCATAAAAATTCCTCGTGAAGTTTCAGCTCATTTGGAGTTGTGCAGAATAGGTGGCCAGACGTAGCTTTTTCAGGTCCAAATTTCCAGTTGCCAAAATTCTCCCTCTTTATGTGAACCTTGCGTATTATGAGAGAAAAGGCATTAGAATTACTCCAAAAAGCATTATTATGCATAAAAAATATAAATAACAGTAGGTAAACATGATGCAAAATGGACGTATCAATGCCACGCTCCTCGAGGAAGATCGTCTTCGGGCCGTTGTACGTGTTGCACGATACCAGCAAGCCCTGCACCGCTATCACAGCCGCAGGGTTCATGCCCGGAGCCTTGAGGAAGGTAACCTTGTCCTTAGGCATGTTCAGCCCGCCAAGGGGGCAAACAAGTTGACGCCAAAGTGGGAAGGCCCTTACCGGGTAGTACGGGTCACCAGACCTGGTGCAGTCCGTCTTCAGACCAAAGATAGCATACCAATGCAAAACTCATGGAACATTGACCACCTTCGTAAGTTCTACCAGTAAGGCGCGGTTGCCGGGCCTTGCCCCGGCAACCTGTTTTGTACAAGCATAGTCCCTAGGACAAGTAACCCTTTGTACAAAGCCAGGTGCAGACCCTATGTATAGTTAATAAAATGAAGCGCTTTCACAAAAACTTGCATGCATATTTTCTTGAGTATGACTTTATTGTGATTGCAATAGACCTTGAGTAAGATGACTAACTCATTGTGGAGGGCCATGTGCTGTTATTTCTCCTCCTTCCTTCTTTTTAGTGGTAACAGAAGGATTCTATCAGGGATAAGCTCCCCGGGAAGAAGGATGAGAATGAGCGCATGCACTGGTCCCCGACAACCCCTCCTTATCAGAAATGATAATAAGAACAACAAACAAAGGTAAGTTCATCCCAACACTCCATGTTGTATTCACGTATGAAAAACGTGTACGTATGGAAACCTCGTTGCCTCTGCCATTCATACTCATGTCCTTGGTTCGAGTCTATTTGACAATGTTGGTTGTAGCCACGACTGGAGAGGTTAGTGAGAGGCTAGCCTTCGTATACGCTCCTAACCTGCTTTTGAGTACATCAAACAAGGTTTAGTAGCAGCTGTAATGATGGCCGGCAAGAAGACATCTTGCCGGAGAACTTTGTTTACTTGGAAGTATAGAGGGTTTATCCTTCAGCATGTTTGATGCATGCACAAGTACCCGACAAGCGCTTTTTCCATTAATAGTAGATAAACAAGTATAGATCATGTGAAGTACAAACATGGATGAAGGATTACATAGTTTTAACTTAAACTTGGCAAGTGCCTACATCTTTTGATTTTAAAAAAGATAAGTGTCCCGTAATGCCTTTATTGTAGCTCTCCTCCTAGGAGTTGCATCGAGAAGGAAAGAGGGCAAAAGGAGCGTCTAGGCAGAAGCCCAGCCCGACCCCGTCAGGACCAGCGGGACGCAGCCGGACAAGATCGGGAGGGCGCCTCCCCGGCAAGGAAGAAGATACCGGGGATGGGGAGAGCGGTTAGGCGATTCCCTGGTCACCCCCGCCAGGACCAAAGGTACGCGGCTTGACAGGGACACCTACATGGAATACGAAGCCGGAGTCCACGAGGAAGCCTGCTGGGGTCCAGCTGGAGGAGCGGTGACGACCAGGCCAAGCACCCCTGGCAAATCGTTCTGCCGGGGTCCAGCTGCAGATGGTGCTGCTGCTGGCACCTAGCTGACGGTGACGGTGTGTCTGGCATTCAGCCGGAGTCCGAGTCGTTGTCTTTGTGCTTGGCAATCGGGGGCTCTTCATCGCCGTCTTCACCATCAATGTCCTCATTGTTGTCACTCGAGGAGGAGCTTTCGCCATCGCTCGAGCTCTCCTCGCAGCACCCTAAGCGGGCACCAGAACGCTCGAAGACCTTCATGGAGAGCAGATCAGCCTCCATCAGCTTGAAGTGGAGAATGTGCCCTTCCGCAAGGATGTGGGCACGAGCAAAAGTCTTCCAGCCACGTCGGAGAAGCATAACATGAGGTGCCGGGTACTCGACGTCCACCCGCATGATGCCATTGCAGCAACTCCTCATGTGTAGCCTCAACCTGTGCAGCCTCACGATGAACTCCAGCGTCGTGTCCCCCACATGACCCTCCATTGGAGCTGGAGCGGCTGGGGTAGGCGTGTCGCTGCACCACTGCGTCCACCTGGGCCACGAGTGCTTCACTAATACCTCTATTTTGCATCATGTTTTCCTACTGTTATTTACATAGTTTTTATGCATAATAATGCTTTATGGAGTAATTCTAATGCATTTTCTCTCATAATGTGCAAGGTTTACACAAAGAGGGAGAATATCGGCAGCTGGAATTCTAGACCTGAAAAAGCTACGTCAGGCCACCTATTATGCACAACTCCAAATGAGCTAAAACTTCACGGAGAATTTTTATGGAATATTTAAGAAATATTGGAGCAAATAACTACCATAGGCGGTCCACCAGGTGGGCGCAACCCACCTGGGCGCGCCAGGGCCCCCAGGCGCGCCCTGGTGGGTTGTGCCCTCCTCGGCCCACCTCTGGTGCCCCTCTTCTGCTATATAAGTCATTTTGACCTAGAAAAAATGAGGAGAGGACTTTCGGGATGAAACGCCGCCGTATCGAGGCGGAACTTGGGCAGGAGCACTTTTTCCCTCCGGCGAAGCGATTCCGTTGGGGGAACTTCCCTCCCGGAGGGGGAAATCATCATCATCACCAACAACTCTCCCATCTTGGGGAGAGCAATCTCCATCAACATCTTCAACGGCACCATCTCCTCTCAAACCCTAGTTCATCTCTTGTGTTCAATCTTTGTATCGGAACTTTATATTGGTGCTTGTGGGTGACTAGTAGTGTTGATTACATCTTGTAGTAGATTACTATATGGTTTATTTGGTGGAATATTATATGTTCAGATCCATTATGCTAGTTAATACCCCTCTGATCTTGAGCACGATTATCATTTGTGAGTAGTTACTTTTGTTCTTGAGGTCACGGGAGAACTCTTGTTGCAAGTAACCATGTGAATTTGATATGTGTTCAATATTTTGATGGTATGTATGTTGTGATTCCCTTAGTGGTGTCATGTGAATGTCGACTACATGGTACTTCACCTTATTAGGGCGTAAGGGAATGCATTATGGAGTAGTTATTAGATGATGGGTTGCGAGAGTGATAGAAGCTTAAACCCTAGTTTATGCACTACTTCGTAAGGGACTGATTTGGATCCAAAAGTTAATGATATGGTTAGATTTTATCTTAGTAATTTTTTCGTCATTGCGGATGCTTGCGAGGGGGTTAATCACAAGTAGGAGGTTTGTTCAAGTAAGAACAGCACCTAAGCACCGGTCCACCCACATATCAAATTATCAAAGTAGCGAACACGAATCAAACCAACATGATGAAAGTGACTAGATGAAATTCCCATGTACCCTCAACAAAGTTTTGCTTATCATAAGAGACCGATTTGGCATGTCATTTGCCACAAAAGGTTGGGCTACCTTGCTTCATATCATTTTTCGTTATTGTTACTTGCTCGTTACAAATTATCTTGCTATCAAACTACTCGTTACTTATAATTTTAGTACTTGCAGAGAATACCTTGCTGAAAACCACTTGTCATTTCCTTCTGCTCCTCGTTGGGTTTGACACTCTTAGTTATCGAAAGGACTACGATTGGTCCCCTATACTTGTCGGTCATCATGCTCTTTTCTGGCGCCGTTGCCGGGGAGTGACGCGCTCCTGGTAAATGGAAATTGCTAAGGAAAAATTATTACTACCTGCTGAAATTTGTTGTCACTTGTAACTATGGATAACAATCCCTTGAGGGGTTTGTTCGGGGTATCTTCACCTCAACCAGAACCACAATTAGTTGCCCCTCAACCTACTGCAAGTACTAAAATTTGTGGAGTATTTAAGCTTGTAGGTTTACCAGGAGATGAAGCTAATAAGAAGGTTTTCCCTTTATCTTTGAAGGGAAAAGCATTGGCATGGTATAGGCTATGCGATGATATTGGATCTTGGAAGTGGAATCAATTGAAATTAGAATTTCACCACATATTTTATCCTATGCATCTAGTTCATCGTGATCGGAATTATATATATAATTTTTTGCCTCGTGATGGAGAAAGTATCGCTCTAGCTTGGGGGAGGCTTAATTTAATGTTATATTCATGCCCCAATCATGAGCTCTCAAGAGAAATTATCATTCAGAATTTTCAAGCTCGGCTTTCTCGTGATGATCAATCCATGCTCGATACCTCTTGTACTGGTTCCTTTATGAAGAAGACTATTGAATTCAGGTGGGATCTTTTAGAAAGAATTAAACATAACTCAGATTATTGGGAACTAGAGGAAGATAAGGAGTCAGGTATTAAGCTTAAGTTTGATTGTGTTAAATCTTTTATGAATACCGATGCTTTTCAAAAGTTCAGCACTAAATATGGGCTTGACTCTGAGATATTAGCCTCTTTTTGTGAATCATTTCTACTCATGTTGATCTCCCTAAGGAGAAGTGGTTTAAATATCACCCACCTATTAAAGAAGGAATTAAAGAACCGACAATAGCTAAAGATGAAACTATAATGAATAATGTTGATCCAGATGTTCCTACTTCTTATATTGAAAAACCACCTTTCCCTGTTAGGATAAAGGAACATGCTAAGGTTTCAACCGTGGACAATAAAAGTAATATTAGAGCACCTAAACCTGCTGAACAAATCAAAGTAGAACCTAGCGTTGATATGGTTAAAGATCTCCTGGTAGAAAATATAGATGGGCATGATATTTACTTCTGTAATGAAGCTGCTAGAATTCCTAAACCCGATGAGAAAGATAAACATAGACCTGTTAATTGCATGCATGTTGGCTCAGTCAAAATAGGAGATCACTATTTGTAACATCCCAATTTTATTAAATTTGGATGTTGGTGGAATCATTCAATGCATTTCTTTCCATTTTGGAGTTTTTCAAATATTCAAATAATTTTCCACTCGAGAAAAACAAATGAGAGGGGATAAGATGACTTCCTCAAGTTATAAAAGAGTTGGAAATTTCACTTTGAAAATTACTTGGAGTTTCTATAGTTTATTTGGTATTTTTTTATTTGTAAAAAGTGCATTAGATGCATTAGGAAAATGTTTTAAAAATGTTGTGTGCTTGAATAATTGCTCACTATGTTGTAGATATTCAGAGATAATTTTAGAAATTATCGTGGTATTTTTATAAATTAGTTTGATTTTGTTTTAGGGCCATTTTGTTTTTCTATAAAAAAAACACAACACCGCTGATACGTCTCCAATGTATCTATAATTTTTTATTGTTCCATGCTATTATATTACCCTTTTTGGATGTTTATGGGCTTTACTTTACACTTTTATAATATTTTTGGGACTAACCTACTAACCGGAGGCCCACCTCGAATTGCTGTTTTTTTGCCTATTTCAGTGTTTCGAAGGAAAGGAATATCAAACAGAGTCCAAACGGTCGGGAGCGATCTTTTTGGAACAAATGCAATCCAGGAGACTTGGAGTGGACGTCAAGAAGCAGCCGAGGCGGCCACGAGGCAGGAGGGCGCGCCCTAGGGGGGTGGGCGCACCCCCCACCCTCGTGGGCCCCTCGTGGCTCCCCTGACCTACCTCCTTCGCCTATATATATCCACGTACCCTGAAAACATCCAGGAGCACCACGAAAAACTATTTCCACCGCCGCAACCTTCAGTATCCACGAGATCCCATCCTGGAGCCTTCGCCGGTGCTCCGCCGGAGGGGGAATCGACCACGGAGGGCCTCTACATCATCTCCAAGGCCTCTCCAATGAGTTGTGAGTAGTTTACCATAGACCTTCGGGTCCATAGTTATTAGCTAGATGGCTTCTTCTCTCTCTTTGAATCTCAATACAAAGTTCTCCTTGATCTTCTTGGAGATCTATTTGATGTAACTCCTTTTGTAGTGTGTTTGTCGAGATCCGATGAATTGTGGGTTTATGATCAAGTTTATCTATGAGAAATATTTGAATCTCCTCTGAATTTTTTTATGTCTGATTGATTAACTTTGCAAGTCTCTTTGAATTATCAGTTTTGTTTGGCCTATTAGATTGACCTTTCTTGCAATGGGAGAAGTGCTTAGCTTTGGGTTCAATCTTGCGGTGTCCTTTCCTAGTGACAGCAGGGGCAGCAAGGCACGTATTGTATTGTTACCATCGAGGATAAAAATATGGGGTTTATATCATATTGCATGAGTTTATCCCTCTACATCATGTCATCTTTCTTAATGTGTTACTCTGTTCTTCATGAACTTAATACTCTAGATGCAGGCAGGAGTCGGTCGATGTGTGGAGTAATAGTACTAGATGTAGAATCGTTTCAATCTACTTGTCACGGACGTGATGCCTATATACATGATCATGCCTAGATAATCTCATAACTATGCACTTTTCTATCAATTGCTCGACAGTAATTTGTTCACCCACCGTAATACTTATGCTATCTTGAGAGAAGCCACTAGTGAAACCTATGGCCCCTGGGTCTATCTTTTATCATATAAGTTTCCCATCTACTTTTATTTGCATCTTTACTTTTCAATATATATCATAAGAATAACAAAAATATTTATCTTATCTTATTATCTCTATCAGATCTCACTTTCGCAAGTAACCATGAAGGGATTGACAACCCCTTCATCGCGTTGGTTGCGATGTTCTTGTTTGTTTGTGTAGGTACGAGGGACTTTTGAGGAGCCTCCTACTGGATTGATGCCTTGGTTCTCAAAAACTGAGGGAAATACTTACGCTACTTTGCTGCATCACCCTTTCCTCTTCAAGGGAAAACCAACGTAGTGCTCAAGAGGTAGCAACAAGGATTTTTGGTGCCGTTGCCGGGGAGGTCTTCGCTCAAGTCAAGACATACCAAGTACCCATCACAAACTCATCTCCCTCGCATTACATTATTTCCCATTTGCCTCTCGTTTTCCTCTCCCCCACTTCACCCTTGCCGTTTTATTCGCCCTCTGCTTTCTGTTTGCCTCTCCCTTTCCCTTGCTCCTCGCATTTTCTACAGCTATGTCTGAAACTGTGGAGATTATCGTTGATATGGACAATATTAATAACATGGAAAATTTTGATGCTCCTGCTAAAGAACCCACCATCTTACATACTAAAAAATTTCGAATCGGTAGTGGTAATATAATTTGAAAAGGGGTTATTCAAGATTTCTTTACTTGTGCCGGTGTTTTACCTTCTATGGGTAGTTCTATTCTTCATAGAACTAGTAGTCTTGCGGATGCTATCGCCATGCTTATAGTTGAACTTGAAAGACAATTTATGCACATGCATCCTTGCATACAAAGGATTTTCCTAGAATTTTCTAATACTGAGCATTCTTCTGTTAAGCACGCAGCTACTATCTTTTTGGCACATGAGTTCAGATTTATAAAAAAAGAAGCCAAAGAAATTTTTGCGCACTATAGGGTGGACGCTGGCCGTCCTCCCATAGAGGCGATCCTCTTCGATCAAGAGGAAATAATGCGTTTCCAATCTTTGGACTATGTTGCTTTTAATGAAAACCTTAGAAAAAAGGTTCCTACCACTGTTCTAGTTGGTAGAATTTCTGAACTTAATAATGATTTTGCTATTCGAAATAATGAGTTAGGATATTCTCTTGAGTATAGACTCATGAAGTTCTGTCAAAAGAATGCTTATAATGATGAATTGGTTGTGCAATATGAAGGGCCAAAGGAGGAACCCATACCTCCCGAGATTGATCTTGGGGACTTTTGTCCCGTTAAATTTAGCCCTTTTGATTAATTTTGCTTGCCACAAAGAAAACTTGCTGTTGAACGTAGAGAATATGAGATGAGTTCGTGTGATCTATCTTATTATTATGGCACTACGTAGATCTTTTCTCGCTTTCATGCCTAGCTAGGGGCGTTAAACGATTGCGCTTGTTGGGAGGCAACCCAATTTTATTTTTATTTCTTGATTTTTGCTTCTGTTTAGTAATAAATATTTCGTCTAGACTCTGTTTAGATGTGGTTTTATGTTTAATTAGTGTTTGTTCCAAGTAGAACCTATAGGATAACCTACAGTGATAGTTAATTTTATTCTGCTGAAAAACAGAAACTTTTGCACGCACGAGAATAATTTTAATAAATCACAGAAACGTGATTTTTAGTTGATTCTTTTTGCATTAAATCAATAGACAAATTGCCGAGGACTTCCAATTTGGGTAGGATTTGTAGAGTTCCATAATTATTCGAAAGTTACAGATTGCTACATACTGTTCTGTTTTTGACAGATTCTGTTTTTCGTGTGTTGTTTGCTTATTTTGATGCATCTATGGCTAGTATCGGGGGGTATGAACCATAGAGAAGTTGGAATACAGTAGCAGTAGGTTTAACACCATTATAAATAAATAATGAGTTCATTACAGTACTTTATGTGGTGGTTTTTCTTTCTTGCACTAACGGAGCTTATGAGATTTCCTGTTGAGTTTTGTGTTGTGAAGTTTTCAAGTTTTGGGTAAAGATTTGATGGACTATGGAATAAGGAGTGGCAAGAGCCTAAGCTTGGGGATGCCCATGGCACCCCAAGATATTCAAGGACAACCAAAAGCCTAAGCTTGGGGATGCCCCGGAAGGCATCCCTCTTTAAATCTTAAATCTATCGGTAACTTTACTTGGAGCTATATTTTTATTCGCCACATGATATGTGTTTTGCTTGGAGCGTCTTGTATGATATGATTATTTTCTTTTTAGTTTACCACAATCATCCTTTCTGTACACACTTTTTGGGAGAGACACTCATGATTTGGAATTTATTAGAATACTATATGTGCTTCACTTATATCTTTTGAGCTAGACAATTTTTGCTCTAGTGCTTCACTTATACCTTTTTAGAGCACGGCGGTGGCTTAATTTTGAAGAAATTATTGATATCTCATGCTTCACTTATATTATTTTGAGAGTCTTTTAGAACAGCATGGTATTTGCTATGGTTATAAAATTGGTCCTAGAATGATGGGCATCCAAGTTGGGTATAATAAAAACTATCATAGAAAGTGCATTAAACACTATGATCAATTTGATGCTTGATAATTGTTTTGAGATATAAAGGTGGTAATATTAGAGTCATGCTAGTTGGGTAATTATGAAACAGAGAAGTACTGTGACGCCCCCAATTCAATCGTACACTCATCATGCACACAAACGTGTACGATCAAGATCAGGGACTCACGGGAAGATATCACAACACAACTCTAAAAACATACAAGCATCATTATACAAGCCAGGGGCCTCGAGGGCTCGAAATACAAGTGCTCGATCATAGACGAGTCAGAGGAAGCAACAATATCTGAGTACAGACATAAGTTTAAACAAGTTTGCCTTAAGAAGGCTAGCACAAACTGGGATACAGATCGAAAGAGGCGCAGGCCTCCTACCTGGGATCCTCCTAACTACTCCTGGTCGTCGTCAGCGGGCTGCACGTAGTAGTAGGCAACTCCAGTGTAGTAGGCGTCGTTGTCGACGATGGCGTCTGGCTCCTGGACTCCAGCATCTGGTTGCGACAACCAGAAAGAAAGGAAAGGGGGAAAAAGGGGGAAGAAAGCAACCGTGAGTACTCATCCAAAGTACTCGCAAGGAAGGAACTACACTACATATGCATGGGTATATGTGTAAGGAGGCCATATCGATGGGTGAATCTGCAGAATGCCAGAATAAGAGGGGGATAGCTAGTCCTATCGAAGACTACGCTTCTGGCAACCTCCGTCTTGCAGCATATAGAAGAGAGTAGATTGAAGTCCTCCAAGTAGCATCTCCAAGTAGCATCTCCAAGTAGCATCTCCAGTAGCATCGCATAGCATAATCCTACCCGACGATCCTCCCCTCGTCGCCCTGTGGAATAGCGATCACTGGGTTGTCTGTGGAACTTGGAAGGGTGTGTTTTATTAAGTATCCGGTTCTAGTTGTCATAAGGTCAAGGTACAACTCCGGATCGTCCTTTACCGAGGGACACGGCTATTGAATAGATAAACTTCCTGCAGGGTGCACCACATAACCCAACACGCCGATCCCATTTGGCGGACACACTTTCTGGGTCATGCCCGCCTCGGAAGATCAACACGCCGCAGCCCCACCTAGGCACAACAGAGAGGTCAGCCCGCCGGTCTAAATCCTATGCGCCGCAGGGTGCGGGCCCATCGCCCATTGCACACCAAGACGTTGCGTGGCGGCCGAAGCGCACCTAGCAACCTCCATTACAAAGGAAGTTGCGTTAACGCAGTCCAATCCGGCGAGCGCCGCTCCGTCGCTGACGTCAAGAAGGCTTCGGCTGATACCACGACGCCGGGATACCCATAACTACTCCGCGTAGATGGTTAGTGCGTATAGACCAAATGGCCAGACTCAGATCAAATACCAAGATCTCGTTAAGCGTGTTAAGTATCCACGAACGCCGATCAGGCCAGCCCACTGTCTCCTAGGTGGTCTCAACCGCCTGTTGCTCCGCCACAAAGTAACGATCGGGGCCATCGGAACCCAGCCCACCTCTACGGGATGGAGCCACCGTCCTTCGCCCCCACATCGGAATCACTTGCGGGTACTCAACGAGTGACCCGACTTTAGTCACCATCTGTAAATTATGTATGTATGTATAGTATATACCGTGATCACCTCCCAAGTGATCACGGCCCGATAGTATAGCAAGGCGATCGACAAGAATGCAGGGCCAATGATGATAAACTAGCATCCTATACTAAGCATTTAGGATTGCGGTAAGGTATCAACAGATGTAGCAACAATGTCGGGCTATGCATCGAATCACGATCAGCGAAGCAAGTAACATGCTACACTACTCTAATGCAAGCAAGATAGAGGAGAATAGGCGATATCCGGTGATCAAGGGGGCTTACTGGTTGCTCTGGCAAGAGAGAGGGTCATCAACTTCGTAGTCGAACCGGGCAAAGAAACAACGTCGGCCTCGTAGTCTATCGGAGAGAAGAGGGGGAAGAAACAATGAATACCATGCAAACAGATGCATATCGATGCATGACAAGACAAGTAACGATGCTAGGTGTGCCCAATCGCGGTAGTAGGTGATACCGACGAAGGGGGAAACATCCGGGAAAGTATTCCCGGTGTTCCGCGTTTTCGGACCGATGAATCGGAGGGGGAAAGTTGCGTGTTTGATATGTTAGGGGTGTGTGGTGGACGAACGGGCTGCGCATCCGAGTTCGTCTCGTCGTTCTGAGCAACTTTCATGTAGAAAGTATTTTCATCCGAGTTACGGATTAAAAGATATGATTTTCTAAAGATTTAAATCATTTTCTGAATTTAATTAGTTATTTAATTCCAACATTATCCAAAACAGTGAATGATGACATTAGCATGACATCAGAGTGATGTCAGCAGGTCAACTGGTCAGTTGACCAGTCAAACCAGATAGGTGGGTCCAGTGGGACCCACATGTCATTGTCAGGGACATTAACAGAATTCTAAAACTAACTAAATGGGTTAATTAGTGTGTGGGTCCTAGCAGTCAGTGAGAGATTAATATTTTAATTAACTAATTTAATTAATTAGCAGTTTGTCTATTTGTTTTTATTCTTTTATGGCATGGGGCCCGCATGTCAGTGCCACTGGCTGCTTGGTCGGTAGCGTTGACCCGATCAGCAGTCAGCGAGGGGCCATGGGCCCACCATCGATGGCCAGTGGCGGGACCCGCGGTGCCAGGTCAGCGGGCGGTTCCCGCCGCCGGCGACCAAAAGCACGGCGCAGGCCCGCCGGAGTTCACCGGAAAATGCACACACAGCGGATCGCGTCGCCTGGGCTCGTTCGAACGAGCGCGCAGAGGCGCATCTAGCGGGGGCGGTGGCGTGGCCGGAGGAGGGCCGCAGCGTCACCGGTGACGAGCGGGGCGGACGCCGGCGTTCGGTCGCGAGAGGGAAATGGCGCTGCAGCACGGCAACAAGTACCCTAAACGGTCAGGAGGCCTCTACGGGCGCGTGCGAGCACAACAGGCATGAGCCCGGGACCAAATGGTCACCGGACGGCTGCTGGCGACGAGCGCGTGCGGTGACGCGTTCGGGCGTTCACCGAGCTAGGAGCTAGCGGCCACGGAGCAGCGCGCGAGCGGGCGCGTTGGGTTCCTGGGGTACCAGGAACAAGATGCCATGCTCAGGAGAGCACGACGGAGAGTACGGCCACGGCGGCGAGGTGATCTGCGGCGACGGGCTCTCAGCAACGGCGAATAGGCAGCTACGGTGCGCGAGGGAAAAGGAGAGCGGGGCGCGGGAGCTCACCGAGTGGGCGCACGGGGGCCCGGTGACGGATTAGTAGCAGCAGCGGCGCGACGTAGACGGGAGGTTGGCGTTGGTCGGGGTCGATGGCGACATCGGCGACCCGAGGAAGACGACGACGGGGATCCCGCGCTGTAGAGCTCCCCGGATCCTAATCATCGGCGTGGAGGACATAGAGGAGGATGACGGTGCTCGGAGACTAGTTGGAGGGGCTCGGGGACGACGGTGGCCGTGGTTAGCACGGCGGCGCGGCCATGGGCGCGCTGGGCGGATCTGAGGAGCGAGCGGGGGGCGGAGATAGAGGAGGAGAGTAGGGTGCAAGTGGGGAGGGGAGCCCGAGAGGGCGCGGCGTCGGCGCCCTTATCCTCTCCAGGGGCCTGTATCGGCGCGGGGCGACGAGCTGGTCCGACGGCGACGCGGGCGCGGTCGGACGAACAGTGGGGGGCGTGGGGAGGTGGTGACAGAGGTGGGGAGGTGGCAGCTGGGCCACCTGGGCCGGCCGGGTGCGAGGGAATGGGCCGAAGCCCAGGGGGTCTTTCTCCTTTCCTTTGGGTTTAGGTTTTAGTTTTTCTGTTTTTGCTTTTATTTATTTTCTTTTCTGTTTTAAATCACTTTAAATTATTTATACATTTTATAAAAATGTGTTTGCTGCACCATAATTACCTTTGTAATATTCGACAACCACCGAACATTTTTGTTTTAATTTTTGATAACTTTTATTGCTATCATTAATTTGAATATGAATTTCGAACTGTTTCGAATTATTGCGAGGATAGTAACAGTAACCGAGGTGTCATGGCATGATTAGCGTGGAATTACTGTAGCTTAATTATCCGAGCGTCACAATTCTCCTCCACTACAAGAAATCTCGTCACGAGATTTAAGAGGGGGACTAAGGGGGAAAGTTTGGTAACGAATCTAGCGGGTCTTCTCATCCTGGCTTGCTCTTCTCGAAGAGGTTGATCCCTTTCGTTGATGTCTTCATTTCTCTGTTTCGAGTCACCATGATCAAGTTGTCATCCTTTCTTCAAGAACTTTCACCGCACTTACGAAAGAATAAAGGGGCTGGGAGAACAGACCTCTACAAGGTTGACTAACTTGTTGATAACATCGGGGAAGGTGGGGGAAGTAACTCTCGAATTAAAAACCCTTAGAAAATATCGAGAGCAAAGTAGGAAGGTGTCATGAGAAGTTTCAAGCGGCAGGCAATCGTTCGATGCCTGAAACAGAGTGTGAAAGGGGTTCAAAGCAATCAGAATAAGTATTATGTCTTATGCCAGTATAGATCAGTAGGACGGTGGTCCGTGAATTACATACGAGGCGCGAGGAATAAATTTGGGAACAGGGGGTGCACAGGAGAGTCAGGTTTCGATCCTGTGGAACTGTGGGTTATGGGGCCATCATGTGGGTTAAAAGTAGGAAGGGCGGAGACGTCTTGCGTGATCATGCAAGCAAGGCAAGTCAGAAGGTAGCCTATCGATTATGTCGGCAACAACGTCGGTACCAAGGGCGAGGGACGAAGAGAACCATTTTCTGCTTGTTGAACGAGGCGAACCAATTGACAAAGTTATCACCCATCGGTGGTTACCGGAATGTCATCAACAATAGTAACAGGATCTTACAGATAGAATGGTACAACAAGGTGCCTACCTAAGCTGGGAATTATCTCTGCTTAGTTAAGTCAGCATACAAGAGAGGTTAAACAAAACAATGGAAGGGGAAATGTGTTTACACACATTTTACAAGGGTATATCCTTCCCAAGGACAAGCGGAGCATGATATCCTGACAGGATATAATGTAGAAAACCCGATAGGTAAGGGGAGAGAAATTTCAAGACATTACCCATACAACGGTGTTTGGATAATTGAGCAGGAAACATTTAGCATTGGGCTTCAAAAGTTCTTGTTGAAAATCGGAGTACCACATACATGCTTCGAGATAGCATTGACATGGTCTTCAAGCAAAGGTCAGACTTTGGATACACAAACGATCCATCAGGATAAACTTATTAAACAAGGCATTCAATTCCCTCATGGAAAAATGGTTAACCTTGTTAAAAAGGAAACTATAACAATAGGTCCTCCGGCCAAGTGCGCTAGGCATGATAGCACCTTACCGGGTCACATAAAGACCATTGTTATAACTCTTGGAAATATGTTCCAATCATCATATCTGACCGAGATTCAGATCTGATTGGTGTCGGGATATCTCAGACTCGGGGAATGAACTACGGGAGTGAGTTCCGAAACGAGAGTTCATCATTAAACTAAGGAGAGGATGAGGAGGTGGCTGATGGACTCAGCGACAACTCATCGAGATTTCCAAAAAGATGTATTTCCACAATTATGTGAACAAGGAGATATCATTTGTCAGATCAAATGATATAATGATTTATGCTCGAGCAAAACATACATATTTAAACATTGGTTGAAAGTTCCACCCGAAATATGGGCTGGGTTGCACAACCAACGTCGGAATGGTGATTCAATAATCAAATGTCTAAGAATGAACGGCCAACCATTAACTTCAAAGCAATAGGGTTGCTAGAAGGGCAGAATCCAAATAGCACCATTCATCTGTTGGTATCCTGGTTAGAACCAACACGGGGACCAAGAAAGAATGGTGATGACGAGAAGCATCGCTGCAACAAGAATTACTTAAGAGGTGGTGAAATTCTCACGACATTCTTGACATAAAAGGTGGTAATATTCCAATGTAAAGAAGAACAATGCTGGGTAGCAAGGAACTCAAGGTATAACACAAAACACGAACAAGTTTGTGTTGGAGGGAAGGCAATAAAGTGGTTGATGATAACACAAATCATCGAGGCAAGGATGGTATTTCTCATCATGAATCCGGTTGACATCCTGGAAGAGCTCATAAGGTTGATGATGATCACGACACATTTGTCGAGAGGTTACACGAAGATGTAATCGATCGACAATGACATCAAGTCAAACGGATGATGAAGCGAAAGATTATTGGAACCACGGTTAGGACACAAACTCGAAATCAAGTTTGTTGTTCAAGGAGAAATGATATGACGACGAAAATCAACGCAAGCTTAGTTCATCGTTGAAATTTGTGCTCCGGAATAAGGACCGGTAGCAGCTTAGAATCATCACGACAATGATATAGCCAATCAAGCTATGAATAATGGAAGGATTATTAAACTCATAAGCAATGAAGATTACTTAGAGTTATTGAATCGAGTGTGAATCGATCCACTTATCGGAGTTCTCGGTTGACCAACAACCCAGGACCCATGAAGTGACATTGACAGGGAAAGGTAGTACTTCATCAACAGTTCGCAAGATGTAGTGCAATGGCATGATATCCTCGAGATACCAGGGGTAATACTCGAAGGTAGATCATAATAGAGGTTGGGCCGGCATATTGATGTGTAGAAGACAAGTGCTTTAACTTGTCCGAGAAATGGATCAAAGAAGAACAACCATGGCTGGAACCACGGTGCAAAGGATCAATTCACAGATACTAGATGATATTTATGAAGAAAATAGTTATTATTATAAGAAGCTTCCATGATAGGATCTACATCGTCTCCATGGGCATGAACACAAAGTTCAAGGTCGACTCCCACTTCTTCAATGTATAACCTTTCATTCACTGCTCTAGATAAAATGATTTCAGTGTCAAAACCTACCTGGTGAAATTACCAGAGGAGTATGACCCGTGAAAACTTTCGAGTTCACACATATTAAGGAAGGCATAGGTTCAACCCACCGGGGCTTCTTGGAACATATACCATGAACTTCAGGAGTAAATAACACAAGCTCAAAAGTAGAACATGGTTGACAAAAATAGAGGATACAATTTACCAAAGGCATTATGTATCGGGTGAAGAACTCATCAGAATTTTGGTTGTGAAGGACACTGTCGGATAATAACCCGGCAATGGGTATGGCGGTCCACAACGGGGCTGATGTGAGTATCGGTACTCAATCAGAGGAAGAAGGAATGCCAAGGCATCAGATTATAGAAACAACTGACTAATTCAAAGCTTAATGCAAAGAATTTTTATGATTTCCAAATTAAGGGATCAAAACAATCGTTCTGATCGAAAATGAATAAGTTCAATAGACTTAGAAGCACAATCGGTCAAGGCATTAATTGGTCAAGAACCAGCTCATATCCAATTGACATCTGAGCCGAAAGGATAATTTAAAAGGATCAACTAATGATTGCGTGCATTAGCACTCATGTTGAATCAATAGGATCAAAATGACGGTGCCTACGAATACTAACGAATATTGCCAGACATATGGAAAGCATCCATAATGCAAGTAGACAAGTATTTGCGAGCAATAAAGCTGCTAAGGATTTTCGGAGGATTGAATAGTATTTCAAAGACTTTTGTGAAACACATGAACAACTGGGGATGAGCGGATACTCGACAAGTGCGAGGATTTATTTGAAGGGGTATTCATGTGGCAAAGAACTGCTAGGCAGTAGGCACAAAGTATTCTCGGAACAATAAAGAAAACTTCGGGGTATCTTGTAATAACAAGATCAATGGGGAATGATCGTATGAATGGCAAGTGTAAGTAGTTATCCATACGGATTTGCGGTGGAAGGGGAATTGCAAACGCGATGAACACAAGTTCTCGGGTTAACAGCGGAGAGTATCTTCAAGGTCTTCTGGTGCAGCAGATGATCATCAATAATAAGGGGCTCTCCGGGTGAAAGTGATAACGAGATCCTAATGTTAGATTTAGTAAAATTCATTTAACCCGAATAGAGGAGAGATCAGAGTCCCAGAGTAAATGTCGAGGAGTAAAAGATCCTACTACCACCCAATGGCGACGTGGGCCCGTAAGGCACACAGCCATGTTAGTAAAAGTTTTTGCAATGTCTAGACTCGACTTCGGCCAACGAGTGTGGAAGGGGGATTCCTACAGGCAGTCGGCTCTGATACCAACTTGTGACGCCCCCGATTCAATCGTACACTAATCATGCACTCAAACGTGTACGATCAAGATCAGGGACTCACGGGAAGATATCACAACACAACTCTAAAAACATAAATAAGTCATACAAGCATCATAATACAAGCCAGGGGCCTCGAGGGCTCGAATACAAGTGCTCGATCATAGACGAGTCAGCGGAAGCAACAATATCTGAGTACAGACATAAGTTTAAACAAGTTTGCCTTAAGAAGGCTAGCATAAAGCGGGATACAGATCGAAGAGGCGCGGGCCTCCGCACTGGGATCCTCCTAACTACTCACCGGTAAATCGTCGGGGCTGCACGTAGTAGTAGGCACCTCCGATGTAGTAGGCGTAAATAAATCGCCGACGATGGCGTCTGCTCCTTAACTCCAAAGATCTGGTTGCGACAACCGTAAAGAAAGGAAAGGGGAAAAAGGGGAAGAAAGCAACCGTGAGTACTCATCCAAAGTACTCGCAAGCAAGGAACTACACTACATATGCATGGGTATATGTGTAAGGAGGCCATATCGATGGGTGAAGCTGCAGAATGCCGAATAAGAGGGGATAGCTAGTCCTATCGAAGACTACGCTTCGCAGCCTCCATCTTGCTGACATGTAGAAGAGAGTAGATTGAAGTCCTCCAAGTAGCATCTCCAAGTAGCATCTCCAAGTAGCATCTCCAAGAGCATCGCATAGCATAATCCTACCCGCGATCCTCCTCGCCGCCTGTGGAATAGCGATCACCGGGTTGTCTGTGGAACTTGGAAGGTGTGTTTTATTAAGTATCCGGTTCTAGTTGTCATAAGGTCAAGGTACAACTCCGGATCGTCCTTTACCGAGGGACACGGCTATTGAATAGATAAACTTCCTGCAGGGTGCACCACATAACCCAACACGCCGATCCCATTTGGCGGACACACTTTCTGGGTCATGCCCGCCTCGGAAGATCAACACGCCGCAGCCCCACCTAGGCACAACAGAGAGGTCAGCCCGCCGGTCTAAATCCTATGCGCGCAGGGTCAGGCCCATCGCCCATTGCACACACAAGACGTTGCGTGGCGGCGGAAGCGCACCAAAGAACCTCCATTACAAAGGAAGTTGCGTTAACGCGATCCAATCCGGCTAGCGCTGCTCCGTCGGCCGACGTCAAGAAGGCTTCGGTGATACCATGACGCGGGATACCCATAACTACTCCCGCGTAGATGGTTAGTGCGTATAGACCAAATGGCGGACTCGGATCAAATACCAAGATCTCGTTAAGCGTGTTAAGTATCCATGAACGCCGATCAGGCCAGCCCACTGTCTCCTAGGTGGTCTCAACCATACTGTCACTCCGCCACAAAGTAACAGTCGGGGGCCATCGGGAACCCAGGCCCACCTCTACCGGGATGGAGCCACCTGTCCTTTCAGCCCCCACATCGAAATCACTTGCGGGTACTCAACGAGCTGACCCGACTTTAGTCACCATCTGTAAATTATGTTTGTATGTATAGTATATACCCGTGATCACCTCCCAAGTGATCACGGCCCGATAGTATAGCAAGGCAGACAGACAAGAATGCAGGGCCAATGATGATAAACTAGCATCCTATACTAAGCATTTAGGATTGCAGGTAAGGTATCAACAGATGTAGCAACAATGTCGCTATGCATCGTAATAGGATCAACGGAAGCGGTAACATGCTACACTACTCTAATGCAAGCAGTATAGAGGAGAATAGGCGATATCTGGTGATCAAGGGGGGGCTTGCCTGGTTGCTCTGGCAAGAGAGAGGGGTCATCAACTTCGTAGTCGAACTGGGCAGCAGCAATGTCGGCCTCGTAGTCTATCGGAGAGAAGAGGGGGAAGAAACAATGAATACCATGCAAACAGATGCATATCGATGCATGACAAGACAAGTAACGATGCTAGGTGTGCCCAATCGCGGTAGTAGGTGATACCGACGAAGGGGGAAACATCCGGGAAAGTATTCCCGGTGTTCCGCGTTTTCGGACCGATGAACCGGAGGTGGAAAGTTGCGTGTTTGATATGTTAGGGGTGTGTGGTGGACGAACGGGTTGCGCAGCCGAGTTCGTCTCGTCGTTCTGAGCAACTTTCATGTAGAAAGTATTTTCATCCGAGTTACGGATTAAAAGATATGATTTTCTAAAGATTTAAATCATTTTCTGAATTTAATTAGTTATTTAATTCCAACATTATCCAAAACAGTGAATGATGACATCAGCATGACATCAAAGTGATGTCAGCAGGTCAACTGGTCAGTTGACCAGTCAAACCAGATAGGTGGGTCCAGTGGGACCCACATGTCGTGTCGTGACATTAATGTAATTCTAAAACTAACTAAATGAGTTAATTAGTGTGTGGGTCCTAGCAGTCAGTGAGAGATTAATGTTTTAATTAACTAATTTAATTAATTAGCAGTTTATCTATTTGTTTTTATTCTTTTATGGCATGGGGCCCGCATGTCAGTGCCCACTGGCTGCCCAACAAGACGTTGACCCGATCAACAGTCAGCAGAGCCCCTGGCCCCTGATCGATGGCCAGTGGCGTGACCAGCGGTGCCAGTCGGCAGGGCGGTTCCGCCGCCCGGCGACCAAAAGCAGCGCGAGCCGCCGGAGTTCGCGGAAAATGCACACAGTGCACGGATCCGTGTGCGCCTGGGCTCGTTCGAACGAGGGCGCAGAGGCGCATCTAGCGGGGGCGGTGGCGTGGCCGGAGGAGGGCCGCAGCATCACCGGTGACGAGCGGGGCGGACGCCGGCGTTCGGCCGCAAGAGGGAAACGGCGCTGCAGCACGGCAGCAAGTACCCTAAACGGTCAGGAGGCCTCTACGGGCGCGTGCGAGCACAACAGGCATGAGCCCGGGACCAAATGGTCACCAGACGGCTGCCGGCGACGAGCGCGTGCGGTGACGCGTTCGGGCATTCACCGAGCTAGGATCTAGCGGCCACAGAGCAGCGCGCGAGCGGGCGCGTTGGGTTCCTGGGGGCACCAGGAACAAGATGCCATGCTCAGGAGAGCACGACGGAGAGTACGGCCACGGCGGCGAGGCGATCCGCGGCGACAGGCTCTCGGCAACGGCGAATAGGCGCTTCTGATGCGCGAGGAAAAGGAGAGCGGGCGCGGAGCTCACCGAGTGGGCGCACGGGGGCCCGGTGACGGATTAGTAGCAGCAGCGGCGCGACGTAGACGGGAGGTTGGCGTTGGTCGGGGTCGATGGCGACATCGGCGACCCGAGGAAGACGACGACGGGGATCCCGCGCTGTAGAGCTCCCCGGATCCTAATCGTCGGCGTGGAGGACGTAGAGGAGGATGACGGTGCTCGGAGACTAGTTGGAGGGGCTCGGGGACGACGGTGGCCGTGGTTAGCACGGCGGCGCGGCCATGGGCGCGCTGGGCGGATCTGAGGAGCGAGCGGGGGGCGGAGATCGAGGAGGAGAGCAGGGGGGCAAGTGGGGAGGGGAGCCCGAGAGGGCGGCGTCGGCGCCCTTATCCTCTCGAGGGCTCAGACGACGCGGGGCGACGAGCTGGTCCGACAGTGACGCGGGCGCGGTCGGACGAACAGTGGGGGGCGTGGGGAGGTGGTGACAGAGGTGGGGAGGTGGCAGCTGGGCCACCTAGGCCGGCCGGGTGCGAGGGAATGGGCCGAAGCCCAGGGGGTCTTTCTCCTTTCCTTTGGGTTTAGGTTTTAGTTTTTCTGTTTTTGCTTTTATTTATTTTCTTTTCTGTTTTAAATCACTTTAAATTATTTAGACATTTTATAAAAATGTGTTTGCTGCACCATAATTACCTTTGTAATATTCGACAACCACCGACCATTTTTGTTTTAATTTTTGATAACTTTTATTGCTATCATTAATTTGAATATGAATTTCGAACGATTTCGAATTATTGCGAGGATAGTAACAGTAACCGAGGTGTCATGGCATGATTAGCGTGGAATTACTGTAGCTTAATTATCCGAGCATCACAAATACTTGTGTTAAAGTTGGCAAGTCCCGTAGCATGCACGTATGGTAAAAGTTGTGTGACAAATTTGTTGCATGGGGTGCTCTTTTAATTGTCTTCCTTACGTGTGGAGGTCGGGATCGCCCGATGGTTAACTCCTACCAACCATTCCCCTAGGAGCATGCGTAGTAGTACTTTGCTTCAAGGGCAAGTAAACTTTGCAATAAGTATATGAGTTCTTTATGACTAATGTGAATCCATGGATTATATGCACTCTCACCCTTCCACCATTGCTAGCCTCTATTATGCCATGCAACTTTCGCCGGTATCTTGCACCCACCATTACCTTCCTCAAAATAGCCACCATACCTACCTATTATGGCATTTCCATAGCCATTCCGAGATATATTGCCATGCAACTTTCCACCGTTCTGTTTATTATGACACGCCCCATCATTGTCATATTACTCTTTGCATGATCATGTAGTTGACATCGTATTTGTGGCAAGGCACCTCCATAATTTTTCATACATGTCACTCTTGGTTCATTGCATATCCCGGTACACCGCCGGAGGCATTCACGTAGAGTCATATTTTGTTCTAAGTATTGAGTTGTAATTCTTGAGTTGTAAATCAATAAAAGTGTGATGATCTTCATTATTAGAGCATTGTCCCAAGTGAGGAAAGGATGATGAAGACTATGATTCCCCCACAAGTCGGGATGAGACTTCGGACTTTATAAAAATAAAAGAGGCCAAAGAAGCCCAGATAAAAAAAGAAAAGAGGCCAAAGAAGCCCACCAAATAATATATATATATATATATATATGTCAGAGAAAAGAGAGAAGGGACAATGCTACTATCTTTTTTCCACACTTGTGCTTCAAAGTAGCACCATGATCTTCATGATAGAGAGTCTCCTATGTTGTTACTTTCATATACTAGTGGGAATTTTTCATTATAGAACTTGGCTTGTATATTCCAATGATGGGCTAACTTAAAATGCCCTAGGTCTTCGTGAGCAAGCAAGTTGGATGCACACCCACTTAGTTTCTTTTGTTGAGCTTTCACATATTTATAACTCTAGTGCATCCGTTGCATGGCAATCCCTACTCACTCACATTGATATCTATTAATGGGCATCTCCATAGCCCATTGATACACCTAGTTGATGTGAGACTATCTTCTCCCTTTTTGTCTTCACAACCATCACCCTATTCCACATATAGTGCTATGTCCATGGCTTGCGCTCATGTATTGCGTAAGAGTTGAAAAAGTGAAAGCGTTAAAAGTATGAACCAATTGCTTGGCTGAAACCGGGATTGTGCATGATGGGAGTATTTTGTGTGATGAAAATGAAGCATTGCCTAACTATATGATTTTGTAGGGATGAGCTTTCTTTGGCTATGCTATTTTGATAAGACATGATTACTTGTTAGTATGCTTGAAGTATTACTATTTTTATGTTTTATGAACTTTTATGTTGAATCATTTGGATCTGAACATTCATGCCACAAGAAAGAAAATTACATTGAGAATTATGCTAGGTAGCATTCCACATGAAAAATTCTGTTTTTATCATTTCCCTACTCGAGGACGAGCAGGAATTAAGCTTGGGGATGCTTGATACGTCTCCAACGTATCTACAATTTTTTATTGTTCCATGCTATTATATTACCCGTTTTGGATGTTTATGGGCTTTACTTTACACTTTTATATAATTTTTGGGACTAACCTACTAACCGGAGGCCCGGCCCGAATTGCTGTTTTTTTGCCTATTTCAGTGTTTTGAAGGAAAGGAATATCAAACGGAGTCCAAACAGAATGAAACCTTCGGGAGCGATCTTTTTGGAACAAACGCAATCCAGGAGACTTGGAGTGGACGTCAAGAAGCAGCGAAGGCGGCCACGAGGCAGAAGGGCGCGCCCTAGGGGGGTGGGCGCGCCCCCCACCCTCATGGCCCACTCGTGGCTCCCCTGACCTACCTCCTTCGCCTATATATATCCTCGTACCCTGAAAACATCCAGGAGCACCACGAAAAACTCTTTCCACCGCCGCAACCTTTTGTATCCATGAGATCCCATCTTGGAGCCTTTGCCGGCGCTCGGCTGGAGGGGGAATCGACCAGGGAGGGCCTCTACATCATCTCCAAGGCCTCTCCGATGAGTTGTGAGTGGTTTACCACAAACCTTCGGGTCCATAGTTATTAGCTAGATGACTTCTTCTCTCTCTTTGAATCTCAATACAAAGTTCTCCTTGATCTTCTTGGAGATCTATTCGATGTAACACTTTTTGCGGTGTGTTTGTCGAGATCCGATGAATTGTGGGTTTATGATCAAGTTTATCTATGAGAAATATTTGAATCTCCTCTGAATTCTTTTGTGTATGATTGGTTATCTTTGCAAGTCTCTTCGAAATATCAGTTTGGTTTGGCCTACTAGATTGATCTTTCTTAAAATGGGAGAAGTGCTTAGCTTTGGGTTCAATCTTGCGGTGTCCTTTCTCAATGACAGCAGGGCAGCAAGGCACGTATTGTATTGTTGCCATCAAGGATAAAAAGATGGGGTTTATATCATATTGCATGAGTTTATCCCTCTACATCATTTCATGTTTCTTAATGTGTTTCTCTGTTCTTCATGAACTTAATACTCTAGATGCAGGCGGGAGTCGGTCGATGTGTGGAGTAATAGTGGTAGATGCAGAATCGTTTCGATCTACTTGTCACAAACGTGATGCCTATATACATGATCATGCCTAGATAATATCATAACAATGCACTTTTCTATCAATTGATCGGCAGTAATTTGTTCACCCACCGTAATACTTATGCTATCTTGAGAGAAGCCACTAGTGAAACCTATGGCCCCCGGGTCTATCTTTTATCATATAAGTTTTCCATCTACTTTTATTTGCATCTTTACTTGTTAATCTATATCATAAAAATACCAAAAATATTTATCTTATCTTAGTATCTCTATCAGATCTCACTTTTGCAAGTTACCGTGAAGGGATTGACAACCCCTTTATCGCGTTGGTTGCGAGGTTCTTGTTTGTTTGTCTAGGTACGATGGACTTTTGAGGAGCCTCCTAGTGGATTGATACCTTGGTTCTTAAAAATTGAGGGAAATACTTACGCTACTTTGCTGCATCACCCTTTCCTCTTCAAGGAAAAACCAATGCAGTGCTCAAGAGGTAGCAACCGCCTGGACCAAAATTTGGTTCTGCCCAGGGGCATGACAGTCAGCCAGCCACTGGCCATTTAGGCCCAAGGCTAACGCCTGCATGTTACCCGCCTCGCTCGCCCGTCTCGACTCCCCTCGCTCGCTAGCAGTCGTCCTCACTGAAAACGGGACCCACCCGCTAGGCCGCCTCGTCCCCAACCTCCCGCTCGCTCCACTTAGGATAGAGCATGCGCTCGCGCTCCTGCAACCATGGGCGCCATTGCGCTCGGGATGAGGCTTATCCCGCAGCCCCTGCGCCATCTCTCCGCGCCTATAAAATGCCCCCGAGCCCTCTCTCCATTCTGCCCACTCGCTTGCCCCCTCACTCCTCACAGCCACCGCCTTCGTCAGTTGGATCTCGTCGACCGGAGTTGTTTTGCACTTAGAATATTTTGTGATAGTTAAGTGTGTTGTATGTTCATTTGGTTTTTCCGAGATTTTTGCTTTGCATGTTATTTTAGTTCTTCAGAATGTTTGCTTATTTTACTTTGCGATAGGTTGTCCGGAGCGCGAAGCAGAATATTATCAATCTCTAGAATTCAACTAGCAGTACCAAGGCAAGTTCACATTTGAGCATTCTTCCAATTACCTATGTTTTATTTATGCACTTAGTCCTTTGCGGTAGGATTGCATGGTAGGAATTTCATGCCGGATGGCTATGCTTTTACCTAGTAGTTCATTTGAGGAAGGTCTGAACCATACAACCTTGTCACCATCGTGTATGTTTATTTCTGCCTCACAAATGTAGACATGGATTGGGAAGTGTTCATGGCGAGACTTGAGTGACAAAGTAGTAATTGGGACCAAGACTTAAATGAACTACCTGGGCGAAAATTTGTTTGAATGGTGGCGAAGAACAATGGGGCACGCATGGGGAACCCATGGTGGTGCACCACTAGTGGTCCGTCCACTCGGGATCAAAGGGATCAAACATATTTTCATGTCTAGAAGCTTACGTGTGCAGCCACAAGCCAATATGGGCTCTGGCTTAGTTGAGTAGATAGTGTGACCCCTTTCGGGATAGGCTAGTTGATGTAGAATGTGTAGGTGTACCGGCCTATCCGTGGGTTAAGGGGGAATACTTTCGAAAGACTATGTCTTGATCCTCCGATCATGGAGGTGGTTGAGTCTTGTGGAGAAAAGTGTGCAACCTCTACAGAGCATCAACCTAGTCGATTAGTCGTGTCCCCGGTTACGGACAACTTGAGCATCTAGTAGTGGAAATGTTGGGAGATCTCATCACCCTTAATTTAAACAGTTGGGTTTTAAATGAAACTTTGGGAATGGATTGAGTTGGGTTTGCCAACTCATCCTATGTTATGTGTAGTAGTAGAATAATATCTTTTGTAATAGGGAAAAAATAGCTTTACGCAAATAAAACTTGAGCTTTCCACCAACCAAATTGCATGTACAAATAGGTTCATTATACTATTGATGTGACTTGCAAGTACATTCAACGTACTGATCTATATGGCTGCAACTTATCACGTTGCAGATATATCCGACGAGGATTAAGGTGCGATAGGTCGATGTTCTACACTCAACCTTGCTCGTGGAGTTGGACTCATTACTACTTTGCTTCCGTAGTATTTGTTTATTTGACTCTATGCCCTATTATGTAATAAATGTATTGCTCCTGGACTATCGATGTAATAAAGAGATGTGTGTTATTTCTGTTATTTCATCGAGTACTGTGTGTGCTAGCAAGTCGATCCAGGGACTAGCACGATAAGCACAGAGACTTTGACTCTTACCGGGTCGGGTCGCTACACTGTTGTCATGGTTTATGTGACTTAAGTGCTAGCGTGAGTGCTATTCATTTTACCTTATATCAAGAAATTATGGACGACATACCACCCACTGAAATAGAAGACATTGATGTTACTATTAAACTTGCTAATAGAGACATCATCACACCACTTGGGATTGTTAGAGATGTTGAATTCTTGTGTGGGAAAATAAAATATCCTATTGATTTTCTAGTTCTTGGTTCCCCGCTAGATGACTTTTCTCCCATTATCTTTGGTAGACCTTTCTTGAATGCCGTTAATGCTAAAATAGATTGTGAACAACAAACCGTCGGTGTTAGTTTTGGTGATGAGTCTCACGATTTTAATTTTTCTAGGTTCAATAGAAAACATCATAAGAAAGAATTGCCTAGTAAGGATGAAATAATTGGTCTTGCTTCTATTGTCATGCCTCCTACTGATCCACTAGAACAATATTTGCTAGACCATGAAAATGATATGCATACGCATGAAAGAAATGAAATAGATAAAGATTTCTTTGAAAAACGACCCCTGCTTAAACACAATTTGCCTATTGAAACTCTAGGAGGTCCTCCTCCACCTAAAGGTGATCCTGTGTTTGAATTAAAATAATTGCCAGACACTTTGAATATGCTAATCTTGATGAGGAAAAGATATATCTTGTTATTATTAGTGTTAACCTTTTAGAACATGAAGAAGAAAGATTATGGAAAATTTTGAAGAAGCACCGAGCTGCTATATGATCTTAAAGGCATCAGCCCCATTCTCTGTCAGCACAAGATTAATATGGAACCTGATGCTAAACCCGTTGTTGATCATCAACGATGTTTAAATCCTAAAATGAAAGAAGTGGTAAGAACTGAAATACTGAAGCTTCTGGAAGCAGGTATAATCTATCCCATAGCTGATAGTAGATGGCTAAGTCATGTTCATTGTGTCCCTAAGAAGGGAGATATTATTGTTGTTCCTAATGATAAAAATGAACTTATTCCACAAAGAATTGTCACTCGCTATAGAATGGTAATTGATTTTAGAAAATTATAAAGCAACTAGAAAAGATCATTACCCTCTGCCTTTCATTCATCAAATGCTGGAAAGATTATCTAAGCACACACACACTTTTGTTTTCTCGGCGGATATTCTGTTTTTTCCCAAATACCTGTTTCACAACCTGATCAAGAGAAAACCACCTTTACTTGTCCTTTTGGAACTTATGCCTAAAGACGTTTGCCTTTTGGTTTATGCAATGCACCTGCTACCTTTCAAAGATGTATGACTGCTATATTCTCTGATTTTTATGAAAAGATTGTTGAGGTTTTCATGGATGATTTTTCCATTTACAAAACTTCTTTTGATGATTGCTTAAGCAATCTTGATCGAGTTTTGCAGAGATGCGAGCAGACTAACCTTGTCTTGAATTGGGAGAAGTACCACTTTATGGTCAATGAAGGTATTTTATTGGGACATAAAATTTCTAAATGAGGTATTGTGGTGGATAAAGCCAAAGCTGATGAATTGAGAAAATGACATGTCCTAGAGATATTAAAGGTACCCATAGTTTTCTCTATCATGCTGGTTTCTATAGGAGATTTATTAAAGACTTCTCTAAAATGTCTAGGCCTCTTACAAATCTTTTGCAAAAGGATGTTCCATTTGTTTTTGATGATGATTGTGTAGAAGCCTTTGAAACACTTACGAAAGCCTTAATTTCTGCACATATTGTTAACCACCTGATTGGAACTTGCCTTTTGAAATTATGTGTGATGCTAGTGATTACGCTGTTGGTGCTCTTTTAGGACAATGAGTTGATAAGAAATTAAATGTTATTCATTATGCTAGTAAAACTCTAGACAGTACCCAAAGAAATTATGCTACTACTGAAAAAGAATTTTTAGCACTGGTGTTTGCTTGTGATAAATTCAGATCTTACATTGTTGATTCTAAAGTGATTGTTCACACTGATCAAGCTGCTATTAAATATCTTATGGAAAAGAAAGATGCTAAATCTAGACTCATTAGGTGGGTTCTCTTGCTAAAAGAATTTGACTTACATATCACTGATAGAAAAGGAGCTAGAACCCCGTAGCTAATAACTTGTCTAGGTTAGAAAACATTCTTGATGACCCACAACCTATTAATGATAGTTTTCCTGATGAGCAATTAGCTGCAATAAATGTTTCTCATAACACTCCTTGGTATGCTGACTATGCTAATTATATTGTTGCTAAATATATACCACCTAGCTTCACTTACCAACAAAAGAAAAAAATTCTTTTATGATTTAAGACATTACTTTTGGGATGACCCACCTAGCTTCACTTGAGTAGATGGTATTATTAGACGTTGTGTACATGAGCATGAATAGGGACAAATCCTACGAAAATGTCACTTCGAAGCTTACGGAGGGCATCATGCGGGAGACAGAACTGCTCACAAGGTATTGCAATCTGGGTTTTATTGGCCTACTCTCTTCAAGGATGCCCGTAAGTTTGTTTTATCTTGTGATGAATGCCAAAGAATTGGTAATGTTGGTAAGCATCAGGAAATGCCTATGAATTATTCTCTTGTTGTGGAACCATTTGATGTTTGGGGTTTCGATTTCATGGGACCTTTTCCTTCCTGTAATGGGTATACACATATTTTGGTTGTTGTTGATTATGTCACTAAGTGGGTAGAAGGTATTCCAACTAGTAGTGTTGATCACAACACTTCCATTAAAATGCTTAAATAAGCTATTTTCCCGAGGTTTGGAGTCCCTAGATATTTAATGACTGATGGTGGTTCACACTTTATTCATGGTGCTTTCCGTAAAATACTTGGTAAGTATGATGTTAACCATAGAATTGCATCCCCCTGTCATCCTTGGTCTAGTGGTCAAGTTGAACTTAGCAATAGAGAAATAAAATTAAATCTACAAAAAACAATCAATAGGTCCTGAAAGAATTGGTCTAAGAAATTGGATGATGCACTTTGGGCCTACAGAACAGCTTATAAAAATCCTATGGGTATGTCTCCTTATAAAATGGTTTATGGAGTAGCTTGTCATTTGTCTCTTGAGTTAGAACATAAAGCATATTGGGCAATTAACGAACTTAACTATGATTTCAAACTATCCGATAAAACGAGGTTATTTGACATTAGCTCACTAGATGAATGGAGAACCCAAGCTTATGAGAATGCCAAATTATTTAAAGAAAAAAAGGTTAAAAGATGGCATGATAAAAGAATCCAAAAGCGTAAGTTCAAAGTTGGAGAATATGTTTTTTTGTACAACTCTCGTTTCAGATTCTTTGCAGAAAGACTTCTCTCCAACCGGGAAGGACCTTATGTTATCGAGGAGGTTTATCAATCTAGAGCTATCAAAATAAATAATTCCAAAGGTACTAACCCGAAGGTTGTCAACGGGCAAAGAATAAAACATTATATCTCAAGTACGCCCATTAATGTTGAAAGCAATATTATTCAAACTATGACACCGGATGAACACATAAAAGAAACCTTCCGGAACACTCCAGAATCATGAAAAAAGAGGAGGTACGTGATACAGTAAGTAAACAGACTCCGAAAAATCTGAAAAAATATTTTCTGTCGGTTTTGGAATATATTAAAAATTAGGAAAATAAGAAACAACCAGGAAGGCAACCCTGGTGGGCACAAGACACTAGGGCGCGCCTAGTGCTAGGCGCGCCCAGGTGGGTTGTGCCCAGCTCGGGTACCTTCCGGACTCCGTTTTCTCCCGTTTTCTTGTTCCCCAAGATAAAAAAATAATATACCCCCCGAACCTATTGACCACCGTATCGTGGAGAAATCTTCTGTTTCTTTTCTCGTTGTTTTCCTCACAGATCTGAAAATATGTCGTCTCAAGATTACAAGGAGTGCCTAGTTTCTTATCAACCTTTAGATAAAAATATCTTGAAGGACACATATCCCTACATATGGTTCTCCGATGAGGAAGATGAAGATGAACCAAACCCTCCTCGTTTCAAGAACGAAAGCATGGAGGCGTTATGCAAGAGGATAATAAAGCTTGAGACGGAGAATGATGAGTTGAGGATAGATAATTTAACTCTCCGACGTAAGCTGGAGAAAGAGAAGGATAAACCTACTACCTCATCACCACCACCAACTTCTTCATCACCAAAGGAGACTCGAGTATAGGGATGGGCACTCCCCTTGGCTTGTGCCAAGCTTGGGGGAGATGCCTCGGTATTGTATCACCGTCACTATATTTTTCCTTTATTTATCTTAGTTCGATCCTTAGTTATCTTTTGATTTAGTTGAATAAAAGTTTAGTTCGATCCTTTCTTTTCAAGTGCTTGCTTAGTGATCTATCCTTGTAATCGTGTGCGAGATATATAATGAAGTTTAGTTTGAGTTTTGTTTTCTTTACTTTCATGTTTAATAAAAAGAAAGGAAATAAAGGAAAAAGATCATACGCTAATCTTATGGTAAGTAATGACATCACATAAGGAAGAGTATAGTAGAAAAATTTATGGGAGATTTACAAACATAACATTGGTTAATGATGCAATTCATGAAAGAATTAATAAGGGAAGAGAAGATTCACATGCAAATACACTATCTTGGAAATCTTTTATGATTGTCAGCCCGCATCAAAATATTATATGCCAAAAAAAATGATGTTGGACAAGGAAGACAATGTGATGATTTATGTTTGTTCATATTCACATAGAAGTTATATTGTCATAGATCCTTTAACATGTGGTGCTTGCCCCTCATCTTTGCTAGCCAAAAACTCCGCACTAAGTAGAGATACTACATGTGCATCCAAAACCCTCAACCCAAATCTTGTTTTTAGAGTCCACTATACCTACCTATAGATTGAGTAAGATCCTTCAAGTAAGTTGTCATCGGTGCAATAAGGCAATAAAAATTGCCTCTAATAGTGTTGGATCATATAGTGTAAGAGAAAATTGAGCATTGTACGAACTTGTGATGGCAAAGAATAAAACTGACAGACTGCATAATAAAGGTTGCTATCATAAGGGGCAATATAACATGACATTCTTTTGCATTAAGGGATTTGGCATACAAACAAATAAGCGCATGACAACCTCTGCTTCCCTCTGCGAAGGGCCTATCTTTTACTTTTATGTATTTACTTTTATGCAAGAGTCAAAGTATTTCTCTCTATTCCTTTTTATTTTCTCTTTTGGCAAGCACCATGTGGTGAGGAAAGTTCTAGGCACATATATCCAGTTGGATATGGGTAGGCATGAGTTATTATGGTTGACATCACCCTTGAGGTGAATACATTGGGAGGCGAAACTATAAGCCCCTATCTTTCTATGAGTCCGGTTGAAACTTTTTGCTCATGTGTATGCGGTGAGTGTTAGCAATCATAAAAGACTACATGATGATTGAGTATGTGGACTTGCCAAAAGGCTTCAATACTTGACCCTCCCTGAAAAGATGATGAATTGTAGTTGCAAAGTTGAGTGAGAACATAGTTTGTTGGTTTTCAGTAGAGTTTATGCTTTATACTTCGATGTTGTGATAAATTGTTACTTGTTCATAAGAAGTTCATGATAAAAGTTAGATGATGAAAGTTCTATAATAAAGTTTGTTACTATTATAATAATATACATGATGCTTCTATGTCCGTATTTTGTTTTTATCGGCACCTCTCTCTCTCTCTCTCTCTCTCTCTCTCTCTCTCTCTCTCTCTCTCTCTCTCTCTCTCTCTCTCTCTCTCTCTAAGCATGTGGACATGTTTTTTGATTTCGGTTTTCGCTTGAGGACAAGCGAGGTCTAAGCTTGGGGGAGTTGATACGTCCATTTTGCATCATGTTTTCCTACTGTTATTTATATTGTTTTTATGCATAACAATGCTTTATGGAGTAGCTAATGCCTTTTCTCTAATAATATGCAAGGTTTACACAAAGAGGGAGAATACCAGCAGCTGGAATTTTAGACCTCAAAAAGCTACGGCAGGCCACTTATTCTGCACAACTCCAAATGAGCTGAAACTTCACAGAGAATTTTTATGGAATATTTAAAAATTATTGGAGCAAATAACTACCAGATGGGGGCCACCAGCTGGGCTCAACCCACCTGGGCGCACCAGGGCCCTCAGGCGCGCCCTAGTGGTTTGTGCCCTCCTCGGCCCACCTCCTGTGCCCCTCTTCTGGTATATAAGTCATTTTAACCTAGAAAAATTGATGAGAGGACTTTCGGGATGAAGCGCCGCCATGTCGAGGTGGAACTAGGGCAGGAGCACTTTTGCCCACCAGCGGAGCAATCCCGCCGGGGGAACTTCCCTCCCAGAGGTGGAAATCATCGTCATCATCATCACCGACAACTCTCCCATCTTGGGGAGGGTAATATCCATCAACATCTTCAACAGCACCATCTCTTCTCAAACCATAGTTCATCTCTTGTGCTCAATCTTTGTACCGGAACCTTAGATTGGTGCTTGTGGGTGACTAGTAGTGTTGATTACATCTTGTAGTTGATTACTATATCGTTTATTTGGGGTAAGATTATATGTTCTGATCAATTATGTTGTTTAATACCCCTCTGATCTTGAGCATGATTATCATTTGTGAGTAGTTACTTTTGGTCTTGAGGTCACGGGAGAAATCTTGTTGCAAGTAATCATGTGAATTTGATATGTGTTCAATATTTTCATGGTATGTATGTTGTGATTCCCTTAGTGGTGTCATGTGAACGTCGACTACATGGCACTTCACCTTATTAGGGCCTAAGGGAATGCAGTGTGAGTAGTTATTAGATGATCGGTTGCGAGAGTGACAGAAGCTTAAACCCTAGTTTATGCGCTACTTCGTAAGGGGCTGATTTGGATCCAAAAGTTTAATGTTATGGTTAGATTTTATCTTAATACTTTTCTCATAGTTGCGGATGCTTGTGAGGGGGTTAATCATAAGTAGTAGGTTTGTTCAAGTAAGAACAGCACCTAAGCACTGGTCCACCCACATATCAAATTATCAAAGTAGCAAACACAAACCAAACCAACATGATGAAAGTGACCAGATAAAATTCCGGTGTACCCTCAAGAAAGTTTTGCTTATCATAAGAGACCGCTTTGGCATGTCCTTTTCCACAAAAGTATTGGGCTACCTTGCTGCATATTATTTGTCATTACCGTTACTTGCTGGTTACAAATTATCTTGCTATCAAATGACTCGTTACTTATAATTTCAGTGCTTGCAGAGAATACCTTGCTGAAAACCACTTGTCATTTCCTTCTGCTCCTTGTTGGGTTCAACACACTTACTTATCAAAAGGACTACGATTGATCCCCTATACTTGTGGGTCATCATTCATCGACCCTGACCATGCACTGCGGCTTCACCTGGCACACTGGACCCTGCCCGTGCAGCCGCAACAGGGGCAGGAGCACGGTGCTGAGAAGAAGCCCTCGTCGCCATCGGAGCCTGAGCATGCCTCCTTCCCCTCGTCATGGTGGAAGCAAAAATGAGAAGGAAGGAGGAGGTGCGTGGATGAGCATCTCCGTCCCCCTCGTGCTCCCTTTTATAGCGGAGCGAGGCGGGAGGCTGGTTCTCCACTACTCTAGGGCGACTGCCCCACTCCTCCAATCCGGCCTTGTGCACCCCTGACGGCGTCCAGATTCGTTGGTCGCCCTTTCACGCCGATCCAGGGTGCTGCGTCTGTTGCCAAGGCGCACGTTCTTGTGCCCTGCACGTCCACCACCGACCCCGCACAATGCATGCAGCGCGCATGGCGGAAACGGCAGGCATAGCGAATGAGATGAAATGGCAGTTACCTCCAGTTCACGCGCAGGCACCCTAATTAACCCCCCCCCCCTCATGAACGTGGGTGTTCTCTGGCCTACTGCATGGATGAACCCACGTCGTTCGGATGCTGCAAGATTCATGGGAGACCCGGAGGTTATCCCAATTCTATGTTAATGAAGAAGCAAAGAAAATCTCCAAAAACATAGACTCGACCACGGCAAGGTCAGTATGCGGGAATGTGCATTGTTTGGGCCTGCCCCAGCGATGTCTGCCGGCACGTATGGACCAGGCCCGGGGGCTCCTATCGGTGCAACAAACATTCATGTTTGCTGCCCAAACTCATGCACAGGCGTGTTGTCGATCATACATCTAGTACCAATGCATGACACAAAGATAAGCCAGAGAAATTGCTCTTCGTGAGATCAAGGAGAGCATTAAGAAGATCAAGTTGACAGAATATCACCTCAGGAGAGCCTCCCTTGCCAAGCAAGAGAGCCTGGCCGGGTCGAGGTTGCACCTGAGGGACGAGACCAGTTCTCCCTGGCAAGGTTTCCGGGCCGTCAAGATCAGAACTCGCCAGGCTCCTCGCTGACAGGCCTTCACCAAGACACCATCGCTCCACCTCATCATACCCAAGTCATTAATCAGTGCGGTGTCAAGCTATCAAGTAACTAGGTGGATCCTGTTAGGCACGTGGCAGCATGGTGGGGGAGAGATTAGCTTTATTGACACCCGTCCAGGTGGCGAGCCATGCTAATAAGAAGAAGATGGATAAGCGGCATGGCAGGCTTGCCGGGCTTCAACCTCAGCAAAATGACTGTTGGATCAAGGAGAAGATGGATAAGTGGCGTGGCAGGCTTGCCGGGCTTTATTGACACCTAGCAGTGCATTTAATGCACTTTGTCCTAACTACTAGAGTTAGGTATGATAGCACTGTTAGCTATCTAATCACACCAACATGACTATTTTGCCACTGTGGTCGCCTCTTAAGCTATAAAAGGAGGCTCGAGGCAACCTAGCAAAGGGTTCGAATTTTAGATCCCCCAACACTTGTATGTGCATGTTGCTCCCCTCGAGGCACCCTTGCCGGGCTGGAGCACGTCGTGTCTTCGTGTTCCTCCAGATCAACCCACCATAGCACAAGTAGGGTTTTACGCTGCAAAGCGGCCCGAACCTGGGTAAAAGAGAGTTGTCCATCGCCGCGCTGCCCCTGTTGTTTCTGCTCTTTGTGCAATGTCAATGTCCCCTTGCCGAACCACAAAGGGGCACCCCTTCCCCGTAGGTGATCGTGCTTCCACACCGACACATAGTCAAGGATATAGTACAGAGTAAACACAAAGAGAGATAGCAGCTAGGTAGAGTGGATCAGAATAGGAAGATAGTATGAAGCCAAACATGAAAACAAAGAAGAATGTCTTCACACAGTGAAGTCAAACATGGCAAGCAATCAATGAATTCACGAAGCTAAACAGTAATGAACGGGTGAAGTGATAGAACCAGTTGCTTGACGAAGACAAGGATTTGGTAGACCAGTTCCACTTGTTGTGAAAATTGTACGTCTGGTTAGGGAGGCTGAGATTAAACTCAGAAGCCCGCGTATTCACTTTATTCCCCTTGAGCAAAGGACACTTAGTCCTCGCCCAATCACTCTGGTAAGTTTTCAAGGTAGACTTCCAAACCTTCGCAGACTTCATTCACCGGCAATCCACAAATGACTCTTGGATCCTCAGAACGCGATGCCTAACTGACCGGAAGATCACAGTCTTCAAGTGTAATAAGTCTTCAGATCACGCGGATAGAAAGACTTCGGTGATGCCAAACACTCTTTGGGCTCTGGGTGTTTTGGGCTTTGTCCTTGCAAGGATTCTCTCTCAAAGGCTTCGGGGGTGGGTTGCTCTCAAATGACAAAAGTCGTGCGCTAACTCTAAGCAGCCACCAGGGGTGGGCTATTTATAGCCAGGAGGCAACTCGACATGATATGTTTGAAATGACCCTGGGTCACTAAGAACTGATACGTGTCCAACGATCAGATTTCAAACACACGCGATAGCTTGACTTGGGCTACAAGCAAAGCTGACTCATCCAACTCTGGATAAGATTTTCTCTTATTGTCTTCACTCGAAGACATAGGATTTGGGTTGAGCATCACATCAGTCTTCTGACTTTGTTCACTTGGACCCTACTTGACAGTTTGGTGGTTCCAAAGAAGAAAATGAAACTACGAAAGAAACTATGTCTTCACACTCCATTGTCTTCAAGTGAATGTCTTCACAAGTCATTATCTTTGACGTGAATGTCTTCATGAACCACCATTATCTTCAATGTCTTCATACATTTTTAGGGGTCATCTCCGATGGGTAAACCGAATCAATGAGGGACTTCTACCTGTGTTCTCCCTTGAATCTCACAAACACATTAGTCCCTCAACCACGTTTGTCATTAATACTCCAAACCAACTAGGGGTTGCACTAGATGCACTTAAAATCAGCTTCCCTTCTTCGATTGCCATCTTGCACTCCTCACATGCCACTCTGCGCTCCTTCATTGCCTTCACCTCAGACCACCTCAAGTCCTTCTCTAATTCTATTTACTTCCTCCAACTTACTTTTGCTTGCTATAATCTCTTCCACCACAGTCTTCAACACATTACATCCCCTCCATTCTTTTGTTTATCTTTCTGACCTTTCCTTCTGAGTGGGCTTCTTGTAGGGGTGAGTGGCTTTTTTTGCAGTGATGCTTGGAGTAGTGGTGGGATTAGGATTTGGGACTTCATCGACATTATCATCGGTATCGTCATTGTTGTGTACTTGTGCAACCGATGATGATTTAGCCTTCCTCCTTACGATGCTCATGTTTCCTGTTTTTCGACTTCTCATTGTTCGAGCAAAGCCCAACAATGGTACAAAACAAAATACCATTTTTATCCCTATGCTTGTACATCTCGTTTGTGTAGCCGAGTTGTCAAGTTTAACGTTTCACATTGAAACCTGGGGGGGAGAAATTCATAGAATAATTTGAACAACAAATACTCACCAACAACAACAAAAAACTACCTTTCATTCGTTTCGTCGTACGACTCATTGATGTTGTACATTTTGAAGTCGTCATATTCCACGGGGAATGTCGGCGGCATATGCATGAAGGTCATGTGAGAGGTCGAGGTAAAGGTTGGCGGTGGAGGCATCGTCATGGAAGAGGACCAGCCATGGTCGTGCCCCCCTTCCCGTTATTCAGCACTGGCGGCTTCCTCCCCGGTGCAGCGAGGATGCTGAGCGGTCGATAGCACAAGGCCAACCACGGGAGGCAGGGGCAGTGGCGGACAGAACATCAGGAGATGAAAGTTTACATGGAAGACATTCCAAGTTTTATGGGGAAGTTCATCTTCCCCTGAACGAAGCGGGAGTTTACAAGATTTTAAGGGGTCCCGTAAAGAAAAAAATTGCTTTGGAGATGCTCTTTATAAGATGAATTAGGAGGAGTGTGAACGTCTTGAACCCATGGGCATACAAACCCGCTTTTTAAAAGTGTATTTTAAACATGTTTAAAAATGCAAAAAAAATCGAAACAAAAATTGCACGCATACATCTTCACAACATGTGTGTTGGGCACAAAGTTTTCTGAAAAAAAACTATTTTTACTTTGCCTCCATGAGAAAGACAAATTCCGGTGCTCCTAAATAGCGTTCCGCGACATTTTCCTCTTTTTTTTGTCTTTTTTGGCAAAACAAAAGGTTAATTTTTTGCGAAACTTTCTGCACACACATAGAACGTGAAGATGTATGCCTGCAACTTTTTCCAGAATTTTTGGGCATTTAGAAATGAGTTTTCCAAAGTATGTTCATATGCCCATGGGTTCATCCATGTGCTTTTCGAATTAGGAGGCTCCAAGGACTTGCCAAGTTGCCATAGATTCGTTCACTGTGCCCTTCTAGCCAAGACTCCCTCTGGATCCTATATATTTGGACAAGCAAAATCTTACTCCCTCCGTCTAAGTGTATAAGTCATTCGCGTAGTTCTAGGTCATCGATCTGAGGAACGAAAACACTAACGCCCACACATGTGGCAGTTTTGCAACTCGCCCACACGCGTGGATCACCGTCCAGTCGAATTTGCACGAATCTTGACACATTGAGGCAGAATTCGCGTGCCACGTAGGACGGGGCTGGTGTGTGGGCGTTGGAGAGTTCGCCCACACACCCGCAGCACGCGGTTTGGCAACTGCGATGTGTGGGCGAACTAGTTTCTGCCCACACAGCCAACACCTAGTCCATGCGCGTGTGGGCGAACTGATTTTCGCCGTGAACTGATTTTCGCCCACACGACACCAGTACGTTGTTGGATGGCAAATGCAGTTACGCGTACGTGGCAGTTAGGTAAACACACATGGCAACTATGATTCGTTGCAAGACGGCAACAGCAGTTGCGCGTACGTGGCAACCAGATAAACACACATGGCAACTGTGATTAACCATACATGACAACTATGGTTGGACCACACGTGGCAACTAGGTAAACACACATGGCAACTACTGTTTGACCATATGTGGCAAGTAGTTAATCACACACAGCAACTATGATTTGATTACATGCGGCAACTACCATAAATTAGACATGGCAACTATAGTTAACCAAAACACATAGAGTTGCCATGCTTTTACAACTACATTTGCTATCCCTGGATAACTACATCTGCCATCCCGGATGGCAACTAAATCGTCATCCGCGGGTACCTAATGTAGCTGCGCCAGGATATGTGGGCATTTTTCCTTTGTGCCACACGCGCGGGATGAAGATGAGTAGTACTTTGTTGGGCGTGTGGCACGAAGTAGCTGCGCCCATACGTGTGGGCAATTCTAATGTTCGCCCACACATAACCCATGTGGGCTGCCTCCTGCTCATGCCACACACGATGTGTGGACGGATGGCTAGTATGTCACACGTGTGGCAGTTATCGTCGTCATTTGAGGAATTAAATGTGTTATATGTCATGAAAAGTATATCACTAGATTTCTACACGATGTAGTTTCTAAATATATATTTTTTGTCACATATAATAACATTTAGATAATTAAACTATCAACCTAGAACTGTGACATATACACCGAGACGGAGGTAGTACGATAATTCTGCCTTCTTCCCAGAAATCATCGATCTGTCTGCGCACTAGTGTATTGTTCAAACCAAAAGCATGCCTTGCAAGATTGCGTACGGCCTCCGTGGGCAGTGTTGAAAAGAAACCAAACCAATTTGGTATGCTATCTCGAAGCACTCAGTGAGGACCATCGAGCCCACTCGCTCCAAAGCAGTTGGCCAAATGGCATAATAAAGGGCACCGCTAGGGATCAGACTACTGATCCCTAGCCTCACATCAGACCAGCCGAACACCGTAGGATGAGATTACTTCAACCGTTAGATAAGTAGGAGCGTGGTTATTTTCTTGATAGTTTCCTTGTAATCTGCTTCATAGAATTAATTGCTCCCAAAGATCACGGCTGGCCAGAATTTGAACGTGGGTCCACTTTGTTTCCATATAATTTTGTTTCTCAAGTTAATCACACCCAAAAACTAAGCAATGGATGTCGAGTAACACTGGAAGACGGATAATAATAGCAAATTGATGAGAAATTTTGTTTCCATAATAGTAGAAAATATGCTTCCATAATATTCGTAAACTTGCTATAATACGCTGCTTCCATATATGCTTCCGATATTCGCTCTGTGTCCTTATAATCACAGGTGTTTCCATATATGCATGATGCTTCCTTGTATTACATACTTGATTCCGTCATATGCTAAATATATGCTTCCAGTAGTACAACGCATGCTTTCATACTTCATGGTCACATTTTTCTCCATGTCCATATAATCACTGTTGTTTCCATATATGCACAATGCTTCCTAGCATTCCATAGTGGTTTCCATCATACGCTAAATATATTGTGCTTCCAACAGTACAACGCATGCTTCATATTTCATGGTCATATTATTTCTTTTATGCTATGGTGACCATGAAGCATGAATGGTTGTGTTTCGAAGCACAATTCTATTAGGTTGAAGCATGAGAAATGGAATACCAAGTTTCACATACTACCATAAGAAATTAAGCACACAATATTTTTCCAGGAAACATATCATGTCAAATGTATATGGATGCATTTTATGTCACAGTGAGCCATCAAGAAAAGAGATTTGACAATTGTTGAAGCATGAACAATATAGTTCCGAAGCATTACCGATTTACCAAGGTTGTGTAAACAACAAAGCAAACATGTAGATACTTTGAAAACATGCCACATGGTACGGTAGCACATATCTGATGCTAAATCGAAGGAAGCATATACATAGGTAGTATGAAACTTATTACAAAGAATCTGAAGCATTGTGTTTGTAACAATGAAGTACATCATTCCCACTATGTAGAGCCAGCGACGTCGGGTAGGAAGCATGAGAGACGAGCTGACCCAAAGAAAGGCACCCATCGATTAAGAGCACCATATAGATGCAACGACTCCGAAGAAGAGAACAACACGGCGGCAAGATAATTGTGCCAGCTACCTATTACATTCCATGTCCCTGCTGCCATCACTACAGCTACTCACACCAGCTACTTTTCCGTCATCGTCTTGCTATGGCAATGGATTCTTCAACCTGTATTGGCAGCCTAACATGCACTGGTGGTATTTAGAAGAAGCGTCAATTTCATGCTATATCAAGATAACACAAATAGTATAGAAAAATAGAAGCATGGCAAGAATGGCACAAACTCTAAGCAGTGAAGAAGCACGCAAATGATGCGTAAGAAGCATCGATATTTGGAAGCGTCATATTTGTGTCATGTTGATAGAAAATTCAGAGATATTTGTCTCTAATTTGGTGATGAACTACACATATGACATAACGAAATCGACCCAAGAAAAGGGTATGCACACAGTAAATGTCAAAACAAAACTTGCAATATAAAAAATTAGGAATCAATTAGCATTGTATCCAGATGAGATCGTGAGAGGACTCAATACCTATGTAGATGGGGACTCAATAACTAGCACTATCCTGCAATTGTCCATGCGTGATTGATTCATTCCACTCATTCCAACTGAGACGACGCTTTGGTACGGCACGAGACTAGAACCTGGTTGGAGGACCGGGACGCCTGGGGGGTTGCGAGCTTGCTCATGCCCTGTCATGGATAATGGTGGGCGCAGCTGTCAGGCCCAGAGCATTCCCCTGTTCCATCGTGCCAGAAGTCACTGTAGCCGTAGATCTGTCATCGTGTGGCTCTGAAACGGATATAACGGTTCGATCAAGTGGCAGCTCTCCTCCGTCAATCTGCTATCCAAGGGTGGCGATGCTTGAGACACAGCTATAGCTGATCCGACAAGCGCATGTGCTCTGTTTCTGCTTTCTTTCACTTTTCCCTTCTTGTAATGGCTATAAAGCCAACCACCTTGCGTGTGAGAGGGCATGACTTTGTGATTTGGGTGACAACCCTAGCCGCATGTGGCGTGCTGTACCTACTTTCCCCAAATTCTCAACAAGAACCCTAGCAAATCGCTCTGTTCTTCCGCTAAATTTCCTGGTGTGTGCGTTAAATTGCTTAGATCATAGCTCTGATCCTGACAATTGGTATCAGAGGCCAGTCTTTCCTCGAAGGCGTTTTGGATTTGAGCAGTGTTGGGGTTGGTTGCGACCGTAAAATACCTCTACACGCTTGAATCGGGCGGCGGAGTAATTAGGAGGCGGCCGAGTGGCGAATCGGATCTGATCGAATTGCGGTCCGTTGCGGGGAAAATTTTCGGTAGTAAAACCCAGCTCTGCGATCCGAGTGTATCACGGAGGCGGCGAAGCGACGACAGAGGCGTAAGCGTGGCGACGGAATTCCTCCTCCCTACCACTGGTGCGACTTACTGAAGCTGATTCGGTCACGACGGCTGAATTACAACTTGAGTCACTGGAGTTGGACATCAAGACGCTACAGCGTGACCGAGAAGAAGATCGCAAAGAATTTCAGCAATTCCAAGCGACAGTGAACAGAAATTTCGCCACGATGCAGAAATTTTTTGACAAGATCCAAGACAACTTCAGGCGCTTGCTGTTAGATCTAGAGCCAGTTACTGGAGAAGAAAGAGAGGAAGGTCAAGGAAGTGTCCAAATCAAGGACAATAACAACCAATCGCCTCAAATAGCTCCTGGACGAACCAAGCAACTCCAAGCTCCAACCCCTCCATCAGTAAGAATGCCAGAGAAAGAACCTCCTGTGCCAGTGGGAAATGCAACACTACGAGATCACACTAGAAAAGAACTCAATTTGGATGGGACTCTGAAAGTTCCTTACAGACATCCAAATTTTGGTCAGGGTAAGGAAACAGCACCAAACAATGTAATCCAACTGGAAGAGAGGCAAGAGGAGGAGGTTATGGATCAGCAGTACAGAAGAGGGCCCAATTTCCTTGTTGAGGCACGAAGAAACGTGCTAACAGTAAAGCCAGCTAAGTTAAACATCCATGAATTTGAGGGTCAGGACCCAGAATCTTGGATTCAGAATTTGGAGCAGTACTTTGCTGCAGCCAGAACTCCTATTGAGCACAGAACTAAGCTGGCAGTTTCTTACCTTAAAGGGCCTGATGTACATTGGTGGAGAGGAACAGGATTTGCTCCTAGCAATGTTCCATGGCACAAGTTTTGCTCTTACATCTTTGACAGATTTTCTGTGGATTCTGTCTGTGACATTGTCAGCTCCTTCCATGCAGCTCAACAAACTACTACAGTTACTGCGTATGTGGAGCAGTTTGAGCAGCTAATGAAGATAATGAGAAGAGAAAACCCTGGAATCCCTGATGATTATTATGTTTGTAGCTTTGTGGCAAGGCTTAACCCATATATTAAAAGTCGTGTGGGGTGTTTCAGGCCTAAGGATATGCAGACTGCAGTGTGGTATGCTAGGAGGATGGAGAAAGCCCAGGTTCCAGCTACTGTAGTGCAAACTAAACCTTGTGTCCCTCAACCTAGAAGGCAAGTAGTATTTGATCAGCCCAAAACCCCTGTAACTACTGTCACACCAAACAGAAACACAATTATTCAGCAGGCAAAACAAAACCAAGTGTGTTATAAGTGCAGAGAGCCTTGGGTGCCTGGTCATAGACAGGTCTGTAAAATGAGCCAGAGAGCTCAGATCCAAGCACTGCAAGTTGAGGAAGTTGAAAATCCCGAGACAATCTATGTTACATATTTTGATGACCCTGATTTGGAAACACTGGAACAACCATCTGGTGAAGCAGTATTGAAAGTGTCAATGCATGCTGCTATGGGAATAGGAGCAACCAAAAATACTTTTATATTGTCTGTAAAGATAGGCAGTATAGTTGCCATAGCACTGGTGGACAGTGGTAGTACTTCTACCTTCATCTCTCCTGAAGTGGCAAGTAAATTACCTGTCATTACAAGCCCTACACCCAAGATAAAGGTAGTGGTTGCTAGTGGGGGAGTGCTATGGACTGGATTTCAAGCAAAGGACTGCCCTTATGAAATTCAAGGCCATCTCTTTACTGACAGTTTCAGAGTGCTTAAACTGAAACGATATGACATGATTTTGGGAGTTGATTGGCTCAGAAAATATAGCCCAATACAAATGGACTTTATTAAAATGGAAATGAAAATTTCTGACAGCTCTGGACAGTTTATTACATTTGTGGATGAGACTGTTCCCCTGGCCCCTGTAGCTAAAGCCAAGGACAACACTGAAAAACTGTTAGAACAAGTTGTTTGTGGGTTTTTCTTGTTCACAACCTCTGGTACTGAATTTACAACTGCTAGTTCAGAAATTCCTACTGAATTGCAGCCACTGTTGGACCAGTATGACAAGCTATTTCAGGAGCCAACTGAATTGCCTCCTAGCAGGCCTTGTGATCACAGAATCCCACTAGTGGAAGGAGCAAAAGTAGTTAACCAGAGGCCTTATAGAATTCCTCACCATCAGAAAGAAATTTTGGAGAAAATCATCAAAGAGCTACTGAAAATGGGATAATCAGACCAAGCACAAGCCCATTTTCCTCTCCTGTGCTACTGGTCAAGAAAAAAGATGGATCTTGGAGATTATGCACTGATTACAGAAAATTGAATGCTATAACTATCAAGAATAAATATCCCATTCCTGTAATTGAGGACCTTTTGGATCAACTGAAAGGAGCAAAGATTTTTTCCAAAATCGACCTAAGAAATGGATATCACCAAATCCGAATGGCAGAAGAGGATATTCCAAAAACTGCATTTACTACTCACATGGGACTGTTTGAATTTTTAGTTATGTCCTTTGGACTAACTAATGGTCCTCCCTCCTTCTAGGCATTAATGAATTTACTGTTTGGCCATCTCAAGTTTGTAGTGGTTTTCTTTGATGATATATTGGCGTTCAGTTTTTCATTAAAGGAACACAAGGACCACTTGAAGCAGGTGTTTGATATATTACAAGCAAACCAGCTATATGCAAAAATGGAAAAATGCTCTTTTGGTCAGCAAGAGATTGAGTATTTGGGTCATGTGATTAACTCTGAGGGAGTTTCTACTGACCCATCTAAGATTCAGTCCATTAGAGATTGGCCAACTCCTAAAACTGTCACTGAACTGAGAAGTTTTTTGGGGCTTAGTGGATATTACAGAAGGTTTATCCAGGGATATGGAGTAATTTGTAGAGCACTATTTGACTGCTTGAAGAAGGATGGTTTTTCTTGGAACAAAGAGCAACAAGAAGCATTTGTGACCTTGAAAAACAAGCTTACCAGCACCCCTATGTTAGCACTGCCTGATTTCTCCAAACCTTTTATTTTGGAAACTGATGCTTGTGGGTATTGACTGGGAGCTGTGTTGATGCAAGAGGGAAAGCCTATTTCTTACTTCAGCAAGAGCATTGGCCCCAAAGCAGCTGCAATGAGCACTTATGACAAGGAAGCCTTGGCCATAATTGAAGTTGTTAAGAAATGGAAGCATTATTTCTTAGCAACATCCTTAGTGATCAGAACTGATCAGGAAAGTCTGAAATATATTCAGGAAAAAAATTACGATGAATTCAACATAAAGCTTCTTTGAAGTTGCTAGGATATAATTTTACAATTGAGTACAAGAAAGGCAAGGAGAACAGGGTGGCTGATGCATTATCTAGAGTGAAACATGTGATTCATGCTTTAACTGCAACTGCCACTTCTCCTACTTGGGTCAAGCAGGTCACAGCAAGCTACCATCAGGATAGTAAGATCAAGGAGCTCATTGTTGAATGTGTTGTGGGAAAATCTGATACCTCTGCTTACTCCTTCAAAAATGGCATATTGAGATTTCATAACAAGATTGTAGTGGGATCTTCTTCTACTTTGAGACAAGAAATCCTCCAAACATTCCATAATTCAGAGTTGGGAGGCCATTCTGGTGAGAGGGCTACATACCAGAGAGTGAAGTTAATTTTTCACTGGCAGGGTTTAAAACAAGATGTAGTGCAGTTTGTCAAGCAATGCCCTGTTTGTCAGTTGAACAAAGCTGAGCACACTCCTTACCCTAGATTATTGGAACCACTTCTTGTGCCTGATTTTGCCTGGGCACATGTGAGCATCGATTTTTTGTGGAAGGGCTGCCTAAGTCTGAACACAAGAACTTGATTTTGGTGGTGGTTGACAGATTCACCAAGTACTCTCATTTCATTGCTATGAGACATCCAATACAGTACAATCTGTTGCAAGAGCATTTGCTGATAATGTGTTCAGGTTGCATGGGATGCCCCTAGTAATTGTCACTGACAGAGATAGAATTTTTACTAGTCATCTTTGGCAGCAACGGTTCAAGTCCTTGAAAATCAAGTTGCATTTGAGCACCAGCTACCACCCTCAAACTTGATGGTCAAACTGAAAGGGTTAACCAGTGTTTGGAGAATTACTTAAGATGCATGTGTTTCCAACAACCCAGGAAGTGGCATGGGTGGCTATCTCTAGCTGAGTGGTGGTACAACACCTCCTTTCACACATCACTCAAAATGACACCCTTTCAGGCCCTGTATGGTTTTCCTCCCCCTATGATTGCTAAATCTGCCTTGCCTGATGCAATTTGTGAGGACAATGAGGATCTATTGCATAACAGAGAAGTGGCACTGGAAGTGATCAAGCATAATCTGCTGAAAGCTCAATCTAGAATGAAGTTTTTTGCAGATAAAAAGAGGAAAGAAAGAGAATTTGTAGTGGGGGACATGGTCTATTTGAAGTTGCAACCCTACAGACATACTTCTCTCAGCCTGCATAGGCACATGAAGCTGCACTCTAAATTCTATGGCCCATTCAGAATAATGGAAAGAATTGGAAATCATGCTTATAAATTACTGCTGCCAGAGGGTTGTCAGCTGCATGACACATTTCATGTCAGCCAACTTAAGAAGCACATTGGACCAACAGTCATCCCTTCCCCTATGCTACCACTAGTTGGTCCTGATGGAATCATCAAAGTGGAGCCTGAAGCTGTGCTGGAAAGAGCTCTGGTTCCAAGGAAGCAAGGAAACATCAGTATTCCTGTCGTTCGGTGGCTGGTCAAATGGACCAATATGTGTGTGGAAGAAGCTACTTGGGAAGACTCTGCATTCATTCAGAAGGTTTTTCCATCTTTTAGAGCTTGAGGACAGGCTCCGTTTCAATTGGGGGGTATTGTCAGGCCCAGTTTATAGCATTCCCCTGTTCCATCGTGCCAGAAGTCACTGTAGCCGTAGATCTGTCATCGTGTGGCTCGGCGATGCTTGAGACACAGCTGTAGCTGATCCGACAAG
>CM038143.1:246300509-246600434 GCA_021437245.1 Aegilops speltoides | reverse complement strand
CTCCTTGTTTTACTTGCGGATGGCATCTTTGTCACTAATCGGCGTGAAAGCCAAGAACAAAGGAGCATTCTGGCATCGGTCAATATATATGTGGAAGCGATATCTCCACTATAGAGGACAAGAAATTTTGGGGTGGTTAGGCAAAAAGCACGGGAAAATGAAGTACTTTCAAGGACTATCATAGAATGGACGGATGTTCACTAAAGCGGTCATAATTTTGTCATTGAGTCCATGTCGGACCCATAAGTACTCAAACTGCTCATGACGAGTGTGTGAATCTAAAAATACTCCCGCTTGCGCGGAGGCCGGAGTACCCTCAAATTCAGCCTTAAGTAGGACTTTTGGCCTGAAAGTCAAAGAACATCATTAAATCATTTTGTTTTTAGACAAGTTTACGAACCCATTGGCACTTCCTTTTGAATGAAATTCGAGATTATGTTGCTTATAGACATTAGCCCCCTGGTAGGGACAAGCGTACCTTCTGCGGATGCTCTATGATCAAGGCGATCTCATTTGGCCGTAAATTGAAGAAAATCCATGGCTATATGCCTTATTCTCCTTGTTTTAGCGGATGGCATCTTTGTAACTCATGCGCGTGAAAGCCAAGAACAAAAGGGCATTCCTGGCATCGGTCAATATATATGTGAAATGATATCTCCTCTATAGAGGACAAGAAATTTTAGGGCACTCGAGCAAAAAAGCATACGGAAAATGAAGTACTTTCAAGGACTATCATAGAATGGACAGATGTTCACTAAAAGCGGTCATAATTTTGTCATTGAGTCCATGTTGGACCCATAAGTACTCAAACTACTTTCATGGCGAATGCGAATCTAAAAATACTCCCGCTTGCGCCAGGAGGCCAGAGTACCCTCAAATTCAGCCTTAAGCGGGACTTTTTGTACAGAAAGTCAAAGAACATCATTAATCGTTGTTTTTTTAGACAAGTTTACGAACCCATTGGAACTTCCTTTTGAAGGAAATTGAGAGATTATGTTGCTTATAGACATTAGCCCCCCAGGTAGGGACAAGCGTACCTTTCTGCGGATGCTCTATGATCAAGGCAATCTCATTTGGCCGTAAATTGAAGAAAATCCATGGCTATATGCCTTATTCTCCTTGTTTTGCGGATGGCATCTTTGTAACTCATGGCGTGAAAGCCAAGAACAAAAGGGCATTCCTCGCATCGGTCAATATATATGTGAAATGATATCTCCTCTATAGAGGACAAGAAATTTTGGGGCAATTCGAGGCAAAGCGCGCGGACAAAATGAAGTACTTTCAAGGACTGCCATAGAATGGACGAGATGTTCACTAAAGCGGTCATAATTTTGTCATTGGTCCGTGTCGGACCCATAAGTACTCAAACTACTTTCGCGGCGAAACGTCACGAATCAAAAAATACTCCCGCTTGCGCCGGGAGGCCAGAGTACCCTCAAATTCAGCCTTAAGCGGGACTTTTTGGCCTGAAAGTCAAAGAACATCATTCATCGCTTGTTTTCGGACAAGTTTACGAACCCATTGGCACTTCCTTTTGAAGGAAATTCGAGAGATTATGTTGCTTATAGACATTAGCCCCCTGGTAGGGACAAGCGTACCTTCTGCGGATGCTCTATGATCAAGGCGATCTTATTTGGCCGTAAATTGAAAGAACATATATTATTCGCTTGTTTTCGGACAAGTTGGCTAAACTCATTGGCACTATATGCCTTATTCTCTCTTGTTTTTCGGCGATCTCATTTGGATGGCATCTTAGAATTTGTCCGGACTCATTTTGCATTCATCTGGCGTGAAAGCCAAGAACAAAAGGGCATTCTGGCATCGGTCGATAGATATGTGGAAGCGATATCTCTACTATAGAGGACAAGAAATTTTGGGGTGGTTAGCAAAAAGCGCGCGGAAAATGAAGTACTTTCAAGGACGCCATAGAATGGACGGATGTTCACTAAAACGGTCATAATTTTGCGGTCATAATTTTGTCATTGGTCCGTGTCGGACCCATAAGTACTCAAACTGCTTTCAAGGACTACATGGAATGGGCGTTGCGAATCAAAAAATACTCCCGCTTGCGCTGGAGGCCGGTACCCTCAAATTCAGCCTTAAGCGGGACTTTTGGCCACGAAAGTCAAAGAACATCATTAAATCGCTGTTTTTGAGACAAGTTTTTGAACCATTGGCACTTCCTTTTGAAGGAAATTCGAGAGATTATGTTGCTTATAGACATTAGCCCCCTGGTAGGGACAAGCGTACCTTCTGCGGATGCTCTATGATCAAGGCGATCTCATTTGGCGTAAATTGAAGAAAATCCATGACTATATGCCTTATTCTCCTTGTTTTTGCGGATGGCATCTTTGTAACTCATGCGGCGTGAAAGCCAAGAACAAAAGGGCATTCACGCATCGGTCAATATATATGTGGAAGCGATATCTCCTCTATAGAGACAAGAAATTTTAGGGCACTCGGGCAAAAGCGCGCGAAAAATGAAGTACTTTCAAGGACGCCATAGAATGGACGGATGTTCACTAAAGCGGTCATAATTTTGTCATTGAGTCCGTGTCGGACCCATAAATACTCAAACTGCTCATGGCGAGCGTGCGAATCAAAAATACTCCCGCTTGCGCTGGAGGCCAGTACCCTCAAATTCAGCCTTAAGCAGGACTTTTTGGCCTGAAAGTCAAAGAACATCATTAAATCATTTTTTTTAGACAAGTTTTGAACCCATTGGCACTTCCTTTTGAAGGAAATTCGAGAGATTATGTTGCTTATAGACATTAGCCCCCTGGTAGGGACAAGCGTACCTTTCTGCGGATGCTCTATGATCAAGGCAATCTCATTTGGCCATAAATTGAAGAAAATCCATACTATATGCCTTATTCTCCTTGTTTTGGCGGATGGCATCTTTGTAACTCATGCGCGTGAAAGCCAAGAACAAAAGGGCATTCTGGCATCGGTCAATATATATGTGGAAGATATCTCCTCTATAGAGGACAAGAAATTTTAGGGCGGTTAGGCAGCGCGCGCGAAAATGAAGTACTTTCAAGGGCGCCATAGAATGGACGATGTTCACTAAAGCGGTCATAATTTTGTCATTGGAGTCCATGTCGGACCCATAAATACTCAAACTGCTCATGGCGACGTCTGAATCAAAAATACTCCCGCTTGCGCTGGAGGCCGGTACCCTCAAATTCAGCCTTAAGCAGGACTTTTGGCCACAAAGTCAAAGAACATCATTAAATCATTGTTTTTCGAGACAAGTTTACGAACCCATTGGCACTTCCTTTTGAAGGAAATTGAGAGATTATGTTGCTTATAGACATTAGCCCCCTGGTAGGGACAAACGTACCTTCTGCGGATGCTCTATGATCCGGACAATCTCATTTGGCGTAAATTGAAGAAAATCCAGCGACTATATGCCTTATTCTCCTTGTTTTTCGCGGATGGCATCTTTGTAACTCATGCGGCGTGAAAGCCAAGAACAAAAGGCATTCTGGCATCGGTCAATATATATGTGAAACGATATCTCCTCTATAGAGGACAAGAAATTTTAGGGCACTCGTCAAAAAGCGCGCGAAAATGAAGTACTTTCAAGGACGCCATAGAATGGACGGATGTTCACTAAAGCGGTCATAATTTTGTCATTGGTCCGTGTCGGACCCATAAGTACTCAAACTGCTCATGGCGAGGGCGTGAATCAAAAAATACTCCCGCTTGTGCAGGAGGCCAGAGTACCCTCAAATTCAGCCTTAAGCAGGACTTTTGGCCTGAAAGTCAAAGAACATCATTAAATCGCTGTTTTTTTTGAGACAAGTTTACGAACCCATTGGCACTTCCTTTTGAAGGAAATTCGAGAGATTATGTTGCTTATAGACATTAGCCCCTTGGTAGGGACAAAGCGTACCTTCTGCGGATGCTCTATGATCGAGGCAATCTCATTTGGCGTAAATTGAAGAAAATCCAGCGACTATATGCCTTATTCTCCTTGTTTTTATTGGATGGCATCTTTGTAACTCATGGGCGTGAAAGCCAAGAACAAAAGGGCATTCTGGCATCGGTCAATATATATGTGAAGCGATATCTCCTCTATAGAGGACAAAAAATTTTGGGGCACTCGGGCAAAAAGCATGCGAGAAAATGAAGTACTTTCAAGGGCGCCATAGAATGGACAGATGTTCACTAAAGCGGTCATAATTTTGTCATTGGTCCGTGTCGGACCCATAAGTACTCAAACTGCTTTCATGACGTAGCGTGAATCAAAAATACTCCCGCTTGCGCTAGGAGGCCGGAGTACCCTCAAATTCAGCCTTAAGCAGGACTTTTTGGCCACGAAAGTCAAAGAACATCATTAGTCATTGTTTTTGGACAAGTTTCTTAACCCATTGGCACTTCCTTTTGAAGAAATTCGAGAGATTATGTTGCTTATAGACATTAGCCCCTGGTAGGGACAAGCGTACCTTCTGCGGATGCTCTATGATCAGGGCAATCTCATTTGGCGTAAATTGAAGAAAATCCAGCGACTATATGCCTTATTCTCCTTGTTTTTTCGCGGATGGCATCTTTGTAACTCATGCGGCGTGAAAGCCAAGAACAAAGGGCATTCTGGCATCGGTCAATATATATGTGGAAGCGATATCTCCTCTATAGAGGACAAGAAATTTTAGGGCAATCGGTAAAAAGCATGCGAGAAAATGAAGTACTTTCAAGGATGCCATAGAATGGACGGATGTTCACTAAAGCGGTCATAATTTTGTCATTGGTCCGTGTCGGACCCATAAGTACTCAAACTGCTTTCGTGGCGAGCGCGCAATCAAAAATACTCCCGCTTGCGCTAGGAGGCCGGAGTACCCTCAAATTCAGCCTTAAGCAGGACTTTTGGCCTCTGAAAGTCAAAGAACATCATTAAATCGCTGTTTTTTGACAAGTTTCTGAACCCATTGGCACTTCCTTTTGAAGGAAATTGAGAGATTATGTTGCTTATAGACATTAGCCCCTGGTAGGGACAAACGTACCTTCTGCGGATGCTCTATGATCCGGGCAATCTCATTTGGCGTAAATTGAAGAAAATCCAGTGACTATATGCCTTATTCTCCTTGTTTTCAGCGGATGGCATCTTTGTAACTCATGCGGCGTGAAAGCCAAGAACAAAGGGCATTCTGGCATCGGTCAATATATATGTGGAAGCGATATCTCCTCTATAGAGGACAAGAAATTTTAGGGCAATCGGGCATAAAGCGCACGAGAAAATGAAGTACTTTCAAGGATGCCATAGAATGGACGGATGTTCACTAAAATGGTCATAATTTTGTCATTGAGTCCGTGTCGGACCCATAAGTACTCAAACTGCTTTCATGGCGGCGCGCGAATCAAAAAATACTCCCGCTTGTGCTAGGAGGCCGGAGTACCCTCAAATTCAGCCTTAAGCAGGACTTTTTGGCCTAAAGTCAAAGAACATCATTAAATCGCTGTTTTTTGAGACAAGTTTACGAACCCATTGGCACTTCCTTTTGAAGGAAATTCGAGAGATTATGTTGCTTATAGACATTAGCCCCCTGGTAGGGACAAGCGTACCTTCTGCGGATGCTCTATGATCAGGCAATCTCATTTGGCAGTAAATTGAAGAAAATCCAGCGACTATATGCCTTATTCTCCTTGTTTTAGCGGATGGCATCTTTGTAACTCATGCGGCGTGAAAGCCAAGAACAAAAGGGCATTCTGGCATCGGTCAATATATATGTGGAAGCGATATCTCCTCTATAGAGGACAAGAAATTTTAGGGCAATCGGGCAAAAAGCGCGAGAAAATGAAGTACTTTCAAGGACTGCCATAGAATGGACAGATGTTCACTAAAGCGGTCATAATTTTGTCATTGAGTCCGTGTTGGACCCATAAGTACTCAAACTGCTTTCGGCGGCGTGCGAATCAAAAATACTCCCGCTTGCGCTAGGAGGCGGAGTACCCTCAAATTCAGCCTTAAGCAGGACTTTTGGCCTAAAAGTCAAAGAACATCATTCATCGTTGTTTTTCAGACAAGTTTCCGAACCCATTGGCACTTCCTTTTGAAGGAAATTTGAGAGATTATGTTGCTTATAGACATTAGCCCCCCTGGTAGGGACAAACGTACCTTTCTGCAGATGCTCTATGATCCGGGCAATCTCATTTGGCCGTAAATTGAAGAAAATCCAGCGACTATATGCCTTATTCTCCTTGTTTTCGCGGATGGCATCTTTGTAACTCATGCGGCGTGAAAGCCAAGAACAAAAGGGCATTCTGGCATCGGTCAATATATATGTGGAAACGATATCTCCTCTATAGAGGACAAGAAATTTTTCGGGCAATCGGGCAAAAAGCGCACGAGAAAATGAAGTACTTTCAAGGCTGCCATAGAATACACAGATGTTCACTCAAACGGTCATAATTTTGTCATTCGGAGTCCGTGTCGGACCCATAAGTACTCAAACTTCTCGCGGCGAGCGTGCAAATCCAAAAAATACTCCCCGCTTGCGCTAGGAGGCCCGGAGTACCCTCAAATTCAGCCTTAAGCAGGACTTTTTGGCCTTGAAAGTCAAAGAACATCATTAAATCATTTTTTTTAGGACAAGTTTCTTAACCCATTGGCACTTCCTTTTGAAGGAAATTCGAGAGATTATGTTGCTTATAGACATTAGCCCCTGGTAGGGACAACGTACCTTCTGCGGATGCTCTATGATCCGGGAATCTCATTTGGCGTAAATTGAAGAAAATCCAGCGGTATATGCCTTATTCTCCTTGTTTTGCGGATGGCATCTTTGTAACTCATGCGGCGTGAAAGCCAAGAACAAAAGGGCATTCCTGGCATCGGTCAATATATATGTGGAAGCGATATCTCCTCTATAGAGGACAAGAAATTTTGGGGCAATCGGGCAAAAAGCGCACGAGAAAATGAAGTACTTTCAAGGGCTGCCATAGAAAGGACAGATGTTCACTAAAGCGGTCATAATTTTGTCATTGAATCCGTGTTGGACCCATAAGTACTCAAACTGCTCATGGCGGCGTGCGAATCAAAAATACTCCCGCTTGCGCTAGGAGGCCGGAGTACCCTCAAATTCAGCCTTAAGCAGGACTTTTTGGCCTTGAAAGTCAAAGAACATCATTAAATCATTTTTTTCGGACAAGTTTACGAACCCATTGGCACTTCCTTTTGAAGGAAATTCAGAGATTATGTTGCTTATAGACATTAGCCCCCTGGTAGGGACAAGCGTACCTTCTGCGGATGCTCTATGATCCGGGCAATCTCATTTGGCGTAAATTGAAGAAAATCCAGCGGCTATATGCCTTATTCTCCTTGTTTTACGCGGATGGCATCTTTGTAACTCATGCGGCGTGAAAGCCAAGAACAAAAGGGCATTCTGGCATCGGTCAATATATATGTGGAAGCGATATCTCCTCTATAGAGGACAAGAAATTTTAGGGCAATCGGGCAAAAAGCGCATGCGAGAAAATGAAGTACTTTCAAGGCTGCCATAGAATGGACGGATGTTCACTAAAGCGGTCATAATTTTGTCATTGAGTCCATGTCGGACCCATAAGTACTCAAACTGCTCATGGCGTGCCAAGAATCAAAAATACTCCCGCTTGCGCTAGGAGGCCCGGAGTACCCTCAAATTCAGCCTTAAGCAGGACTTTTGGCCTGAAAGTCAAAGAACATCATTAAATCGCTGTTTTTTAGACAAGTTTACGAACCCATTGGCACTTCCTTTTGAAGGAAATTCGAGAGATTATGTTGCTTATAGACATTAGCCCCCTGGTAGGGACAAACGTACCTTCTGCGGATGCTCTATGATCCGGGCAATCTCATTTGGCGTAAATTGAAGAAAATCCAGAGGCTATATGCCTTATTCTCCTTGTTTTCACGGATGGCATCTTTGTAACTCATGCGCGTGAAAGCCAAGAACAAAAGGGCATTCTGGCATCGGTCAATATATATGTGGAAACGATATCTCCTCTATAGAGGACAAGAAATTTTAGGCAATCGGGCAAAAAGCGCCGAGAAAATGAAGTACTTTCAAGGACGCCATAGAATGGACAGATGTTCACTAAAATGTCTCATAATTTTGTCATTGAGTCCGTGTCGGACCCATAAGTACTCAAACTGCTTTCATGGCGGCGCAATCAAAAAAATACTCCCGCTTGCGCTAGGAGGCCGGAGTACCCTCAAATTCAGCCTTAAGCAGGACTTTTTGTACTGAAAGTCAAAGAACATCATTAAATCATTGTTTTTTAGACAAGTTTACGAACCCATTGGCACTTCCTTTTGAAGGAAATTTGAGAGATTATGTTGCTTATAGACATTAGCCCCCGGTAGGGACAAGCGTACCTTCTGCGGATGCTCTATGATCCGGGCAATCTCATTTGGCCGTAAATTGAAGAAAATCCAGCGACTATATGCCTTATTCTCCTTGTTTTAGCGGATGGCATCTTTGTAACTCATGCGCGAAAGCCAAGAACAAAAGGGCATTCTGGCATCGGTCAATATATATGTGGAAGCGATATCTCCTCTATAGAGGACAAGAAATTTTAGGGCAATCGAGGCAAAAAGCGCACGAAAAAATGAAGTACTTTCAAGGACGCCATAGAATGGACAGATGTTCACTAAAATGGTCATAATTTTGTCATTGAATCCGTGTTGGACCCATAAGTACTCAAACTGCTTTCATGGCGAGCGTCGAATCAAAAAATACTCCCGCTTGCGCGGGGAGGAGCCGGAGTACCCTCAAATTCAGCCTTAAGCAGGACTTTTTGGCCTGAAAGTCAAAGAACATCATTCATTGTTGTTTTTCGACAAGTTTACGAACCCATTGGCACTTCCTTTTGAAGGAAATTGAGAGATTATGTTGCTTATAGACATTAGCCCCTGGTAGGGACAAGCGTACCTTCTGCGGATGCTCTATGATCAGGGCAATCTCATTTGGCGTAAATTGAAGAAAATCCAGCGACTATATGCCTTATTCTCCTTGTTTTCGCGGATGGCATCTTTGTAACTCATGCGCGTGAAAGCCAAGAACAAAAGGGCATTCCTGGCATCGGTCAATATATATGTGGAAGCGATATCTCCTCTATAGAGGACAAGAAATTTTAGGGCAATCGGCAAAAAAGCGCGAGAAAATGAAGTACTTTCAAGGACGCCATAGAATGGACAGATGTTCACTAAAGCGGTCATAATTTTGTCATTGGAATCCGTGTTGGACCCATAAGTACTCAAACTGCTTTCATGACGTCGTCGAATCAAAAAATACTCCCGCTTGCGCCAGGATGCCCGAGTACCCTCAAATTCAGCCTTAAGCAGGACTTTTTGGCCCTGAAAGTCAAAGAACATCATTCATCGCTGTTTTTTTCAAACAAGTTTACGAACCCATTGGCACTTCCTTTTGAAGGAAATTCGAGAGATTATGTTGCTTATAGACATTAGCCCCTGGTAGGGACAAGCGTACCTTCTGCGGATGCTCTATGATCAAGGCAATCTCATTTGGCCGTAAATTGAAGAAAATCCAGCGACTATATGCCTTATTCTCCTTGTTTTCGCGGATGGCATCTTTGTAACTCATGCGCGTGAAAGCCAAGAACAAAAGGGCATTCTGGCATCGGTCAATATATATGTGGAAGCGATATCTCCTCTATAGAGGACAAGAAATTTTAGGGTAATCGGCAAAAAGCGCACGAGAAAATGAAGTACTTTCAAGGATGCCATAGAATGGACAGATGTTCACTAAAGCGGTCATAATTTTGTCATTGAGTCCGTGTCGGACCCATAAGTACTCAAACTGCTTTCATGGCGGCGCGTGAATCAAAAATACTCCCCGCTTGCGCTAGGAGGCCCGGAGTACCCTCAAATTCAGCCTTAAGCAGGACTTTTTGGCCCTGAATGTCAAAGAACATCATTGATCGCTGTTTTTCAGACAAGTTACTAAACCCATTGGCTCTTCCTTTTGAAGGAAATTCGAGAGATTATGTTGCTTATAGACATTGCCCCCCCCTGGTAGGGACAAATGTACCTTTCTGCGGATGCTCTATGATCCGGGCAATCTCATTTGGCCGTAAATTGAAGAAAATCCAGTGACTATATGCCTTATTCTCCTTGTTTTATTTGGATGGCATCTTTGTAACTCATGCGCGTGAAAGCCAAGAACAAAAGGGCATTCTGGCATCGGTCAATATATATGTGGAAGCGATATCTCCTCTATAGAGGACAAGAAATTTTAGGGCAATCGGGCAAAAAGCGCGCGAGAAAATGAAGTACTTTCAAGGATGCCATAGAATGGACAGATGTTCACTCAAAGCGGTCATAATTTTGTCATTGAGTCCGTGTCGGACCCATAAGTACTCAAACTGCTCGCGGCGGCAGCGAATCAAAAATACTCCCGCTTGTGCTAGGAGGCCGGAGTACCCTCAAATTCAGCCTTAAGCAGGACTTTTGGCTCTGAAAGTCAAAGAACATCATTAAATCGCTGTTTTTTTATACAAGTTTGTGAACCCATTGGCACTTCCTTTTGAAGGAAATTCGAGAGATTATGTTGCTTATAGACATTAGCCCCTGGTAGGGACAAACGTACCTTCTGCGGATGCTCTATGATCCGGCAATCTCATTTGGCGTAAATTGAAGAAAATCCAGCGACTATATGCCTTATTCTCCTTGTTTTCGCGGATGGCATCTTTGTAACTCATGCGGCGTGAAAGCCAAGAACAAAAGGGCATTCTGGCATCGGTCAATATATATGTGGAAGCGATATCTCCTCTATAGAGGACAAGAAATTTTAGGGCAATCGGGCATAAAGCGCGCGAGAAAATGAAGTACTTTCAAGGACTGCCATAGAATGGACGATGATGTTCACTAAAATGTCTCATAATTTTGTCATTGAGTCCGTGTCGGACCCATAAGTACTCAAACTGCTTTCATGGCGGCGCAATCAAAAATACTCCCGCTTGCTTAGGAGGCCGGAGTACCCTCAAATTCAGCCTTAAGCAGGACTTTTTGGCCCTGAAAGTCAAAGAACATCATTCGTCGCTGATTTTTAGACAAGTTTCTGAACCCATTGGCACTTCCTTTTGAAGGAAATTCGAGAGATTATGTTGCTTATAGACATTAGCCCCCCTGGTAGGGACAAACGTACCTTTCTGCAGATGCTCTATGATCAGGCAATCTCATTTGGCCGTAAATTAAATCCAGCGGCTATATGCCTTATTCTCCTTGTTTTCACGGATGGCATCTTTGTAACTCATGCGTGAAAGCCAAGAAAAAAGGGCATTCTGGCATCGGTCAATATATATGTGGAAGCGATATCTCCTCTATAGAGGACAAGAAATTTTAGGGCAATTAGGCAAAAAGCGCGAGAAAATGAAGTACTTTCAAGGACGCCATAGAATGGACAGATGTTCACTAAAGCGGTCATAATTTTGTCATTGGAATCCGTGTTGGACCCATAAGTACTCAAACTGCTTTCATGGCGAGCGTCGAATCAAAAATACTCCCGCTTGCGCTAGGATGCCGGAGTACCCTCAAATTCAGCCTTAAGCAGGACTTTTTGCCCTAAAAGTCAAAGAACATCATTAAATCATTGTTTTTCGGACAAGTTTACAACCCATTGGCACTTCCTTTTGAAGGAAATTTGAGAGATTATGTTGCTTATAGACATTAGCCCCCGGTAGGGACAAACGTACCTTCTGCGGATGCTCTATGATCCGGGCAATCTCATTTGGCGTAAATTGAAGAAAATCCAGCGACTATATGCCTTATTCTCCTTGTTTTCGCGGATGGCATCTTTGTAACTCATGCGCGTGAAAGCCAAGAACAAAAGGGCATTCCTGGCATCGGTCAATATATATGTGGAAACGATATCTCCTCTATAGAGGACAAGAAATTTTGGGGCAATCAGGCAAAAAGCGCACGAGAAAATGAAGTACTTTCAAGGACTGCCATAGAATGGACAGATGTTTACTAAAACGGTCATAATTTTGTCATTCGGAATCCGTGTTGGACGCATAAGTACTCAAACTGCTCGTGGCGAGCGTGCGAATCCAAAAAATACTCCCCGCTTGCGCTAGGATGCCCGGAGTACCCTCAAATTCAGCCTTAAGCAGGACTTTTTGGCCCTGAAAGTCAAAGAACATCATTAAATCATTGTTTTTCGGACAAGTTTACGAACCCATTGGCACTTCCTTTTGAAGGAAATTCAAGAGATGATGTTGCTTATAGACATTAGCCCCCCTGGTAGGGACAAACGTACCTTTCTGCAGATGCTCTATGATCCAGGCAATCTCATTTGGCTGGAAATTGAAGAAAATCCAGCGGCTATATGCCTTATTCTCCTTGTTTTCGCGGATGGCATCTTTGTAACTCATGCGGCGTGAAAGCCAAGAACAAAAGGGCATTCTGGCATCGGTCAATATATATGTGGAAGCGATATCTCCTCTATAGAGGACAAGAAATTTTAGGGCAATCGGGCAAAAAGCGAGAAAATGAAGTACTTTCAAGGCTGCCATAGAATGGACAGATGTTCACTCAAGCGGTCATAATTTTGTCATTGGAGTCCATGTCGGACCCATAAGTACTCAAACTGCTTTCATGGCGAGCGTAAAATCAAAAATACTCCCGCTTGCGCTAGGAGGCCGGAGTACCCTCAAATTCAGCCTTAAGCAGGACTTTTTGGCCTGAAAGTCAAAGAACATCATTAAATCATTGTGTTTTTTAGACATGTTTCTGAACCCATTGGCACTTCCTTTTGAAGGAAATTCGAGAGATGATGTTGCTTATAGACATTAGCCCCCCTGGTAGGGACAACCGTACCTTTCTGCAGATGCTCTATGATCCAGGGAATCTCATTTGGCCGTAAATTGAAGAAAATCCAGAGGCTATATGCCTGGTTCTCCTTGTTTTCGCTGGATGGCATGCTGTAACTCATGCGCGTGAAAGTCAATAACAAAAGGGCATTCCTGGCATCGTTCAATATATATGTGGAAACAATATCTCCTCTATAGAGGACAAGAAATTTTGGGGCAATCAGGCATAAAGCGCACGAGAAAATGAAGTACTTTCAAGGACTGCCACAGAATGGACAGATGTTCACTAAAATGTCTCATAATTTTGTCATTCAGAGTACGTGTTCAGACCCATAAGTACTCAAACTGCTTTCATGGCGGCGCTGAATCAAAAATACTCCCGCTTGCGCGAGGAGGCCGGAGTACCCTCAAATTCAGCCTTAAGCGGGACTTTTTGGCCTGAAAGTCAAAGAACATCATTAAATCGCTGTTTTTTTGAGACAAGTTTGAACCCATTGGCACTTCCTTTTGAAGGAAATTTGAAAGATTATGTTGCTTATAGACATTAGCCCCCGATAGGGACAAACGTACCTTCTGCGGATGCTCTATGATTTGGGCAATCTCATTTGGCCGTAAATTGAAGAAAATCCAGCGACTATATGCCTTATTCTCCTTGTTTTCGCGGATGGCATCTTTGTAACTCATGCGCGTGAAAGCCAAGAAAAAAGGGCATTCTGGCATCGGTCAATATATATGTGGAAGCGATATCTCCTCTATAGAGGACAAGAAATTTTAGGGCAATCGGGCAAAAGCGCATGCGAGAAAATGAAGTACTTTCAAGGACGCCATAGAATGGACAGATGTTTACTAAAACGGTCATAATTTTGTCATTCGGAATCCGTGTTGGACCCATAAGTACTCAAACTGCTCGCGGCGAGCGTCCGAATCCAAAAAATACTCCCCGCTTGTGCCAGGATGCCCGGAGTACCCTTAAATTCAGCCTTAAGCAAGACTTTTTGGCCCTGAAAGTCAAAGAACATCATTCATTGTTGTTTTTCAGACAAGTTTCTGAACCCATTGGCACTTCCTTTTGAAGGAAATTCGAGAGATGATGTTGCTTATAGATATTAGCCCCCTGGTAGGGACAAACGTACCTTTCTGCAGAAGCTCTATGATCAGGGCAATCTCATTTGGCCGTAAATTGAAGAAAATCCAGCGACTATATGCCTTATTCTCCTTGTTTTCGTCGGATGGCATGCTGTAACTTATGTGCGTGAAAGCCAAGAACAAAAGGGCATTCCTGGCATCGGTCAATATATATGTGGAAACGATATCAGGCAAAAACCGCACGAAAAAATGAAGTACTTTCTAGGATGCCATAGAATAGACAGATGTTCACTCCAACGGTCATAATTTTGTCATTCGGAGTCCGTGTCGGACCCATAAGTACTCAAACTGCTCGCGGCGAGCGCGTGAATCCTGAAAATCCTCCCCGCTTGCACTAGGAGGCCCGTAGTACCCTCAAATTCAGCCTTAAGCAGGACTTTTTGGCCCTGAAAGTCAAAGAACATCATTCGTCGCTGTTTTTCAGACAAGTTTCTTAACCCATTGGCACTTCCTTTTGAAGGAAATTCGAGAGATGATGTTGCTTATAGACATTAGCCCCCCTGGTAGGGACAAACGTACCTTTCTGCAGATGCTCTATGATCTGGGCCATCTCATTTGGCCGTAAATTGAAGATAATCCAGCGGCTATATGCCTCGTTCTCCTTGTTTTTGCGGATGGCATCTTTGTAACTCATGCGGCGTGAAAGCCAAGAACAAAAGGGCATTCTGGCATCGGTCAATATATATGTGGAAACGATATCTCCTCTATAGAGGATAAGAAATTTTGGGGCAATCAGGCAAAAAGCGCACGAGAAAATGAAGTACTTTCAAGGATGCCATAGAATAGGGAGATGTTCACTCAAACGGTCATAATTTTGTCATTCGGAGTCCGTGTCGGACCCATAAGTACTCAAACTGCTCATGGCGGCATCTGAATCAAAAATACTCCCCGCTTGCGCCAGGAGGCCCAGAGTACCCTCAAATTCAGCCATAAGCAGGACTTTTTGGCCCTGAAAGTCAAAGAACATCATTCATCGCTGTTTTTCAGACAAATTTCTGAAACCATTAGCACTTCCTTTTGAAGGAAATTCGAGAGAAGATGTTGCTTATAGACATTAGCCCCCCTGGTAGGGACAAACGTACCCTTCTGCAGATGCTCTATGACCCGGGCAATCTCATTTGGCCGTAAATTGAAGAAAATCCAGCGGCTATATGCCTTATTCTCCTTGTTTTCGCGGATGGCATCTTTGTAACTCATGCGCGTGAAAGCCAAGAACAAAAGGGCATTCCTGGCATCGGTCAATATATATGTGGAAACGATATCTCCACTATAGAGGACAGGAAATTTTGGGGCAATCAGGCATAAAGCGTACGAGAAAATGAAGTACTTTCAAGGACTGCCATAGAATGGACAGATGTTCACTAAAACGTCTCATAATTTTGTCATTCGGAGTCCATGTTCGGACCCATAAGTACACAAACTGCTCGCGGCAAGCACGCGAATCCATAAAATACTCCCCGCTTGCGCCAGGAGGCCCGGAGTACCATCAAATTCAGCCTTAAGCAGGACTTTTTGGCCCTGAAAGTCAAAGAACATCATTCGTCGCTGTTTTTCAGACAAGTTTCTTAACCCATTGGCACTTCCTTTTGAAGGAAATTCGAGAGATGTTGCTTATAGACATTAGCCCCCCTGGTAGGGACAAACGTACCTTTCTGCAGATGCTCTATGATCCGGGCAATCTCATTTGGCCGTAAATTGAAGAAAATCCAGCGGCTATATGCCTTATTCTCCTTGTTTTGCGGATGGCATCTTTGTAACTCATGCGGCGTGAAAGCCAAGAACAAAAGGGCATTCACGCATCGGTCAATATATATGTGGAAACGATATCTCCTCTATAGAGGACAAGAAATTTTAGGGCAATCGGGCAAAAAGCGCGCGAGAAAATGAAGTACTTTCAAGGATGCCATAGAATAGATAGATGTTCACTCAAGCGGTCATAATTTTGTCATTGGTCCGTGTCGGACCCATAAGTACTCAAACTGCTTTCATGCAAGCGCATCGAATCAAAAAACTCGCTTGCTTAGCAGCCGGAGTACCCTCAAATTCAGCCTTAAGCAGGACTTTTTGGCCTGAAAGTCAAAGAACATCATTTGTCGCTGTTTTTCGAGACAAGTTTACGAACCCATTGGCACTTCCTTTTGAAGGAAATTCGAGAGATATGTTGCTTATAGACATTAGCCACCGGTAGGGACAAACGTACCTTCTGCAGATGCTCTATGATCCGGGCAATCTCATTTGGCGTAAATTGAAGAAAATCCAGCGACTATATGCCTTTTCTCCTTGTTTTCGCGGATGGCATGCTTGTAACTCATGCGCGTGAAAGCCAAGAACAAAAGGCATTCTGGCATCGGTCAATATATATGTGGAAGCGATATCTCCTCTATAGAGGACAAGAAATTTTAGGGCAATCGGGCAAAAGCGCGCGAGAAAATGAAGTACTTTCAAGGATGCCATAAAATAGATAGATGTTCATTCAAGCGGTCATAATTTTGTCATTGAGTCCGTGTCGGACCCATAAGTACTCAAACTGCTTTCATGGCGCGCCAAATCAAAAAACTCCCGCTTGCACTAGGAGGCCGGAGTACCCTCAAATTCAGCCTTAAGCAGGACTTTTGGCCTGAAAGTCAAAGAACATCATTAAATCGCTTGTTTTCGGACAAGTTTCTGAACCCATTGGCACTTCCTTTTGAAGGAAATTCGAGAGATTATGTTGCTTATAGACATTAGCCCCCTGGTAGGGACAAACGTACCTTTCTGCAGATGCTCTATGATCCGGGCAATCTCATTTGGCCGTAAATTAAAGAAAATCCAGCGGCTATATGCCTTATTCTCCTTGTTTTCGCCGGATGGCATGCTGTAACTCATGCGCGTGAAAGCCAAGAACAAAAGGGCATTCCTGGCATCGGTCAATATATATTTGGAAACGATATCTCCTCTATAGATGACAAGAAATTTTGGGGCAATCAGGCAAAAAGCGCACGAGAAAATGAAGTACTTTCAAGGATGCCATAAAATAGATAGATGTTCATTAAAGCGGTCATAATTTTGTCATTGGTCCGTGTCGGACCCATAAGTACTCAAACTGCTTTCATGGCGCAAATCAAAAATACTCCCGCTTGCGCTAGAAGGACGGAGTACCCTCAAATTCAGCCTTAAGTAGGACTTTTGGCCCTGAAAGTCAAAGAACATCATTAAATCGCTGTTTTTGGACAAGTTTCTGAACCCATTGGCACTTCCTTTTGAAGGAAATTCGAGAGATTATGTTGCTTATAGACATTAGCCACCCTGGTAGGGACAAACGTACCTTTCTGCAGATGCTCTATGATCCGGGAAATCTCAAATTGCCGTAAATTAAAGAAAATCCAGCGGCTATATGCCTGGTTCTCCTTGTTTTCGCCGGATGGCATGTTGTAACTCATGCGCGTGAAAGCCAAGAACAAAAGGGCATTCCTGGCATCGGTCAATATATATGTGGAAACGATATCTCCTCTATAGAGGATAGGAAATTTTGGGGCAATCAGGCATAAAGCGCATGAGAAAATGAAGTACTTTCAAGGACTGCCATAGAATGGACAGATGTTCACTAAAATGTCTCATAATTTTGTCATTCAGAGTCCATGTTCGGATCCATAAGTACACAAACTGCTCGCGGCGAGCGCGCGAATCCAGAAAATACTCCCCGCTTGCGCCAGGAGGCCCGGAGTACCCTCAAATTCAGCCTTAAGCAGGACTTTTTGGCCCTGAAAGTCAAAGAACATCATTAAATCGCTGTTTTTTGGACAAGTTTCTTAACCCATTGGCACTTCCTTTTGAAGGAAATTCGAGAGATGATGTTGCTTATAGACATTAGCCCCCGATAGGGACAAACGTACCTTCTGCGGATGCTCTATGATCCGGCAATCTCATTTGGCCGTAAATTGAAGAAAATCCAGCGCTATATGCCTTATTCTCCTTGTTTTTGCGGATGGCATCTTTGTAACTCATGCGGCGTGAAAGCCAAGAACAAAAGGGCATTCTGGCATCGGTCAATATATATGAGGAAACGATATCTCCTCTAGAGGACAAGAAAGTTTGGGGCAATCAGGCAAAAAGCGCACGAGAAAATGAAGTACTTTCAAGGATGCCATAGAATAGATAGATGTTCACTCAAACGGTCATAATTTTGTCATTCGGAGTCCTTGTCGGACCCATAAGTACTCAAACTGCTCACGGCAAGTGCACGAATCCAAAAAATACTCCCCGCTTGCGCTAGGAGGCCCGGAGTACCCTCAAATTCAGCCTTAAGCAGGACTTTTTGGCCCTGAAAGTCGAAGAACATCATTTGTCACTGTTTTTCAGACAAGTTTCTGAACCCATTGGCACTTCCTTTTGAAGGAAATTCGAGAGATGACGTTGCTTATAGTCATTAGCCCCCCTGGTAGGGACAAACGTACCTTTCTGCAGATGCTCTATGATCCGGCAATCTCATTTGGCGTAAATTGAAGAAAATCCAGCGACTATATGCCTTATTCTCCTTGTTTTCGCGGATGGCATCTTTGTAACTCATGCGGCGTGAAAGCCAAGAACAAAACGACATTCTGGCATCGGTCAATATATATGTGGAAGCGATATCTCCTCTATAGAGGACAAGAAATTTTAGGGCAATCGGGCAAAAAGCGCGAGAAAATGAAGTACTTTCAAGGATGCCATAAAATAGACAGATGTTCATTCAAACGGTCATAATTTTGTCATTCGGAGTCCGTGTCGGACCCATAAGTACTCAAACTGCTCACGGCGAGCGCGCAAATCCAAAAAATACTCCCCGCTTGTGCTAGGAGGCCCGGAGTACCCTCAAATTCAGCCTTAAGCAGGACTTTTTGGCCCTGAAAGTCAAAGAACATCATTAAATCATTGTTTTTGAGACAAGATTCTGAACCCATTGGCACTTCCTTTTGAAGGAACTTTGAGAGATTATGTTGCTTATAGACATTAGCCCCCCTGGTAGGGACAAACGTACCTTTCTGCAGATGCTCTATGATCTGGGCAATCTCGTTTGGCCGTAAATTGAAGAAAATCCAGCGACTATATGCTTATTCTCCTTGTTTTCGCGGATGGCATCTTTGTAACTCATGCGTGTGAAAGCCAAGAACAAAACGACATTCCTGGCATCGGTCAATATATATGTGGAAACGATATCTCATCTACGGAGGACAAGAAATTTTGGGGCAATCAGGCAAAAAGCGCACGAGAAAATGAAGTACTTTCAAGGATGCCATAAAATAGACAGATGTTCATTCAAACGGTCATAATTTTGTCATTCGGAGTCCGTGTCGGACCCATAAGTACTCAAACTGCTCGCGGCGAGCGCGCAAATCCAAAAAATACTCCCCGCTTGCGCTAGGAGGCCCGGAGTACCCTCAAATTCAGCCTTAAGCAGGACTTTTTGGCCCTGAAAGTCAAAGAAAATCATTCGTCGCTGTTTTCAGACAAGATTCTGAACCCATTGGCACTTCCTTTTGAAGGAACTTCGAGAGATTATGTTGCTTATAGATATTAGCCCCCCTGGTAGGGACAAACGTACCTTCTGCGGATGCTCTATGATCAAGGCAATCTCATTTGGCCAGAATTGAAGAAAATCCAGCGGCTATATGCCTTATTCTCCTTGTTTTTGCCGGATGGCATGCTGTAACTCATGCGCGTGAAAGCCAAGAATAAAAGGGCATTCCTGGCATCGGTCAATATATATGAGGAAACGATATCTCCTCTCTAGAGGACAAGAAAGTTTGGGGCAATCAGGCAAAAAGCGCACGAGAAAATGAAGTACTTTCAAGGATGCCATAGAATAGATAGATGTTCACTCAAACGGTCATAATTTTGTCATTCGGAGTCCGTGTCGGACCCATAAGTACTCAAACTGCTCGCGGCAAGTGCACGAATCCAAAAAATACTCCCCGCTTGCGCTAGGAGGCCCGGAGTACCCTCAAATTCAGCCTTAAGCAGGACTTTTTGGCCCTGAAAGTCAAAGAACATCATTTGTCGCTGTTTTTCAGACAAGTTTCTGAACCCATTGGCACTTCCTTTTGAAGGAAATTCAAGAGATGATGTTGCTTATAGACATTAGCCCCCTGGTAGGGACAAGCGTACCTTCTGCGGATGCTCTATGATCCGCAATCTCATTTGGCCGTAAATTGAAGAAAATCCAGCGACTATATGCCTTATTCTCCTTGTTTTCGCGGATGGCATCTTTGTAACTCATGCGCATGAAAGCCAAGAACAAAACGACATTCTGGCATCGGTCAATATATATGTGAAGCGATATCTCCTCTATAGAGGACAAGAAATTTTAGGGCAATCGGGCAAAAAGCGCGCGAGAAAATGAAGTACTTTCAAGGATGCCATAAAATGGACAGATGTTCATTCAAACGGTCATAATTTTGTCATTCGGAGTCCGTGTCGGACCCATAAGTACTCAAACTGCTCACGGCGAGCACGCAAATCCAAAAAATACTCCCCGCTTGTGCTAGGAGGCCCGGAGTACCCTCAAATTCAGCCTTAAGCAGGACTTTTTGGCCCTGAAAGTCAAAGAACATCATTAAATCATTGTTTTAAGACAAGATTATGAACCCATTGGCACTTCCTTTTGAAGGAAATTCGAGAGATTATGTTGCTTATAGACATTAGCCCCCTGGTAGGGACAAACGTACCTTTCTGCAGATGCTCTATGATCTGGGCAATCTCATTTGGCCGTAAATTGAAGAAAATCCAGCGGCTATATGCCTGGTTCTCCTTGTTTTCGCCGGATGGCATGCTGTAACTCATGCGTGTGAAAGCCAAGAACAAAACGACATTCCTGGCATCGGTCAATATATATGTGGAAACGATATCTCATCTACGGAGGACAAGAAATTTTGGGGCAATCAGGCAAAAAGCGCACGAGAAAATGAAGTACTTTCAAGGATGCCATAAAATAGACAGATGTTCATTCAAACGGTCATAATTTTGTCATTCGGAGTCCGTGTCGGACCCATAAGTACTCAAACTGCTTTCGGGCGAAGCCAAGAATCAAAAATACTCCCGCTTGCGCTAGGAGGCCCGGAGTACCCTCAAATTCAGCCTTAAGCAGGACTTTTGGCCCCGAAAGTCAAAGAACATCATTAAATCATTGTTTTTGGACAAGATTACGAACCCATTGGCACTTCCTTTTGAAGGAACTTCGAGAGATTATGTTGCTTATAGACATTATCCCCCCTGGTAGGGACAAACGTACCTTTCTGTAGATGCTCTATGATCCGGGCAATCTCATTTGGGCGTAAATTGAAGAAAATCCAGCGACTATATGCCTTATTCTCCTTGTTTTTAGCGGATGGCATCTTTGTAACTCATGCGGCGTGAAAGCCAAGAACAAAACGACATTCCCGCATCGGTCAATATATATGTGGAAGCGATATCTCCTCTATAGAGGACAAGAAATTTTAGGGCAATCGGGCAAAAGCGCACGAGAAAATGAAGTACTTTCAAGGATGCCATAAAATAGACAGATGTTCATTCAAACGGTCATAATTTTGTCATTCGGAGTCCGTGTTGGACCCATAAGTACTCAAACTGCTTTCATGGCGCCAAGAAATCAAAAATACTCCCCGCTTGCGCTAGGAGGCCCGGAGTACCCTCAAATTCAGCCTTAAGCAGGACTTTTTGGCCCTGAAAGTCAAAGAACATCATTCGTCGCTGTTTTCAGACAAGATTCTGAACCCATTGGCACTTCCTTTTGAAGGAAATTCGAGAGATTATGTTGCTTATAGACATTAGCCCCCCTGGTAGGGACAAACGTACCTTCTGCAGATGCTCTATGATCCGGCAATCTCATTTGGCCAGAAATTGAAGAAAATCCAGCGGCTATATGCCTTATTCTCCTTGTTTTCGCGGATGGCATCTTTGTAACTCATGCGTGTGAAAGCCAAGAACAAAAGGGCATTCCTGGCATCGGTCAATATATATGTGGAAACGATATCTCATCTACGGAGGACAAGAAATTTTGGGGCAATCAGGCAAAAAGCGCATGAGAAAATGAAGTACTTTCAAGGATGCCATAAAATAGACAGATGTTCATTCAAACGGTCATAATTTTGTCATTGGTCCCGTGTCGGACCCATAAGTACTCAAACTGCTTTCATGGCCGCAAGAAATCAAAAATACTCCCCGCTTGCGCTAGGAGGCCCGGAGTACCCTCAAATTCAGCCTTAAGCAGGACTTTTTGGCCCTGAAAGTCAAAGAACATCATTCGTCGATGTTTTCAAACAAGATTCTGAACCCATTGGCACTTCCTTTTGAAGGAAATTCGAGAGATTATGTTGCTTATAGACATTAGCCCCCGGTAGGGACAAGCGTACCTTCTGCGGATGCTCTATGATCCGGGCAATCTCATTTGGCCGTAAATTGAAGAAAATCCAGCGGCTATATGCCTTATTCTCCTTGTTTTCACGATGGCATCTTTGTAACTCATGCGTGTGAAAGCCAAGAACAAAAGGGCATTCCCGGCATCGGTCGATATATATGTGGAAGCGATATCTCATCTACGGAGGACAAGAAATTTTGGGGCAATCGGTAAAAGCGCGCGAGAAAATGAAGTACTTTCAAGGATGCCATAAAATGAGCAGATGTTCATTCAAGCGGTCATAATTTTGTCATTGAGTCCGTGTCGGACCCATAAGTACTCAAACTGCTTTCATGCGAGCGCAAATCAAAAATACTCCCGCTTGCGCTTAGCAGGCCCGGAGTACCCTCAAATTCAGCCTTAAGCAGGACTTTTGGCCCCGAAAGTCAAAGAACATCATTAAATCATTGTTTTTGGACAAGTTTACGAACCCATTGGCACTTCCTTTTGAAGGAAATTCGAGAGATTATGTTGCTTATAGACATTAGCCCCCGGTAGGGACAAGCGTACCTTTCTGTAGATGCTCTATGATCCGGCAATCTCATTTGGCCGTAAATTGAAGAAAATCCAGCGGCTATATGCCTTATTCTCCTTGTTTTCGCGGATGGCATCTTTGTAACTCATGCGTGTGAAAGCCAAGAACAAAAGGGCATTCTGGCATCGGTCAATATATATGTGGAAGCGATATCTCATCTACGGAGGACAAGAAATTTTGGGGCAATCAGGCAAAAAGCGCACGAGAAAATGAAGTACTTTCAAGGATGCCATAAAATAGACAGATGTTCATTCAAACGGCCATAATTTTGTCATTCGGAGTCCGTGTCGGACCCATAAATACTCAAACTGCTTTCATGGCGAAGCCAAGAAATCAAAAATACTCCCGCTTGCGCTTAGGAGGCCCGGAGTACCCTCAAATTCAGCCTTAAGCAGGACTTTTTGCCCGAAAGTCAAAGAACATCATTAAATCGCTGTTGTTTTCGACAAGTTTCTGAACCCATTGGCACTTCCTTTTGAAGGAAATTCGAGAGATTATGTTGCTTATAGACATTAGCCCCCTTGGTAGGGACAAACGTACCTTTCTGCAGATGCTCTATGATCCGGGAAATCTCATTTGGCCGTAAATTAAAGAAAATCCAGCGGCTATATGCCTTATTCTCCTTGTTTTCGCCGGATGGCATGTTGTAACTCATGCGCGTGAAAGCCAAGAACAAAAGGGCATTCCTGGCATCGGTCAATATATATGTGGAAACGATATCTCCTCTATAGAGGATAGGAAATTTTGGGGCAATCAGGCATAAAGCGCACGAGAAAATGAAGTACTTTCAAGGACTGCCATAGAATGGACAGATGTTCACTAAAATGTCTCATAATTTTGTCATTCAGAGTCCATGTTCGGATCCATAAGTACTCAAACTGCTTTCATGGCGAATGCGAATCAAAAATACTCCCGCTTGCGCCAGAGGCCGGAGTAGCCTCAAATTCAGCCTTAAGCAGGACTTTTGGCCCTGAAAGTCAAAGAACATCATTAAATCGCTGTTTTTTTTGAAAAAGTTTCTTAACCCATTGGCACTTCCTTTTGAAGGAAATTGGAGAGATGATGTTGCTTATAGACATTAGCCCCCTGGTAGGGACAAACGTACCTTCTGCATATGCTCTATGATCCGGCAATCTCATTTGGCCGTAAATTGAAGAAAATCCAGCGACTATATGCCTTATTCTCCTTGTTTTTGCGGATGGCATCTTTGTAACTCATGCGGCGTGAAAGCCAAGAACAAAAGGGCATTCTGGCATCGGTCAATATATATGTGGAAGCGATATCTCCTCTATAGAGGACAAGAAATTTTAGGGCAATCGGCAAAAAGCGCACGAGAAAATGAAGTACTTTCAAGGATGCCATAGAATAGAGAGATGTTCACTCAAGCGGTCATAATTTTGTCATTGGTCCGTGTCGGACCCATAAGTACTCAAACTGCTTTCATGAGTGTGCACGAATCAAAAATACTCCCGCTTGCGCTTAGCAGGCCGGAGTACCCTCAAATTCAGCCATAAGCATGACTTTTTGCCACGAAAGTCAAAGAACATCATTCGCTGTTTTTTTCGACAAGTTTACGAACCCATTGGCACTTCCTTTTGAAGGAAATTCGAGAGATGATGTTGCTTATAGACATTAGCCCCCTGGTAGGGACAAACGTACCTTCTGCAGATGCTCTATGATCCGGCAATCTCATTTGGCCGTAAATAGAAGAAAATCCAGCGACTATATGCCTTATTCTCCTTGTTTTCGCGGATGGCATCTTTGTAACTCATGCGGCGTGAAAGCCAAGAACAAAAGGGCATTCTGGCATCGGTCAATATATATGTGGAAACGATATCTCCACTATAGAGGACAGGAAATTTTGGGGCAATCAGGCATAAAGCGCACGAGAAAATGAAGTACTTTCAAGGACTGCCATAGAATGGACAGATGTTCACTAAAACGTCTCATAATTTTGTCATTCAGAGTCCATGTTTGGACCCATAAGTACACAAACTGCTCGCGGCGAGCGCGCGAATCCAGAAAATACTCCCCGCTTGCGCCAGGAGGCCCGGAGTACCCTCAAATTCAGCCTTAAGTAGGACTTTTTGGCGCTGAAAGTCAAAGAACATCATTCGTCGCTGTTTTTCAGACAAGTTTCTTAACCCATTGGCACTTCCTTTTGAAGGAAATTCGAGAGATGATGTTGCTTATAGACATTAGCCCCCCTGGTAGGGACAAACGTACCTTGCTGCAGATGCTCTATGATCCGGGCAATCTTATTTGGCCGTAAACTGAAGAAAATCCAGCGGCTATATGCCTGGTTCTCCTTGTTTTCGCCGGATGGCATGTTGTAACTCATGCGCGTGAAAGCCAAGAACAAAACGGCATTCCTGGCATCGGTCAATATATATGTGGAAACGATATCTCCTCTACAGAGGACAAGAAATTTTGGGGCAATCAGGCAAAAAGCGCGAGAAAATGAAGTACTTTCAAGGATGCCATAGAATGACAGATGTTCATTCAAGCGGTCATAATTTTGTCATTCGAATCCGTGTCGGACCCATAAGTACTCAAACTGCTTTCATGGCGAGTCATAAATCAAAAAATACTCCCTTGCTTAGGAGGCCGGAGTACCCTCAAATTCAGCCTTAAGCAGGACTTTTTGGCCCCGAAAGTCAAAGAACATCATTAAATCATTTTTTTCGGACAAGTTTACGAACCCATTTGCACTTCCTTTTGAAGGAAATTCGAGAGATTATGTTGCTTATAGACATTAGCCCCCTGGTAGGGACAAACTTACCTTCTGCGGATGCTCTATGATCAGGGCAATCTCATTTGGCCGTAAATTAAAGAAAATCCAGCGACTATATGCCTTATTCTCCTTGTTTTTGCGGATGGCATCTTTGTAACTCATGCGCGTGAAAGCCAAGAACAAAAGGGCATTCTGGCATCGGTCAATATATACGTGGAAGCGATATCTCCTCTCTAGAGGACAAGAAATTTTAGGGCAATCGGCAAAAAGCGCACGAGAAAATGAAGTACTTTCAAGGATGCCATAGAATAGAGATGTTCACTCAAGCGGTCATAATTTTGTCATTGAGTCCGTGTCGGACCCATAAGTACTCAAACTGCTTTCATGGCGAGTGCGAATCAAAAATACTCCCTTATGCTTAGCAGGCCCGGAGTACCCTCAAATTCAGCCATAAGCGGGACTTTTGGCCTCGAAAGTCAAAGAACATCATTAAATCGTTGTTTTTCGGACAAGTTTACGAACCCATTGGCACTTCCTTTTGAAGGAAATTCGAGAGATGATGTTGCTTATAGACATTAGCCCCCTGGTAGGGACAAACGTACCTTCTGCGGATGCTCTATGATCCGGCAATCTCATTTGGCCGTAAATTGAAGACAATCCAGCGGCTATATGCCTGGTTCTCCATGTTTTCGCCGGATGGCATGCTGTAACTCATGCGCGTGAAAGCCAAGAACAAAAGGGCATTCCTGGCATCGGTCAACATATATGTGGAAACAATATCTCCACTATAGAGGACAGGAAATTTTGGGGCAATCAGGCATAAAGCGCACGAGAAAATGAAGTACTTTCAAGGACGGCCATAGAATGGACAGATGTTCAGTAAAACGTCTCATAATTTTGTCATTCGGAGTCCATGTTCGGACCCATAAGTACACAAACTGCTTGCGGCGATCGTGCGAATCCAGAAAATACTCCCCGCTTGCGCCAGGAGGCCCGGAGTACCCTCAAATTCAGCCTTAAGCAGGACTTTTTGCCCCGAAAGTCAAAGAACATCATTAAATCATTGTTTTTCGGACAAGTTTCTTAACCCATTGGCACTTCCTTTTGAAGGAAATTCGAGAGATGATGTTGCTTATAGACATTAGCCCCCCTGGTAGGGACAAACGTACCTTTCTGCAGATGCTCTATGATCCGGGCAATCTCATTTGGCCCTAAATTGAAGAAAATCCAGTGGCTATATGCCTTATTCTCCTTGTTTTTGCCAGATGGCATGCTGTAACTCATGCGCGTGAAAGCCAAGAACAAAAGGGCATTCCTGGCATCGGTCAATATATATGTGGAAACGATATCTCCTCTCTAGAGGACAAGAAAGTTTGGGGCAACCAGGCAAAAAGCGCACGAGAAAATGAAGTACTTTCAAGGATGCCATAGAATAGACAGATGATCACTCAAACGGTCATAATTTTTTCATTCGGAGTCCGTGTCGGACCCATAAGTACTCAAACTGCTCGCGGCAAGCGCACGAATCCAAAAAATACTCACCGCTTGCGCTAGCAGGCCCGGAGTACCCTCAAATTCAGCCTTAAGCAGGACTTTTTGGCCCTGAAAGTCAAAGAACATCATTTGTCGCTGTTTTTCAGACAAGTTTCTGAACCCCTTAGCACTTCCTTTTGAAGGAAATTCGAGAGATGACGTTGCTTATAGACATTAGCCCCCCTGGTAGGGACAAACGTACCTTTCTGCAGATGCTCTATGATCCGGGCAATCTCATTTGGCCGTAAACTGAAGAAAATCCAGTGGCTATATGCCTGGTTCTCCTTGTTTTCGCCGGATGGCATGCTGTAACTCATGCGCGTGAAAGCCAAGAACAAAACGGCATTCCTGGCATCGGTCAATATATATGTGTAAACGATATCTCCTCTACAGAGGACAAGAAATTTTGGGGCAATCAGGCAAAAAGCGCACGAGAAAATGAAGTACTTTCAAGGATGCCATAGAATAGAAAGATGTTCATTCAAACGGTCATAATTTTGTCATTCGGAATCCGTGTCGGACCCATAAGTACTCAAACTGCTCGCGGCGAGTGCGCAAATCCAAAAAATAATCCCCGCTTGCGCTAGGAGGCCCGGAGTACCCTCAAATTCAGCCTTAAGCAGGACTTTTTGGCCCTGAAAGTCAAAGAACATCATTCGTCGCTGTTTTCAGACAAGTTTTGAACCCATTGGCACTTCCTTTTGAAGGAAATTCGAGAGATTATGTTGCTTATAGACATTAGCCCCCCTGGTAGGGACAAACGTACCTTTCTGCAGATGCTCTATGATCCGGGCAATCTAATTTGGCCGTAAATTAAAGAAAATCCAGCGGCTATATGCCTGGTTCTCCTTGTTTTCGCGGATGGCATCTTTGTAACTCATGCGGCGTGAAAGCCAAGAACAAAAGGGCATTCCGGCATCGGTCAATATATATGTGGAAACGATATCTCCTCTATAGAGGATAGGAAATTTTGGGGCAATCAGGCATAAAGCGCACGAGAAAATGAAGTACTTTCAAGGACAGCCATAGAATGGACAGATGTTCACTAAAACGTCTCATAATTTTGTCATTCGGAGTCCATGTTTGGACCCATAAGTACACAAACTGCTCGCGGCGAGCGCGCGAATCCATAAAATACTCCCCGCTTGCGCCAGGAGGCCCGGAGTACCCTCAAATTCAGCCTTAAGCAGGACTTTTGGCCTCGAAAGTCAAAGAACATCATTAAATCATTTGTTTTTCGAGACAAGTTTCAACCCATTGGCACTTCCTTTTGAAGGAAATTCGAGAGATGATGTTGCTTATAGACATTAGCCCCTGGTAGGGACAAGCGTACCTTTCTGCATATGCTCTATGATCCGGCAATCTCATTTGGCGTAAATTGAAGAAAATCCAGCGACTATATGCCCGGTTCTCCTTGTTTTCGCGGATGGCATCTTTGTAACTCATGCGGCGTGAAAGCCAAGAACAAAAGGGCATTCTGGCATCGGTCGATATATATGTGGAAACGATATCTCCTCTATAGAGGACAAGAAATTTTGGGGCAATCAGGCAAAAAGCGCACGAGAAAATGAAGTACTTTCAAGGATGCCATAGAATAGACAGATGTTCATTCAAACGGTCATAATTTTGTCATTCGGAGTCCGTGTTGGACCCATAAGTACTCAAACTGCTTGCGGCGAGCGCGCAAATCCAAAAAATACTCCCCGCTTGCGCTAGGAGGCCCGGAGTACCCTCAATTTCAGCCTTAAGCGGGACTTTTTGCCCCGAAAGTGATGCGGAGCATCCTTCCATCATCCCCATGGACTCTACATCAACATATCGAACCCCACAAGGACCCATGACAACAGCTAGAGCACGTGCTTTGGAAACCGATGTGAACTCCTTCCTACTAGACTTGCATATGACCCAAATGGAACATGTATACTACCTCACCAAATATTGCTATGCCTCCTTAGGTACGAAGAGGAACACCACCAAGGAACTCAGGAGCATCCCCAAGAAGAAGGAGAACCACCCCAAGGCTACGAGGACCAAGAAGAAGGACAACAGCAGCAGCACAGGAAGCTCCAGGCCACCCCGTGCGCACGACGGCCCCAGAACCCGTGCCCACGGGCTACTCGAAGAATCGACGCTGGAGCACCCGTGCGCCGACGGGCTTATACCGTGCCCACAGGACCCGTCTTGCCACAGGCCCCACTTACCCGTGCAAGCACGGCCTCCCAGATGGCCGGCCGAGATTGCACCTTGGCTCCACTTCTCCTCCTTCGACCCCAAGCCTATATAATTCGTAACTAGGGCCATGTTTAGGATTAGCAAAGTATTAGATGAGATCTTGGTGAGCTTTGCTCCATTACCTTCCCTCTTTGAGGATCAAGACCCCATAGGGAAGAATCCTTGAGGATTTCAAGGCCTCCTTCTAGGAGAAGACTATCTACCACCAAGACCCCTCTTCCTTTGGATTTGGGATGAACTTTGCCATTGTATCTTTCCTTTTATTGTGTTTGAGACTTATGGATCTTGTGTGGTTACTCTAGTGGATGTGTAATTGGGAATTGTTGGAGTGATTACCTCTTTGTGTTCATCCTTGTGTTCTTGTTGTTCTTGTGTTTCCCTCCATTTTCCCCCCTCCAAGTGTGAAAAGATCCCTACCTAGGGTTCTACCCTACATCATAGGGTATCATGAGCAAGGTTGATTCACATCTTGGAGTCCGTACCTTCCACTTTCTAGCTTGATTTTGTTGTTTTTCGTCTTAATCCGAAAATCCCCACCAATAATAGCCCCAAATTTTTTCTTGCAATTTGTTGATCTTGTGAGATTTGGTTAATTTGATCCACGAATTTGGTGTTTGACAAGTGGATCTACACCTCCATCACCATCCCCACCCATCCACCACTGGAATTTGGCCATAAATTCGAAATCCCCACGAAATCACACGAGTTCATCCGCTCTCGGGAGACCCCGCACACGGGCCATCGGGACCCCGTGCACACGGGACCCCGTACACACGGGCCTCACTAACCCCGTGCGCACGGCCTATCCAGGGACTTTCGGCCATTTTCTGTTTTTGCCATTTTGTTTCACCACCACCTCTTGACATTTTTCCACACCTTTCCACGTGTTTGTTGAGTGTTCGGTTGCGATTTCTCTTGTGTCCTAAGGTGTTTCGGCTACTTAGGCGCCACTTGGTATCCTCATCGCCACCAATCATCGACTCGAACAACACTTCGGCTTCGACAAGTCCATCTTCAACCGTAAGCAAGGACGGTAACCTCGACGACACTTTGTACCCCTTGCCATTAACTTGATAGCCCCGAGCCATTTTGCGTAGCTTACCCATCGAGACTAGCTTGTTGAGTATTGCAGGGCCACGTCTTAGTGCACCATTTAGTGTTCCGTCCATCCCGTGCATATACTACTTGTTACCTCATTGTGTGGCTCGCATATCAAGCATCGTGGCATAGTTGAAAAAAAAGTGAGAAAAGCTTTTAAGCAAAAGAGAAGAAAAGCAAAGAGCTTATAAGCAATAAGCATCGAGCCTTCGCATTCGTGCATCATCTTGGTCACTACATACATAAGCATACTTGGGATAGTAAGACGAGTAGATTCTCTATTAGGTTGGTGCACTAGCGTATCTAGCCCATTAGTGCAATCGAGCTAGCGTCTCTCTAGTATCCGTACGACAAGAGATTTTCCCGTGTTTCCATACCTTCGAGCTCACCCCTTGGTTGTGCGGATCCCATTTATCTTTCGTGTGTGTGTTCCTAGTGTTATCTTGGGAGGTTGATCTATTTGTCTTATTTACATTTGTGAATCTTCTCAACTTTATCAACATCTTGACTAACATTTGCTTGAATTATTTGTGTCTTTCCTAACCAAGCTCCTCCATAGACCATTTACTTGTAGGTGTGAGAAACAATTCCCGGTACCAATTCCCCTATTGTAACATCACGTGGGATCGTACTTGTAACATCCACAATCTTCAGAAAAGGTAACTTTGGTTTTGTTCTCTCATTTTCCTACTCACCACCACTTTTTTATGATGGATAGGCCAAGTTCTTCTACCAACCCACTCTTCATCGAGCAAGACGACGACATGTCATCATTCGTCACCAAGAGCCACCTCTTTGGCGCACAACGAGCTCTCCATCAAGAGCAACAAGCAATGAACGACCGCATTGACAACCTCGCCACCGACTTGCGACTCTCCGAGCAACGTACACGCGACTACTTCGACAACAAACTCGACGCGCACAAGCAAGAGAACGATGCAAGAATGGACGAGATCCGAGCTTTGTTGGTCAACCTGCATCCTTCAACTTCTTCCTACTCAAGACTGAGCCACTCAAGTCGCCACTCCGACGACACCTCCTCCGGCTCAAGTACACCGTCATCGACAATTCTTCGACGAGCCGTGCATCAAGACCGACATGCATCTCGAGATCCGCTCCACAGCAAGCATTCACAAGAGCAAGTCGATGAGCAAGTTCCTCATCATCAAGCAAATCAAGTCGCCTTTGCTCAAGCCCAAGAACGATAACGTCTTCGTCGTCAAGAAGAAGAAGAACGAGCGCGTCTACAACAAGAGGAACAAGACGCCAAGGCCAAACGTCTTCAACAACAACAAAGAGAAGCACAAGCTATTGAGGCGGAACGTGCCCTTCAAGAATCAAGTCGAGCCGTCGCCAACCGCAATCGCGAACGGCGCAATCAAGAGGAAGCCCTTCGAGAAGAAATGCAAGAAAGGAACTATCGACCACGTATGCACCGTCAAGTTTCTCAAGCTCCACCTCAACCTCAAGCGCAACAAGAGCGACACCAAGCGGAACAAGTGCTTCAAGACCCTCCTCTACACCAAGAGCAATATCATGAGGGACGAGCATTCGAGGACCCTCCAAGACAAGAGCGACACCGGAACCGCTACCAAAATGAAGAGCAACGCTATGGCAAGCTCAAGTTCACCATGCCCAAGTTCAATGGAAGCAATGATCCGGAAGAGTACCTCTCATGGGCATTGAAGGTCGACAAAATCTTTCGTTTGCACAACTATGATGAAGAGAAGAAGATCGCAATGGCATCACTTGAGTTCCAAGACTATGTGCTCATATGGTGGGAACAAGTCCTTGAGCGCCGAGAAGCAAGAGGTGACCCTCCAATCCCCACTTGGGCTCAAATGAAGGATGTCATGCGAGCACGATTTGTGCCAACCTACTACAACCGTGATCTCTTCAAGAAGCTACAACTCCTCAAGCAAGGAACCAAGAGTGTTGAAGAATACTACAAGGAAATGGAGATAGCCATGATTCGAGCCAATGTCAAGGAAGATGATGAGCAAACAATGGCACGGTTCTTGAATGGACTCAACCATCCAATCAAGAAGATTGCCGACTTCCAACCCTACTCCAACCTCATTGAGCTAGTGCATCAAGCGACAAAGGAGGAATGCCAAGTGCAAGATGACTTCAAATACGCCAAGTACTCCTCCAAGACATACGGCTTCTCCAACAATCAAGCTTCAACAACTCCTCCAACATCTACTTCGACCAAGCCTTCTCCAAGCATCGACGACAATACAACATACAAGAAACCTTCGTCAAGTTCAAGTCGTCCTGCTCCTACTACAAGCAACTACAAGCCGCGTGCTACTTCCTCTACTCCGACCGATGAGACCATCAAGACAAGTTCAATCAAGTGCTTCACATGTGGCGGCCGATGCCATAAGTCCTTCCAATGCACCAACAAGCGCACTATGATCCTCAACGACGATGGCACCTACGACTCAATGAGTGAAGATGAAATGGAAGCTATTGAGCAAGTGTCCATGCACCGGCACATGAACGAGGATGAAGATGATCAAGTCTTTTGTGATGAAGATACGAGCCCCACTCTCGTTGTCTCCAAGGTCTTGACACTTCAACATCAACAAGAGGACGACCAACGATGCCACATCTTCCACACAAAGGCCGGCATCAATGGGAGATCCGTCAAGGTCATCATCGATGGAGATAGTTGCCACAACTTGGCAAGCGAAGAACTATGCTCCAAGCTTCAATTGATCAAGAGGAAGCACCCGCACCCCTACAAGGTTCAATGGCTAAGCGACACCGGCACTATATGAGTTGAGCATACGGTCCAAGTATCATTCAAAATAGGTGCATATGAAGACACTTTGGAGTGTGATGTGGTCCCAATGACCGTTTGCCATCTCCTTCTTGGTCGACCATGGCAATTCGACCGTGGCACCATCCACAATGGGCGTACAAACCACTATAGCTTCAAGATGAAAGGAAAAGAATATGTGCTACGACCCATGTCTCCTAGTCAAGTGATAGCCGACAAGCAAGCCAACCACCATAGAGAGAAGAGTGAGAAAGAGAGCCACCAAAACATGAGTGAGAGCAACAAGCCACACTTGAGCGCCTCTTCGCCTAGAGAGAAAAACCTCATCCTATTCGCCACCAAAAATGAGATAAGAGAAGTGTGTGAGAACCCATCGAGTGTGATGCACTTTGTCCTTGTGTGCAAGGATGGACAACCAAAAACTAACACCACTCACGAGCTACCTTTGGTGTTTCAATCTCTTTTGCAGGAATTTCAAGATGTTTTCCCCGACGAGCTACCTCCGGGTCTACCTCCTCTACGAGGCATCGAGCATCGAATCGACCTCATCCCCGGAGCGCCACTTCCAAACAAAGCTCCATACCGTGTCAATCCCGAAGAAACCAAGGAGATTCAACGGCAAGTACAACAACTAATCGACAACGGTCATGTACGTGAAAGCTTAAGCCCTTGTGCCTTTCCCGTTATACTTGTGCCTAAGCCCGATGGAAGTTTCCGCTTGTGTTCCGATTGTAGACCTATAAATGCTATCACCGTTCGCTATAGGCATCCCATTCCTCGCTTAGATGATATGCTTGATGAACTTAGTGGAGCCAACTTTTTCTCAAAAATTGATCTTAAAAGTGGCTATTATCAAATCCGCATACAATAAGGTGATGAATGGAAAATTGCTTTCAAAACAAAATTTGGTTTATATGAATGGTTAGTCATGCCTATGGGTTTGTCGGAAGCTCCCGGCACTTTTGTGCGTCTCATGCATCATGTCCTTCGCCCTTACATTGGAGTCTTTGTTGTGGTTTACTTTGATGATATTCTTGTGTTTAGCAAAACCATGAAAGAGCATCTTGATCATGTTAAGCTTGTTTTGCAAACACTTCGAAAGGAAAGTCTTTATGCCAACTTGAAAAAATGCACTTTTGGCGTTGACAAAGTGGTTTTTTTCGGTTTCGTTGTCTCTTCCAAAGGTGTCCATGTCGATGAAACTAAAATTGAAGCAATTTAAACTTGGCCCCAACCGACCAATTTGCAACAAGTGCGAAGTTTCCTTGGTTTTGCAGGTTTTTATCGTCGCTTTGTGAAAAACTTTAGCACTATTGCAGCCCCTTTGCATGCTTTGAGTAAGAAAAATGCTCCTTTTGTTTGTGGAACTTTGCAATCAACCGCTTTTGATGAGCTCAAGTCTTTGCTTACCCATGCTCCGATTCTTGCTTTGCCTAATTTTGACAAAACTTTTGAGTTTCATTGTGATGCAAGTGGTACCGGAATTGGCGGAGTTTTGATGCAAGAAAAACGTGTAATTGCATATTTTAGTGAAAAACTCTCCGGTGCTCAACTTAACTATCCCATCTATGACAAAGAATTGTATGCTTTAGTATGTGTCCTACATGTTTGGGAACATTATCTTAGACCTCATGAGTTTGTCATCCATACCGATCACGAAACGCTTAAGTACTTGAAAGGTCAAACTAAATTGAACAAGCGTCATGCCAAATGGAGTGAATTTATCGAATCTTTCCCATATGTGATCAAGTACATTAAGGGTAAGGAAAATGTAGTTGCCGATGCACTTTCTCGCATATGCACGCTTGTCACCCAACTTGAGTTGAATGTTATTGGCTTTGAGCACATAAAAGATTTGTATGCTAGTGATCCATCTTTTGCACCTCATTATACTAAATGTTTGATGCATACGTCTTGGGAACAATACTACATCAAGGATGGTTATCTTTTGAGAGCTAACAAACTATGCATTCCCGAGTCTTCTCTTCGTTTGCTACTTTTGCAAGAGGCTCATGGAGGTGGACTCATGGGACACTTTGGACGTGACAAGACCTTCGCCACGCTCTCCAAGAACTACTTTTGGCCCAAGATGTTCCACGACGTCTCACGCTTCACTACTAGATGCTCTACATGCAGCAAAGCTAAGTCAAAAGCTCAATCTCATGGTCTTTACATGCCTCTTCCAATTCCTTATCAACCTTGGGAAGACATTAGCATGGATTTTGTACTTGGCTTGCCTAGAACTCAAAATGGAAAAGATTCCGTGTTTGTTGTTGTGGACCGATTTTCTAAGATGGCAAATTTTATTCCTTGCAACAAGGTAGACGATGCTTCACATATTGCAACTCTCTTTTGTAGGGAAATCTTGCACCTCCATGGAGTACCAAAGTCAATCGTCTCCGACCGCGACGTCAAGTTCTTGAGTTACTTTTGGAAGACTCTATGCGCCAAGCTCGGAATCAAGCTCATGTTCTCATCCGCATACCATCCTCAAACCGACGGCCAAACGGAGGTGACGAACCAGACTCTCTCCACTCTACTTCGCGTGTTGATCAAGAAGAACATCAAGGAGTGGGAGGCATGTCTACCCATCGCCGAGTACGCCTACAACCGCGCAAGACATTCGACTACCGGCAAGTCCCCCTTCGAGGTCGTCTACGGCTTCAACCCATTGTCCCCATTGGACATCCTACATCTACCTCTACAAGAGCGAACCAACATGGATGCGAGTGCACGAGCAAGCTACACCAAGAAGATGTATGAAGATACAAGAAACATCATCGAACGCCAAGTATATCGACTAGCGACCGAGCTCAACGTCAACAAGCAACCCATGATCTTCAACATAGGTGATCTCGTGTGGCTACACCTTCGCAAGGAACGCTTCCCCAATGAACGCAAGTCCAAACTACTACCTCGAGCCGATGGACCATTCAAGGTGCTAGCACGCTACAACGACAACGCCTACAAGATTGAACTCCCACGAGACAAGTACAACGTGAGCGACATCTTCAACATCAAAGACCTCTCGCCTTTCCATGGTGATGAAGATCTTGATCCGAGGTCGGATCCTTTTGAGGGGAGGGGAGATGATGTGGAGCATCCTTCCATCATCCCCATGGACTCTACATCAACATATCCAACCCCACAAGGACCCATGACAAGAGCTAGAGCACGTGCTTTGGAAACCGAGGTGAACTCCTTCCTACTAGACTTGCATATGAACCCAAATGGAACATGTATACTACCTCACCAAAATGTGCTATGCCACCTTAGGTATGAAGAGGAACACCACCAAGGAACTCAGGAGCATCCCCAAGAAGAAGGAGAACCACCCCAAGGCTACGAGGACCAAGAAGAAGGACAACAGCAGCAGCACAGGAAGCTCCAGGCCACCCCGTGCGCACGGGCCCCAGGAACCCCGTGCCCACGGGCTACTCAGAGAATCGACGCTGGAGCACCCCGTGCGCACGGGCTTGTATCGTGCGCACGGGCATGGGCCCCACTTACCCCGTGCGCACGGGCCTCCCAGGATGGCCAGCTGAGATTGCACCTTCGGCTCCACTTCTCCTCCTTCGACCCCAAGCCTATATAATTCGTACCTAGGGCCATGATTAGGGTTAGCAAAGTATTAGATGAGATCTTGGTGAGCTTTGCTCCATTACCTTCCCTCTTTGAGGATCAAGACCCCATAGTGAAGAATCCTTGAGGATTTCAAGACCTCCTTCTAGGATAAGACTATCTACCACCAAGACTCCTCTTCCTTTGGATTTGGGATGAACTTTGCCATTGTATCTTTCCTTTGATTGTGTTTGAGACTTGTGGATCTTGTGTTGTTACTCTAGTGGATGTGTAATTGGGAATTGTTGCAGTGACTACCTCTTTGTGTTCATCCTTGTGTTCTTGTTGTTCTTGTGTTTCCCTCCATTTTCCCCCCTCCAAGTGTGAAAAGATCCCTACCTAGGGTTCTACCCTACATCAGAAAGTCAAAGAACATCATACGTCGCTGTTTTTCAGAGAAGTTTCTGAACCCATTGGCACTTCCTTTTGAAGGAAATTCGAGAGATTATGTTGCTTATAAACATTAGCCCCCCTGGTAGGGACAAAGGTACCTTTCTGCAGATGCTCTATGATCCGGGCAATCTCATTTGACCGTAAATTGAAGAAAATCCAACGGCTATATGCCTGGTTCTCCTTGTTTTCGCCGGATGGCATGCTGTAACTCATGCGCGTGAAAGCGAAGAACAAAAGGGCATTCCTGGCATCGGACAATATATATGTGGAAACGATATCTCCTCTATAGAGGACAAGAAATTTTGGGGCAATCAGGCATAAAGCGCACGAGAAAATGACGTACTTTCAAGGACTGCCATAGAATAGACAGATGTTCACTAAAACGTCTCATAATTTTGTCATTCGGAGTCCGTGTTCGGACCCATAAGTACACAAACTGCTCGTGGCGAGCGCGCGAACGCAGAAAATACTCCCCGCTTGCGCCAGGAGGCCCGAAGTACCCTCAAATTCAGCCTTAAGCAGGACTTTTTGGCCCTGAAAGTCAAAGAACATCATTCGTCACAGTTTTTCAGACAAGTTTTTAACCCATTGGCACTTCCTTTTGAAGGAAATTCGAGAGATGATGTTGCTTATAGACATTAGCCCCCCTGGTAGGGACAAACGTACCTTTCTGCAGATGCTCTATGATCCGGGAAATCTCATTTGGCCGTAAATTGAAGAAAATCCAGCGGCTATATGCCTCATTCTCCTTGTTTTCGCCGGATGGCATGCTGTAACTCATGCGCGTGAAAGCCAAGAACAAAAGGGCATTCCTGGCATCGGCCAATATATATGTGGAAACGATATCTCATCTCTAGAGGAAAAGAAATTTTGGGGCAATCAGGCAAAAAGCGCACGAGAAAATGAAGTACTTTCAAGGATGCCATAGAATAGACAGATGTTCACTCAAATGGTCATAATTTTGTCATTCGGAGTCTGTGTCGGACCCATAAGTACTCAAACTGCTCGCGGCGAGCGCACGAATCTAAAAAATACTCCCCGCTTGCGCGAGGAGGCCCGGAGTACCCTCAAATTCATCCTTAAGCAGGACTTTTTGGCCCCGAAAGTCAAAGAACACCATTCGTCATTGTTTTTTTGGACAAGTTTCAACCCATTGGCACTTCCTTTTGAAGAAAATTCGAGAGATGATGTTGCTTATAGACATTAGCCCCCTGGTAGGGACAACCGTACCTTCTGCGCAGATGCTCTATGATCCGGCAATCTCATTTGGCCGTAAATTGAAGAAAATCCAGCGCTATACGCTGGTTCTCCTTGTTTTCGCGGATGGCATCTTTGTAACTCATGCGGCGTGAAAGCCAAGAAAAAAAGGGCATTCCTGGCATCGGTCAATATATATGTGGAAACGATATCTCCTCTATAGAGGACAAGAAATTTTGGGCAATCAGGCAAAAAGCGCACGAGAAAATGAAGTACTTTCAAGGATGCCATAGAATAGACAGATGTTCATTCATACGGTCATAATTTTGTCATTCGGAGTCCGTGTCGGACCCATAAGTACTCAAACTGCTCGCGGCGAGCGCGCAAATCCAAAAAATACTCCCTTCTTGCGCTAGGAGGCCCGGAGTACCCTCAAATTCCGCCTTAAGCAGCACTTTTTGGCCCTGAAAGTCAAAGAACATCATTCATCGCTGTTTTTCAGACAAGTTTTTGAACCCATTGGCACTTCCTTCTGAAGGATATTCGAGAGATTATGTTGCTTATAGACATTAGCCCCCCTGGTAGGGACAAACGTACCTTTCTGCAGATGCTCTATGATCCGGGAAATCTCATTTGGCCGTAAATTGAAGAAAATCCAGCGGCTATATGCCCGGTTCTCCTTGTTTTCGCGGATGGCATCTTTGTAACTCATGCGCGTGAAAGCCAAGAACAAAAGGGCATTCCTGGCATCGGTCAATATATATGTGGAAACGATATCTCATCTCTAGAGGAAAAGAAATTTTGGGGCAATCAGGCAAAAAGCGCACGAGAAAATGAAGTACTTTCAAGGATGCCATAGAATAGACAGATGTTCACTCAAATGGTCATAATTTTGTCATTCGGAGTCTGTGTCGGACCCATAAGTACTCAAACTGCTCGCGGCGAGCGCACGAATCTAAAAAATACTCCCCGCTTGCGCGAGGAGGCCCGGAGTACCCTCAAATTCATCCTTAAGCAGGACTTTTTGGCCCTGAAAGTCAAAGAACACCATTCGTCGCTGTTTTTCAGACAAGTTTCTGAACCCATTGGCACTTCCTTTTGAAGAAAATTCGAGAGATGATGTTGCTTATAGACATTAGCCCCCCTGGTAGGGACAACCGTACCTTTCTGCAGATGCTCTATGATCCGGGCATTCTCATTTGGCCGTAAATTGAAGAAAATCCAGCGGCTATACGCCTGGTTCTCCTTGTTTTCGCCGGATGGCATGCTGTAACTCATGCGCGTGAAAGCCAAGAAAAAAAGGGCATTCCTGGCATCGGTCAATATATATGTGGAAACGATATCTCCTCTATAGAGGACAAGAAATTTTGGGCAATCAGGCAAAAAGCGCACGAGAAAATGAAGTACTTTCAAGGATGCCATAGAATAGACAGATGTTCATTCATACGGTCATAATTTTGTCATTCGGAGTCCGTGTCGGACCCATAAGTACTCAAACTGCTTTCATGAAGCGCCAAAATCAAAAATACTCCTTCTTGCGCTAGGAGGCCCGGAGTACCCTCAAATTCCGCCTTAAGCAGCACTTTTGGCCCCGAAAGTCAAAGAACATCATTCATCGCTGTTTTTCGACAAGTTTTGAACCCATTGGCACTTCCTTCAAGGATATTCGAGAGATTATGTTGCTTATAGACATTAGCCCCCGGTAGGGACAAACGTACCTTCTGCAGATGCTCTATGATCCGGAAATCTCATTTGGCGTAAATTGAAGAAAATCCAGCGGCTATATGCCCGGTTCTCCTTGTTTTCGCGGATGGCATCTTTGTAACTCATGCGCGTGAAAGCCAAGAACAAAAGGGCATTCCTGGCATCGGTCAATATATATGTGGAAACGATATCTCCTCTATAGAGGACAAAATTTTCGGGGGCAATCAGGCATAAAGCGCATGAGAAAATGAAATACTTTCAGGGACTGCCATAGAATGGACAGATGTTCACTAAAACGTCTCATAATTTTGACATTCAGAGTCCGTGTTTGGACCCATAAGTACAACAACTGCTCGCAGCGAGCGCGCGAATGCAGAAAATACTCCCCGCTTGCGCCAGGAGGCCCGAAGTACCCTCCAATTCAGCCTTAAGCAGGACTTTTTGGCCCTGAAAGTCAAAGAACATCATTCGTCGCAGTTTTTCAGACAAGTTTCTTAACCCATTGGCACTTCCTTTTGAAGGAAATTCGAGAGGTGATGTTGCTTATAGACATTAGCCCCCCTGGTAGGGACAAACGTACCTTTCTGCAGATGCTCTATGATCCGGGCAATCTCATTTGGTCGTAAATTGAAGAAAATCCAGCGGCTATATGCCTTATTCTCCTTGTTTTCGCCAGATGGCATGCTGTAACTCATGCGCGTGAAAGCCAAGAACAAAACGGCATTCCTGGCATCGGTCAATATATATGTGGAAACGATATCTCCTCTCTAGAGGACAAGAAACTTTGGGGCAATCAGGCAAAAAGCGCACGAGAAAATGAAGTACTTTCAAGGATGCCATAGAATAGACAGATGTTCACTCAAACGGTCATAATTTTCTCATTCGGAGTCCTTGTCGGACCCATAAGTACTCAAACTGCTCGCGGCGAGTGCACGAATCCAAAAAATACTCCCTGCTTGCGCTAGGAGGCCCGAAGTACCCTCAAATTCATCCTTAAGCAGGACTTTTTGGCCCTGAGAGTCAAAGAACATCATTCGTCGCTGTTTTTCAGACAAGTTTCTGAACTCATTGGCACTTCCTTTTGAAGGAAATTCGAGAGATGATGTCGCTTATAGACATTAGCCCCCCTGATAGGGACAAACGTACCTTTCTGCAGATTCTCTATGATCCGGGCAATCTCATTTGGCCGTAAATTGAAGAAAATCCAGCGGCTGTATGCCTGGTTCTCCTTGTTTTCGCCGGATGGCATGCTGTAACTCATGCGCGTGAAAGCCAAGAACAAAAGGGAATTCCTGGCATCGGTCAATATATATGTGGAAACGATATCTCCTCTATAGAGGACAAGAAATTTTGGGACAATCAGGCAAAAAGCGCACGAGAAAACAAAGTTGATAGAGGCAAAGGTGTCCCGTCTTTCGATGAGATGGTGGATTTCGCTTTGGTGGAAGTCGACTTTGACGATCCGACTACGAAGTCACGAGGACGTCGCTTTAGCAATCGCTAAACCAACTCCGAGAGGTTATTGACCACGCCGAACACGATCAACTCCGACCACGAGGGTCTATTTCCTGCGAGCAAACGAAGAACAAGCAAGAAACTGAAATTGCAATCTGGATATTGCGAATTTAAGATGAAAGCTTTATTGATCAAGGTGGGGTTACGTGGCGCCTTTGTCCAGTCGTTGAACACAAACGAAATGCTGCGAAGTTGCAGCTATGGCGAACTTTTGATCTAAACAAAACCCAAGTCTAAACGGTGCCCTAAGGGCAGATATATGGAGGAAGAGGGGTGAATTTCGTGGCCCTTGGTGGAGGGGTCCAAACCAACCCTATCTCTTGTTTCCCCACACATACGGACTCTAAAATAGCCTATACTAATGTATTTCGAAATTACATGGGCCTGGCCCAATAATAAGGTGACGAGCACCTAGAATAGCCTATGGACGAATATTATGAAGTGGCATCTTGTATATTTCGTCCAAGGCTTCATGCACTCCTTATGGTGGCTTCAAAGTCCTGAAATCATCACTTGTAACTCCGCTCTTGATCTCCTTACATGCCATCAACTCCATGTGTGTTCTTGCTCCTATGTTCATCCTTCTCCAAGCTAGGCCCTTCATTTGTAAGCAAAACAAATGTATCCAATTTAGGCAGCATCATATTCTCATGAACATTAGAATCATTACCAAGAAACGAAAGTACCTGGTAATTTAGTTGGCGTGCGCGAGCTCTAGTAATTGGTCCAGTATGTATAGCAGCAGGGGCTGTGGGTGTAACAATGGTATTGATGTCCTCATCACCATGCAAGCGAATAATTTCACGAAAGAACAAATCAGCAACATTAACAGCATCATCGCTTTTATGACATGGTATAAAGTGTGCCATTTTCGAGAATCTATCCACGACAACAAATATGCTATACCTCCCCTTCTTTGTTCGAGGTAAACCTAAAACAAAGTCCATAGATATATCCTCCCAAGGAACACTAGGTACAGGCAAAGGCATATATAAACCATGAGGATTGAGTCGTGACTTAGCTTTTTGACATGTAGTGCAGCGAGCAACAAAACGCTCTACATCCCGTCTCATCTTTGGCCAAAAGAAATGTGTAGCAAGTATATCCTCCGTCTTCTTCACGCCAAAGTGTCCCATTAGTCCTCCTCCATGCGCCTCCTGCAACAACAAAAGACGAACGGAGCTAGCTGGAATGCATAGCTTGTTAGAACGAAACACAAATCCATCATTAACGACGAACTTGTTCCATGTTCTACCATCTTTACAATTCTGCAATACATCGCTAAATTAAGCATCATGCACATATTGATCTTTGATGGTCTCCAAACCAAATATTTTAAAGTCAAGTTGTGAAAGCATAGTATAACGACGAGACAATGCATCAGCAATAACATTTTCTTTACCCTTCTTGTGTTTAATGACATAAGGGAAAGTCTCAATGAATTCAACCCATTTAGCATCTCTACGATTCAGTTTAGCTTGACTTTTAATATGTTTCAAAGATTCATGATCAGAATGTATAACAAATTCTTTGGGCCATAAATAATGTTGCCATGTCTCTAAAGTCCGAACAAGAGCATATAATTCTTATCATAAGTAGAATAATTCAGACTAGGCCCACTCAATTTTTCAGAAAAGTATGCAACAGGTAATAACACACCTCCTAATCCAATTCCACTAGCATCACATTCAAGCTCAAAAGTCTTATTAAAATCAGGAAGTTGGAGTAAAGGAGCATGTGTCAACTTATCTTTCAATACCGTGAAGGCTTCTTCCCATGCAAGACCCCAAACAAAAGGCACATCCTTCTTTGTAAGCTCATTGAGAGGTGCAGCAATGGTGCTGAAATCTCTCACAAAACGCCTATAGAAACCAGCGAGGCCAAGAAAACTCCTCACTTGTGTGACTGTTTTGGGCTGCGCCAACTCTCAATAGCTTCAATCTTGGCTTTATCAACTTCAATTCCTGTGGAGTAACAACATAACCAAGAAAAGACACTGTTCGGTGCAAAAGGTGCACTTCCCAAGGTTACCAAACAAACGTGCATCACGTAGAGCAATAAAAACAACACGTAAATGTTCCAGATGTTCCTCCAAAGATCTGCTATAAATCAACATGTCATCAAAGTAAACTACCACAAATCATCCAATGAAAGCACGTAAAACTTCGTTCATTAATCTCATGAAAGTACTAGGTGCATTAGTTAACCCAAAAGGCATGACTAACCACTCATATAATCCAAACTTAGTTTTAAATGCTATTTTCCATTCATCCCCCAATTTCATACGAATTTGATGGTATCCACTATGCAAATCAACTTTGGAGAATATTATAGAGCCACTCAATTCATCAAGCATATCATCTAGCCTAGGAATAGGATGACGATAACGAATAGTAATATTATTAATGCCTCTACAATCAACACACATACGTGATGTACCATCCTTTTTCGGCACTAGAATAATAGGAACAGCACAAGGACTAAGGGATTCGCGTATATAACCTTTGTCGAGCAGCTCTTGTACTTGACGCATAATCTCTTTCATCTCCTCTGGATTGGTACGGTATGGCGCCGGGTTTGGCGGTGAAGCACCGGAATTAAGTCAATCTGATGCTCAATCCCTCGAATAGGCGGTAATCCGGTGGCACGCCTTGTGGAAAGACGCCGTGAACTCTGCAAAATGTTAGTGACAGCAGGGGCAAAGAGGAAGGCACGTCCTCGAATGAAAATAATGCCTCTTTGCACACAAAAGCATAGCAAACAGATTTGCTAGAATCTAGCTCATCAATATCAGATTTGGTGGCAAGTAAACATGCACTTTTCAATTTAATTTCTGAAGCAACACTATATGGTTTATTATTAGGCTTCATTTGTTGCTCAAATTCTTTTGCCACAATCTGATTTTCACTCTTATTTTTCTCCTGTTTTGCTTTATTAGCTCTATTAATATCATCTTTCAAAATGGAATCAGGAGTCATAGGAAGCAAAGTAATATTTTTAACCTTATGAACAAGAGTATACTGATTGTTTCTACCATGGTGTACAAAATTTTTATCAAATTGCCATGGTCTACCAAGTAATAAGGAACATGCTTGCATAGGTACCACATCACAATCAACATAATCAGCATATGTAGAGATACTAAAATGCACACAAACAGTACGTGTTACCTTAACCTTGCCGCTGTTGTTGAACCATTGTATGTAGAAAGGATGTGGATGTGGTCTTGTGGGGAGAGATAGCTTCTCCACCATCTCCATGCTAGCCAAGTTGTTGCAGCTCCCTCCATCTATGATGACGCAAATAGAACGTTCCTTCACAACTCCCTTTGTATGGAACAAATTATGCCTCTGATTTTGCTCACTTGTGTAACTCGTGCACACTCAAAACACGTTGAGCAACTAAACATTCATACCACAAGATCTTCAGCAGCCATGTTTTGTGTCTCATGATCGAATCATCTCCATCGTGTTCCTCATGTGTAATAAGAGCCAAAGTCTCCTCATCATAATCACTAGCGGACTCATACCCACCATCCTCGTGAGCAATCATCACACGCTGAGATTTGCATTCTCTCGCAAAATGTCCTCTTCCCTTACAACGACGACAAATAATATCACTTGTGTGCCCTGTTGACGCCATGGAAGAAGAACTTTGTGCAGGACCGGCAGGTGTGCTCTTGGCGATAGTGGTGGTTGTGCTCGCTTGTATCACGGTTGGATGTGGCACCAAGGAAGGTGCAAGTGGAAGTAGATGATGAACGTGGTGTCCATGATGAAGGTCGACTGCAGAAAAGTTAGTGCGTGCCAATGCATCGATCCTCGCACTTGACGCTCAGCTTTACAAGAAAGATGGAATAAACGAGTGATATTATTATAATCCTTATAGTCTAGAATGGTCTGAATCTCTATTTAATCCACCTAGAAAACGTGCAAGCATAGCTTCATTCTCCTCAACAATACCACATCTAATCAAGCCGGTTTGTAATTCCCGATAATATTCTTCTACGAAATTTTTCCTTGTCTTAAACGCTGCAATTTTTGAAGTAATTCACGTTGATAATATGGTGGAACCCAATGAGTACGCATAGCAGTTTTCAAAGCAGCCCAAGTAGCTGGAACAGGATATAATCTACAATGTTCAGAACACCAAACACATGCAAAGCTTGTGAAAGCACAAACAGCAGCAGGAACACGTCTCTCCTCAGGATATTGTAAACATGTAAATCGTTGTTCAGTTTCTAACTCCCAAGTAAGATATATTTCAGGAACATATCTACCCTCAAATGGTGGAATATTCAATTTCAGTTTAGGGAGATGGTCATGATCTCGTACCTGAGGGGGAGCCCTAACATGCCATTATTTGCATGTGGACGACACAGGTGGTTGTGGTGCTGGTGGTTGCACGAGTTCGATGTTGATCAACCTCATCCTCGTAATCTCCCACATAATCATCCTCCCCACATCATCAGCAGGAGCCACGATATCATCAACAGCACCAGCAGCTTGGCCAGGCTGAAGAGGGACACGGGTTGCTCGGTGAAGGGCTGTTTCGCGATGTGGAGGTAGTCGTTGTTGTTGTTGTAGAGGTGCGTTAGGTGCAGCCGGTGGTGGCGGTGGTAGACGCACGAGCAATTCATTAAACTTGTTACCGAGCTTTGTTTCGAACACCTTCTCAATGCCATCTATCTTCTCCATGGCCTCCTCAAATCTATTTAGCACATCTTCCACCTGCCCACTCATCATTTGTTGAAACTTAATCATGTAACGCTTTGTTTGTCATGTTCTCCCAGTCAGTCTCATCGGCTTGTGATCCTGCCATGGTTAGCAGCAATAGAAACACACAAGAATATGATCCTACAGACTACTAACAAGAGGTGGTGGTGAGTGTCACAAATCCGTCAAGCAAATCTCAAATTCTTACCAGTTCTTACCCAAGAAGCGAAAGGTGATCGGCAACCGTTGTAATCAAAACTCTCAAAGCTTGGATAGAGCGATTGCGGGGAGAGTCAAACGCACGACGTAGGTGTATGTGGAGCTGGGAAGGCTTATAATATGGTAGCAAAAAGGGTCAGCAATAATCAATTCAGAGATGCAAAGTTGAATAAACGCTCAACGACGGTACTATGCTGGTCCTAGGCTAGACCGTGCTAGAGACGCGAGCCTAGAACACTAACAAAATCACGGCGCTGCACGTAAACAAGAGAGGAGCACACTCTGAATTTTTTTTCACCTTTTTTTTGCACTTTTTTTTCCTCTTTTTTTTTTGCTCTGCAACAAATTTTTTTCGAAAAAGTCTACAAATGGTCTAAAAACTGCCTAGCCAGAATTTTCCAGACTTAGTTTTTTTTAAACTGGAACTATTTTTCTTCTGCGGGTAGCACGAAAATTGGGGAGTCCTTCTCTGTCACGACTCGGAGTATGGCGTGATCTGGAAATCTAAAACAGAGTAACAAAATACTGGACTCGGAATAGGACTGGTGGCGGAGAGGAATCTGGTGGAACTCGGACTGGTGGCGGTGATGAATTTGGTGGAACTCGGGCTGGTGGCGGATATATGTTGTAGATGGAATCGGATTGGCATGATGGCGGTGGATATGTGGTGGCGTATATGGACTTGGATTGGCGATGAATATCTGGTGGTGGTATATGGCAGCAGCGATGATGATGATGCGGTGGTGATATATGGCAGCGGCGACATGACAACCTGTGAACAGAACTCGAAACTCTGAAGGACTAGACGCTAAGACCAGCAACTTGACATGACGATGCAACCGCAAATTCAACAAAGCAAATACAGAAAAGATTATGCAAAGGCTCAGATTGGTTCGGATGGGATGAACTAACCCTAATTTTTTTGGCTTTTTCGTGGACTATAGGTATGAAGAACAGACTCGATCTAAACTACGAAAAACTGTAAAATCTCACCGAGCAACCTGGAAATCTGATACCACTTGATAGAGGCAAAAGTGTCCCGTCTTTCAATGAGATGGTGGATTTCGCTTTGGTGGAAGACGACTTTGACGATCCGACTACGAACGTGCGAGGACGTCGCACCTTAGCAATCGCTAAACAAACTCCGAGAGGTTATTGACCACACCGGAGCACGATCAACATGACCACGAAGGTCTGTTTCCTGCGAGCAAACGAAGAACAAGCAAGAAACTGAGATTGCAATCTGGATATTGCAAATATAAGATGAAAGCTTTATTGATCAAGGTGGGGTTACGGACGCTTTGTCCAGTCGTTGAACACAAACGGCACGCTGGTTGCAGCTATGGCGAACTTTTAATCTAAACAAAACCCAAAGTCTAAACGACGCCTAAGGGCTGTATATATAGGGAAAAGGAGGAATTTCGTGGCCCTTGAGGGTGGGGTCCAAACCAACCCTAACTCTTTTTCCCCACACATACGGACTCTAAAATAGCCTATACTTAAGTATTTCGAAATTACATGGGCTGGCCCAATAATAAGGTGACGCAGCACCTAGAATAGCCTATGGACGAATATTATGAAGTGGCATCTTGTATATTTCGTCCAAGGCTTCATGCACTCCTTATGGTGGCTTGAAAGTCCCAAATCATCACTTGTAACTCCGTTCTGATCCTTTTAGCATGCCATCAACTCCATGCGTGTTCTTGCTCCAATGTTCATCCTTATCCAAACTAGGCCCTTCATTTGTAAGCAAAACAAATGTATCCAATTTAGGCAGCATCATATTCTCATGAACATTAGAATCATTACCAAGAAACGAAAGTACCTGGTAATTTAATTGGCGTGCGCGAGCTCTAGTAATTGGCCCCGTATATGTAACAGTAGGGGCTGTGGGTGTAACAATGGTATTGATGTCCTCATCAAAGAAAATCATTCATCGCTGTTTTCAGACAAGTTTCTTAACCCATTGGCACTTCCTTTTGAAGGAAATTCGAGAGATTATGTTGCTTATAGAATGGACAGATGTTTACTAAAACGGTCATAATTTTGTCATTCGGAATCCGTGTTGGACCCACAAGTACTCAAACTGCTCGCGGCGAGCGTGCGAATCCAAAAAATACTCCCCGCTTGCGCCAGGATGCCCGGAGTACCCTCAAATTCAGCCTTAAGAAGGACTTTTTGGCCCTGAAAGTCAAAGAACATCATTCGTCGCTGTTTTTCAGACAAGTTTTTGAACCCATTGGCACTTCCTTTTGAAGGAAATTCGAGAGATTATGTTGCTAATAGACATTAGCCCCCCTGGTAGGGACAAACGTACCTTTCTGCAGATGCTCTATGATCTGGGCAATCTCATTTGGCCGTAAATTGAAGAAAATCCAGCGGCTATATGCCTTATTCTCCTTGTTTTCGCCGGATGGCATGCTGTAACTCATGCGCGCGAAAGCCAAGAAAAAAAGGGCATTCCTGGCATCGGTCAATATATATATGGAAATGATATCTCCTCTATAGAGGACAAGAAATTTTGGGGCACTCAGGCAAAAAGCGCACGAGAAAATGAAGTACTTTCAAGGACTGCCATCGAATGGATAGATGTTTACTAAAACAGTGATAATTTTGTCATTCGGAATCCGTGTCGGACCCATAAGTACTCAAACTGCTCATGGCGAAACACGCAAAATCAAAAATTCTCCGCCTTGCGCGGAGACCCGAGTACCCTCAAATTCAGCCTTAAGCGGGACTTTTGGCCCCGAAGACAATGAACATCATTCTTCGCTGTTTTTCGACAAGTTTCAACCCATTGGCACTTCCTTTTGAAGGAAATTCGAGATATTATGTTGCCTATAGACATTAGCCCCCCTGGTAGGGACAAACGTACCTTTCTGCAGATGCTCTATGATCCGGGCAATCTCATTTGGCCGTAAATTGAAGAAAATCCAGCGGCTATATGCCTGGTTCTCCTTGTTTTCGCCGGATGGCATTCTGTAACTCATGCGCGTTAAAGCCAAGAACAAAGGGGCATTCCTAGCATCGGTCAATATATATGTGGAAACGATATCTCCTCTATAGAGGACAAGAAATTTGGGGCAATCAGGCATAAAGCGCACGAGAAAATGAAGTACTTTCAAGGACTGCCATAGAATGGACAGATGTTCACTAAAACGTCTCATAATTTTGTCATTCGGAGTCCGTGTTCGGACCCATAAGTACTAAACTGCTTTCATGCAAGCGCCAAATCCAGAAAAATACTACCGCTTGCGCCAGAGGCCCGAGTACCCTCAAATTCAGCCTTAAGCAGGACTTTTTGGCCCTGAAAGTCAAAGAACATCATTCGTCGCTGTTTTTCAGACAAGTTTTTGAACCCATTGGCACTTCCTTTTGAAGGATATTCGAGAGATTATGTTGCTTATAGACATTCGCCCCCCTGGTAGGGATAAACGTACCTTTCTGCAGATGCTCTATTGATAGAGGCGGAGGTGTCCCGTCTTTCGATGAGATGGTGGATTTCGCTTTGGTGGAAGTCGACTTTGTCGATCCGACTACGAACGTGCGAGGACGTCGCGCCTTAGCAATCGCTAAACCAACTCCGAGAGGTTATTGACCACGCCGGAGCACGATCAACCTGACCATGAGGGTCTGTTTCCTGCGAGCAAACGAAGAACAAGCAAGAAACTGAGATTGCAATCTGGATATTGCGAGTATGTATGAAGTATTGATAAAGGTGGGGATCCGTAAGCGGTCTTGGTCTGGTCGTTGGACACAAACGAAGTACACGAAGTTGCAATGGCTAACTTTTAACTAAACAAATCCGAAAGTCTAAACGGTGCCCTAAGGGCCGTATATATGGAGGAAGAGGGGGTGAATTTCGTGGCCCTTGGTGGAGGGGTCCGAAACTAACCCTATCTCTTGTTTCCCCACACATACGGACTCTAAAAATAGCCTATACTAATGTATTTCGAAATTACATGGGCCTGGCCCAATAATAAGGTGACGCAGCACCTAGAATAGCCTCTGGACGAAATTTATAAAGTGGCATCTTGTATATTTCGTCCAAGGCTTCATGCAATCATTATGGTGGCTTCAAAGTCCTGAAATCATCACTTGTAACTCCATTCTTGTCCCCTTTGCATGCCATCATCTCCATGCTTGTTCTTGCTCCAATGTTCATCCTTCTCCAAGCTAGGCCCTTCATTTGTAAGCAAAACAAATGTATCCAATTTAGGCAACATCATATTCTCATGAACATTAGAATCATTACCAAGAAACGAAAGTACACGTAATTTAGTTGGCGTCTTGTGAGCTCTAGTAATTGGTCCAAGATGTATAGCAGCAGGGCTGGGTGTAACAATGGTATTGATGTCCTCATCATCCTCCCTTCTTGAAATGAAGTCGTCCTCGACGGAAGTTCATCTTCCTCACCCAAATATGGCTTCAAATCTGCAATGTTATAAGTGGGACTAACCCCAAGATCTGCAGCAGCTCAAGTTTATATGCATTATCATTTACTTTCTCCAACACCTTAAAGGGACCAGCAAGACGTGGCATTAGCTTTGATTTGCGCAAATCAGGAAATCTATCCTTACGCAAATGTAACCAAACAAGATCTCCAGGTGCAAACACAACATGTTTTCTACCCTTATCTCCAGCAAGTTTATATTTAGCATTCATACGCTCAATGTTTTCCGTAGTTAACTCATGCATTTTTAGAATCAATTCAGCACATTCTTTAGCATCAAAATTAACCTTCTCCGAAGATGGAAGAGGCAACAAATCAATAGGTGCATGAGGTAGAAAACCATACACAACTTCAAAAGGGCACATCTTAGTAGTAGAATGCAATGAACGATTATAAGCAAATTCAATATGAGGCAAGCATTCCTCCCACATTTTCTTATTATTCTTTAGAACAGTCCTAAGCATAGTAGACAATGTTCTATTGACTACTTCAGTTTGTCCATCGCTTTGGGGTGACAAGTAGTACTAAAAAGCGCTTTAGTCCCCAACTTAGCCCATACACATCTCCAAAAGTGGCTAAGAAATTTAGTATCACGATCTGAAACAATAGTATTTGGCACACCATGCAAGCGAATAATTTCACGAAAGAACAAATCAGCAACATTAACAAAGATCATCGCTTTTATGACATGGTATAAAGTGTGCCATTTTCGAGAATCTATCCACGACAACAAATATGCTATCCTCCCTTCTTTGTTCGAGGTAAACCTAAAACAGAGTCCATAGATATATCCTCCCAAGGAACACTAGGTACAGTAAAGGCATATATAAACCATGAGGATTGAGTCGTGACTTAGCTTTTTAACATGTAGTGCAATGAGCAATAAAACGCCAACATCCGCCTCATCTTTGGCCAAAAGAAATGTGTAGCAAGTACGCCCTCCGCCTTCTTCACGCCAAAGTGTCCCATCAGTCCTCCTCCATGCGCCTCCTGCAACAACAACAGATTTAACGGAGCTAGCTGGAATGCATAGCTTGTTAGCACGAACACAAATCCATCATTAACGACAAACTTGTTCCATGTTCTTCCTTCTTTACAATTCTGCAATACATCTTTAAAATCAGATCATGCACATATTGATCTTTGATGGTCTCCAAACCAAATATTTTGAAGTCAAGTTGTGAAAGCATAGTATAGCGACGAGACAATGCATCAAGAATAACATTTTCTTTACCCTTCTTGTGTTTAATGACATAAGGGAAAGTCTCAATGAATTCAGCCCATTTAGCATGTCTACGATTCAGTTTAGCTTGACTTTTAATATGTTTCAAAGATTCATGATCGTAATGTATAACAAATTCTTTGGGCCATAAATAATGTTGCCATGTTTCTAAAGTCCTAACAAGAGCATATAATTCTTTATCATAAGTAGAGTAATTCAGACTAGGCCCACTCAATTTTTCGTAAAAGTATGCAACAGGTTTGCCATCTTGTAATAACACACCTCCTAATCCAATTCCACTAGCATCACATTCAAGCTCAAAAGTCTTATTAAAATCGGGAAGTTGGAGTAAAGGAGCATGTGTCAACTTAGCTTTCAATACCGTGAAGGCTTCTTCCCATGCGGTACCCCAAACAAAAGGCACATCCTTCTTTGTAAGCTCGTTGAGAGGTGCAGCAATGGTGCTGAAATCTCTCACAAACGCCTATAGAAACCAGCGAGGCCAAGGAAACTCCTCACTTGTGTGACCGCTTTGGGCTGCGCCAACTCTCAATAGCTTCAATCTTGGCTTTATCTACTTCAATTCCTGTGGAGTAACAACATAGCCAAGAAAAGATACTCGGTCGGTGCAAAAGGTGCACTTCCCAAGGTTACCAAACAAACGTGCATCACGAGAGCATTAAAACAGCAAGTAAATGTTCCAAATGTTCTTCCAAAGATTTGCTATAAATCAAGATATCATCAAAATAGACTACCACAAATCGTCCAATGAAAGCACGTAAAACTTCGTTCATTAATCTCATGAAAGTACTAGGTGCATTAGTTAACCCAAAAGGCATGACTAACCACTCATATAATCCAAACTTAGTTTTAAATACTGTTTTCCATTCATCTCCCAATTTCATACGAATTTGATGGTATCCACTACGCAAATCAACTTTGGAGAATATTGTAGAGCCACTCAATTCATCAAGCATATCATCTAGCCTAGGAATAGGGTGACGATAATGAATAGTAATATTATTAATGCCTCTACAATCAACACACATACGTGACGTACCATCCTTTTTCGGCACTAGAATAATAGGAACAACACAAGGACTAAGGGATTCGCGTATATAACCTTTGTCGAGCAGCTCCGTGACTTGACGATAATCTCCTTCGCCTCCTCCGGATTGGTACGGTATGGTGCACGGTTGGGTAATGCTCAATCCTCGAATAGGCGGTAATCCGGTGGCACGCCTTGTGGAAAGACGTCGTGAACTCCCGCAAAATGTTAGTGACAGCAGGGGCAAGGAGGAAGGCACGTCCTCGAATGAAAATAATGCCTCTTTGCACACAAAAGCATAGCAAATAGATTTGCTAAAATCTAGCTCATCAATATCAGATTTGGTGGCAAGTAAACATGCACTTTTCAATTTAATTTCGTAAGCAACAAGAGATGGTTTATTATTAGGCTTCATGTGTTGCTCAAATTCTTTTGCCACAATCTGATTTTCACTCTTATTTTCTCCTGTTTTGCTTTATTAGCTCTATTAATATCATCTTTCAAAATGGACTCGTGAGTCATAGGAAGCAAAGTAATATTTTTATCCTTATGAACAAGAGTATACTGATTATTTCTACCATGGTGTACATGAATTTTTATCAAATTGCCATGGTCTACCAAGTAACAAGGAACATGCTTGCATAGGTACCACATCACAATCAACATAATCAGATATGTAGAGATACTAAAATGCACACTAACAAGACGTGTTACCTTAACCTTGCCGCTGTTGTTGAACCATTGGATGTAGTAAGGATGTGGATGTGGTCTTGTGGTGAGAGATAGCTTCTCCACCATCTCCATGCTAGCCAAGTTGTTGCAGCTCCTCCATCTATGATGACGCTAATAGAACGCTCCTTCACAACTCCCTTTGTATGGAACAAATTATGCCTCTGATTTTGCTCACTTGTGTAACTGCACACTCAAAACACGCTGAGCAACTAAACATTCATACCGCAAAGATCTTCAAGAGCCATGTATTGTGTCTCATGATCGTAATCATCTCCACCGTGTTCCTCATGTGTAATAAGAGCCAAAGTCTCCTCATCATAGTCACTAGCGGACTCATACCCACCATCCTCGTGAGCAATCATCACATGCTGAGATTTGCATTCTCTCAAAAAATGTCCTCTTCCCTTACAACGACGACAAATAATATCACTTGTGTGCCTGCTGACGCCATGGAAGAAGAAGAGCTCTGCAGGCCCGCAGTGTGCTCTTGGCGATAGTGGTGGTTGTGCTCGCTTGTATCACGGTTGGAGGTGGCACCAAAGGAGGTGATGGTGCAAAGGAAGTAGATGATGCACGTGGTGTCCATGATGAAGGTCGACCTGCAGAAAAGTTAGTGCGCCGCCAATGCCTGCCGATCTTGCACTTCACGCTCAGCTTTGCAAGCAAGATGGAATAAACGAGTGATATTATTATAATCCTTATAGTCTAGAATGGTCTCAATCTCTCTATTTAATCCACCCGAAAACGTGCAAGCATAGCTTCATTCTCCTCAACAATACCACATCTAATCAAGCCGCTTTGTAATTCCCGATAATATTCTTCTACGAAATTTTTCCTTGTCTTAAGAGCTGCAATTTTTGAAGTAATTCACGTTGATAATATGGTGGAACCCAACGAGCACGCATAGCAGTTTTCAAAGCAGCCCAAGTAGTGGAACAGGATATAATCTACAATGTTCGACCACCAAACACATGCAAAGCTAGTGAAAGCACAAACAAAGCAGCAGAACACGCCTCCTCGTGATATTGTAAACATGTAAATCGTTGTTCAGTTTCTAACTCCCAAGTAAGATATATATCAGAACATATCTACACTCAAATGGTGGAATATTCAATTTCAGTTTAGGGAGATGGTCATGATCTCGCACTGAGGGGAGCCCTAATATTGCCATTATTTGCATGTGGACGACCTGGTGGTTGTGGTGCTGGTGGTTGCACGTAGTTCGATGTTGATCAACCTCATCCTCATAATCGCCCACATACTCATCATCCTCCTCGGTACCACCAGCAGCAGAGCAGGAGCCAAAGAAGCACCAACAGCAGAGCAGCGGCACCAGAATTTTGTCCTGGCTCAATAGGAACACGCCGAGCTCGTCCATACCGATTCGGAAGGGGCGTAGTTGTTGTCGCTGCAGAGGTGCGATAGGTGCAGCCGGCGGTGGTTGTGGAAGACGCGCGAGCAATTCATTAAACTTGCTATCAATCTTTGTTTCAAACGTCTCCTCAATGCCATCTATCTTCTCCATGGCCTCGTCAAATCTGTTTAGCACATCTTGCACCTGTCCAATCATCATTTGCTGAAACTTATCATGTAGCAGTTTGTTCGTCAGGTTCTCCCAATCAGTCTCATCGGCTTGTGATCCTGCCATGGTTAGCAGCAAATAGAAACACACAAGAATATGATCCGACAGGCTACTAAGAAGTGGTGATCGGCAAATCTCAAATTCTTACCTGTTCTTACCCAGCAGCAGGTGGTGATCGGCAACCGTTGTAGTCAAAACTCTCAAAGTTTGGATATAGCGATTACGAGGGAGAGTCCAACGCACGACGTAGATGTATGTGGAGCTGGGAAGGCTTATAATATGGTAGCAAAAAGGGTCAGCAATAATCAATTCAGAGATGCAAAGTTGAATAAACGCTCAACGACGGTATTGTGCTGGTCCTAGGCTAGACCGTGCTAGAGACGCGAGCCTAGAACACTAACAAAATCACGGCGCTGCACGTAAACAAGGGAGGATCACACTCTGAATTTTTTTTTCGCTCTTTTTTTTACTGCTTTTTTTTATGCTGCTTTTTTTTTTGCGAAAAATCACTATAATGGCGAGTGCCTCAAAACTCTTCCTGTGTCAAACCGATAGGATGGGCACAAAATTTTTCGACCAAATTTTTTTTTCGATCGCTCGACCCAAAAACTGAAATGGGTCAAAAAACTTTCTATAATGGCGATCGTCTCAATACGCTTAGAAACACCTAAAAATAGGATAGCCAGAAATTTTTTTGTCCCGTGCGTTTTTGGAAAATTTTGGGCCTAAACGGAGGGTGGTTTCCGGTTTTTTTTTGGGCTAAGCAAAATGGATTTTTTTTTTGGGCCTAAGCAAGATGAAAATTTTTTTTGGGCCTAAGCAAGATGATTTTTTTTTTGGAAACCAACCTCTTCTACGGACGGCAAAAGATTGCTGGAATCCGAAACCTACTCAGACAAGGAAACACGAATCGGAAATTAGATGGATCCCGAAAACAAATCTAATATGCAAGGAACTCGGATTGGTGGTGGATATATGGTGGTGGTATATGGCAACGGTGGTGGTATATGGCAGCGGTGGTGGTATATGGATACGGATTCAAGCGGTGGCGGATAAGCGGTGGTGGTAGATGGCGAGGCGATGATAATGGTGCGGCGCGGCATGACAACTTATGACCGTAACTCAAACTCTAAAAGACTAGACTCTAAGACCAGAACTAGACACGACGATGCAACCGCAAATTCAACAATGCAAATACGAAAAAGATTATGCAAAGGCTCGGACTAGTTCGGATAGGATGAACTAACCCTAATTTTTTTGTGGCTTTTTCGTGGACTATAGGTATGAAGAATGACTCGATCTAAACTACGAAAAACTGTAAAATCTCACAAAGCAACACGGAAATCTGATACCACTTGATAGAGGTGGAGGTGTCCTGCCTTCGATGAGATGGTGGATTTCGCTTTGGTGGAAGTCGACTTTGTCGATCCGACTACGAAGGCGTCTTGCCGCGTCTTAGCAATCGCTAAACCAACTCCGAGAGGTTATTGACCACGCCGGAGCACGATCAACCTGACCACGAGGGTCTGTTTCCTGCGAGCAAACGAAGAACAAGCAAGAAACTGAGATTGCAATCTGGATATTGCGAGTATGTATGAAGTATTGATAAAGGTGGGGATCTGTAAGCGGTCTTGGTCTGGTCGTTGGACACAAACGAAGTACACGAAGTTGCAATGGCTAACTTTTAACTAAACAAATCCCAAAGTCTAAACGGTGCCCTAAGGGCTGTATATATGGAGGAAGAGGGGGTGAATTTCGTGTCCCTTGGTGGAGGGGTCCGAAACTAACCCTATCTCTTGTTTCCCCACACATACGGACTCTAAAAATAGCCTATACTAATGTATTTCGAAATTACATGGGCCTGGCCCAATAATAAGGTGACGCAGCACCTAGAATAGCCTCTGGACGAAATTTATGAAGTGGCATCTTGTATATTTCGTCCAAGGCTTCATGCAATCATTATGGTGGCTTCAAAGTCCTGAAATCATCACTTGTAACTCCATTCTTGTCCCCCTTGCGCATGCCATCATCTCCATGCTTGTTCTTGCTCCAATGTTCATCCTTCTCCAAGCTAGGCCCTTCATTTGTAAGCAAAACAAATGTATCCAATTTAGGCAGCATCATATTCTCATGAACATTAGAATCATTACCAAGAAACAAAAGTACCTGGTAATTTAGTTGGCGTGCGCGAGCTCTAGTAATTGGTCCAGTATGTATAGCAGCAGGGGCTGTGGGTGTAACAATGGTATTGATATCCTCATCATCTATGATCTGGGCAATCTCATTTGGCCGTAAATTAAAGAAAATCCAGCGGCTATATGCCTTATTCTCCTTGTTTTCGCCGGATGGCATGCTGTAACTCATGCGCGTGAAAGCCAAGAACAAAGGGGCATTCCGGGCATCAGTCAATATATATGTGGAAACGGGATCTCCTCTATAGAGGACAAAATTTTTTGGGGCAATCAGGCAAAAAGCGCATGAGAAAATGAAGTAATTTCAAGGATGCCATAGAATAGACAAATGTTCACTCAAACGGTCATAAGTTTGTCATTCGGAGTCCGTGTCGGACCCATAAGTACTCAAACTGCTCGCGGCAAGCGCGCAAATCCAAAAAATACTCCCCGCTTGTGCTAGGAGGCCCGGAGTACCGTCAAATTCAGCCTTAAGCAGGACTTTTTGGCCCTGAACGTCAAAGAACATCATTCGTCGCTGTTTTTCAAACAAATTTCTGAACCCATTGGCACTTCCTTTTGAAGGAAATTCGAGAGATTATGTTGCTTATAGACATTAGCCCCCCTGCCTTTCTGCAGATGCACTATGATCCAGGCAATCTCATTTGGCCGTAAATTGAAGAAAATCCAGCGGCTATATGCCTGGTTCTCCTTGCTTTCACCGGATGGCATGCTGTAACGCATGCGCGTGAAAGCCAAGAACAAAAGGGCATTCCTGGCATCGGTCAATATATATGTGGAAACGATATCTCCTCTATAGAGGACAGGAAATTTTGGGGCAATCAGGCATAAAGCGCACCAGAAAATGAAGTACTTTCAAGGACTGCCATAGAATGGACAGATGTTCACTAAAACGTCTCATAATTTAGTCACTCGGAGTCCGTGTTCGGACCCATAAGTACTCAAACTGCTCGCGGCAAGCGCGCGAATCTAGAAAATACTCCCCGCTTGCGCCAGGAGGCCCGGAGTACCCTCAAATTCAGCCTTAAGCAGGACTTTTTGGCCCTGAAAGTCAAAGAACATCATTCGTCGCTGTTTTCAGACAAGTTTCTTAACCCATTGGCACTTCCTTTTGAAGGAAATTCGAGAGGTTATGTTGCTTATAGAATGGACAGATGTTTACTAAAACGGTCATAATTTTGTCATTCGGAATCCGTGTTGGACCCACAAGTACTCAAACTGCTCGCGGTGAGCGTGCGAATCCAAAAAATACTCCCCGCTTGCGCTAGGATGCCCGGAGTACCCTCAAATTCAGCCTTAAGAAGGACTTTTTGGCCTTGAAAGTCAAAGAACATCATTCGTCGCTGTTTTTCAGACAAGTTTTTTAACCCATTGGCACTTCCTTTTGAAGGAAATTCGAGAGATTATGTTGCTTATAGACATTAGCCCCCCTGGTAGGGACAAACGTACCTTTCTGCAGATGCTCTATGATCTGGGCAATCTCATTTGGCCATAAATTGAAGAAAATCCAGCGGCTATATGCCTTATTCTCCTTATTTTCGCCGGATGGCATGCTGTAACTCATGCGCGCGAGAGCCAAGAAAAAAAGGGCATTCCTGGCATCGGTCAATATATATGTGGAAATGATATCTCCTCTATAGAGGACAAGAAATTTTGGGGCAATCAGGCAAAATGCGCACGAGAAAATGAAGTACTTTCAAGGACTGCCATCGATTGGATAGATGTTTACTAAAACGGTCATAATTTTGTCATTCGGAATCCGTGTTGGACCCATAAGTACTCAAACTGCTCACATGAAGCGTCATGAATCCAAAAATACTCCCGCTTGCGCCAGATGCCCGAGTACCTCAAATTCAGCCTTAAGACGAACCTTTTGGCCTCGAAAGTCAAAGAACATCATTCGTCATTGTTTTTGAACAAGTTTCAATCCATTGGCACTTCCTTTTGAAGGAAATTCGAGAGATGATGTTGCTTATAGACATTAGCCCCCCTAGTAGGGACAAACGTTCCTTCTCGCAGATGCTCTATGATCCGGGCAATCTCATTTGGTCGAAATTGAAGAAAATCCAGCGCTATATGCCTTATTCTCCTTGTTTTCACGGATGGCATGTCAGTAACTCATGCGCATGAAAGCCAAGAACAAAAGGGCATTCCTGGCATCGGTCAATATATATGTGGAAACGATATCTCCTCTATAGAGGACAAGAAATTTTGGGGCAATCAGGCAAAAATCGCACGAGAAAATGAAGTAATTTCAAGGATGCCATAGAATAGACAGATGTTCACTCAAACGGTCATAAGTTTGTCATTCGGAGTCCGTGTCGGACCCATAAGTACTCAAACTGCTGGCGGCGAGTGCGCAAATCCAAAAAATACTCCCCGCTTGCGCTAGGACGCCCGGAGTACCGTCAAATTCAGCCTTAAGCAGAACTTTTTGGCCCTGAAAGTCAAAGAACATCATTCGTCGCTGTTTTTCAAACAAGTTTCTAAACCCATTGGCACTTCCTTTTGAAGGAAATTCGAGAGATTATGTTGCTTATAGACATTAGCCCCCCTGGTAGGAACAAACATTCCTTTCTGCAGATGCACTATGATCCGGGCAATCTCATTTGGCCGTAAATTGAAGAAAATCCAGCGGCTATATGCCTGGTTCTCCTTGTTTTCGCCGGATGGCATGCTGTAACGCATGCGCGTGAAAGCCAAGAACAAAAGGGCATTCCGGGCATCGGTCAATATATATGTGGAAACGATATCTCCTCTATAGAGGACAGGAAATTTTGGGGCAATCAGGCATAAAGCGCACGAGAAAATGAAGTACTTTCAAGGACTGCCATAGAATGGACAGATGTTCACTAAAACCTCTAATAATTTTGTCACTCGGAGTCCGTGTTCGGACCCATAAGTACTCAAACTGCTCGCGGCGAGCGCGCAAGAATCCAGAAAATACTCCCCGCTTGCGCCAGGAGGCCCGGAGTACCCTGAAATTCAGCATTAAGCAGGACTTTTTGGCCCTGAAAGTCAAAGAACATCATTCGTCGCTGTTTTCAGACAAGTTTCTTAACCCATTGGCACCTCCTTTTGAAGGAAATTCGAGAGATTATGTTGCTTATAGAATGGACAGATGTTCACTAAAACGGTCATAATTTTGTCATCCGGAATCCGTGTTGGACCCACAAGTACTCAAACTGCTTTCATGAAGCGTATGAATCCAAAAATACTCCCGCTTGCGCCAGGATGCCCGAGTACCCTCAAATTCAGCCTTAAGAAGGACTTTTTGGCCCTGAAAGTCAAAGAACATCATTCGTCGCTGTTTTTCAGACAAGTTTTTGAACCCATTGGCACTTCCTTTTAAAGGAAATTCGAGAGATTATGTTGCTTATAGACATTAGCCCCCCTGGTAGGGACAAATGTACCTTTCTGTAGATGCTCTATGATCTGGGAAATCTCATTTGGCCATAAATTGAAGAAAATCCAGCGGCTATATGCCTAATTCTCCTTGTTTTCGCCGGATGGCATGCTGTAGCTCATGCGCGCGAAAGCCAAGAAAAAAAGGGCATTCCTGGGATCGGTCCATATATATGTGGAAATGATATCTCCTCTATAGAGGACAAGAAATTTTGGGGCAATCAGGCAAAAAGCGCACGAGAAAATGAAGTACTTTCAAGGACTGCCATCGAATGGATAGATGTTTACTAAAACGGTCATAATTTTGTCATTCGGAATCCGTGTGTTGACATCGGATTTTGGAAAGGTACAAAAGGCAAGTAAGATGGCCTCAAGTGAAAGAGTTTTCAGCATGCAAAGTTTCAGGTCGCCGAGTGAAATAACTTTGATGTTTAACTTATCGCAATTCGACCTTATCTCGGTGGCCGAAGTTGTACTCCGAGTGACAAAATTCAAACATTCCGAGTGGTTTTCGGCCAATCTTGCCTTCAAGACGACCTCGGATGAAGGAGTATTCTAAAGGAATTGTCTTCGTCTCGTCGAGGCAATCGATTTTGATATATAAATCATCTCAATCCGAGTTCATATGCAAAAGTTTGAGGCAATACACTGCAGTCAAGTCGAGTGGAAATCAAGCGCAAAGTATTAGACGCCATGTCTGATGGGTCGCGCGAGCAATTAGGCCCTTAAGAAGTCCTTGAATCGAAAAACCTTCAACACGAAAAACTTTCTTCTCGTCGAGCCGATCGATTTTCATATAAAATTCGTCTCAATCCGAGGTCGTATGTAACCTGGAGAGGCAAATCAAGATCAGGCTATGTTTTTTGGTCGAGTGAAAGCTTACCATCCGAGTGAAAACTGACCGGTCGAGTGAAAACCTACCGATCGAGTCACCGGTCGAGTGAAAACCTACCGATCGAGTCAAAGGTCGAGTGAAAACTTACAGATCGAGTATAAGGTCGAGTGAAAACCTACCAATCGAGTAAAAGGTCGATCGAGTAAAAGGTCGAGTGAGAACGGATCGATCCAGTAAAAGATTGTCTTCCGACTGAAAATGTGGTCATCATCCGAGTGAAGATTGTCTTCCGAGTGAAAATATTGTCATCCGAGTGAAAAGGTCCAGTCGAGTGAAAGACTCTAATATCCGAGTAGATGAGCTCAAATCCGAGTGAAACTGAACATGTGCCCGAAAGTTTATCAAAATGACCTCAGATGAAGAAGTGTTCAATACAGAAGTTGTGCGTATCATCAAGACGATAAACTTTGGTTTTGGAGTCATCATCATCAGAGATAGTATATGGCCGGCAAATTCACTACGAGACTCGGATAATCCAAATCTCTTCGCAAGACCGAGTCCGACCGGCGTAAAGATGACTTCAAAAGTATCAAGATAGCCTTATTTGGAAAAGTGATCAACATGAGAGTTGTTCGCCTCGCCGAGGCGCACAAGTTTGATATTTGGGCCGCCTTGATCGGAGATCGTATGGAGGCTCGGCGGCCTGCACAAGGAGGAAGATGGTTGGGCCAAATTCAGATCAATCCGAGTTGGAATAGAGCTAGGACTCTAGGACGCGAATTGATGTAATTTTTCTTGTAAGGAAAGCCTAGATGAATCCTTTACTTGTACGGGAAGTCCAGCCGCCTCTTATATATGTTGGGGGTGACGGCCGATTGAACAACACACAATCGAACAAATCAATATACTACTTTTTCCTGTCTACTTTTTATCTCTCCACCGTTTTTCTTTCTCGTTTTTCGCTATTCTTCATGTTTGAGAGCTGCGAATCCCGAGGCTCTAGGGGCGAGCGAATCGATCTAGGGCAGCCCATAGTCACGCAATCCTCGTCGGGTCCCTCCCGGTCTGTGGGTTTCGAAGTCCGCAAAGCGCTCACCGATCGCCTTGGCGATCGCTACCGTCGGTCGGTTCTCCTTCGACGTGGGCTGCGGTGCATCACCCCCGGCATCGAGGGTACACGTGACGTGTTCGTGTGTCAACACACTTTTTGGCGACTGCGCTGGGGAACGAAGATCAATCATCATCATCCACCATGATGAGGACATCAATACCATTGTTACACTCACAGCCCCTGCTGCTATACATATTGGACCAATTACTAGAGCTCGCGCACGCCAACTAAATTACCAGGTATTTTCGTTTCTTGGTAATGATTCTAATGTTTCATGAGAATATGATGCTGCCTAAATTGGATACATTTGTTTTGCTTACAAATGAAGGGCCTAGCTTGGAGAAGGATGAACATTGGAGCAAGAACAAGCATGGAGATGATGGCATGGGCAAGGGGGACAAGAACGGAGTTACAAGTGATGATTTCAGGACTTTGAAGCCACCATAATGAGTGCATGAAGACTTGGACGAAATATACAAGATGCCACTTCATAAATTTCATCCAGAGGCTATTCTAGGTGTCACACACCTTATTATTGGGCCAGCCCATGTAATTTCGAAATACATTAGTATAGGCTATTTTTAGAGTCCGTATGTGTGGGGAAACAAGAGATAGGGTTAGTTTCGACCCTCCACCAAGGGCCACGAAATTCACCCCTCTTCCTCCATATATACAGCCCTTAGGGCACCGCTTAGACTTTGGGTTTTGTTTAGATCAAAAGTTCGCCATAGCTGCAACTTCGCGTGCCGCTTGTGTTGAACGACTGCATAAAGGCGCCACGTAACCCCACCTTGATCAATAAAGCTTTCTCTTATATTCGCAATATCCAGATTGCAAGCTAAGTTTCTTGCTTGTTCTTCGTTTGCTCGCAGGAAACAGACCTTCGTGGTCGTTGATCGTGCTCGCGTGGTCAATAACCTCTCGGAGTTGGTTTAGCGATTGCTAAAGCGCGACGCCCTCGCACGCTCGTAGTCGGATCGCCAAAGTCGACTTCATCCAAAACGATAGCCACCATCTCATCGAAGACGGGACACCTCGCCTATCAAGTGGTATCAGATTTCCGTGTTGCTCGGTGAGATTTTATAGTTTTTCGTAGTTTAGATCGAGTCTGTTCTTCATACCTACAGTCCACAAAAAGCCAAAAAAATTAGGTTAGGTCATCATATCCAAACCAATCTGAGCCTTTGCATAATCTTTTCTCAGATTTGCGTTGTTGAATTTGCGTTGCATCGCCGTGTGTCTAGTTGCTGGTCTTAGAGTCTAGTCTTTAGAGTTTCGAGTTCGGTCATAAGTTGTCACGCCGCCGCACCATCATCATCGCCTCGCCATCTACCACCACCGCTTATCCGCCACCGCTTCGAATCCGTATCGATATACCACCACCGCTGCCATATACCACCACCGTTGCCATATACCACCACCATATAAGTTGTCACCACCATATACCCACCACCATCATCTTTTGCCGTCCGTTTAGGCCCAAAATTTTCCAAAAACGCACGGGACAAAAAAAATTCTGGCTATCCTATTTTTAGGTGTTTCTAAGCGTATTGAGACAGTCCCCGTTATAGAAAGTTTTTTGACCTGCTTCAGCTTTTGGGTCCGCATTCAAAAAAAATTTGGGCGAGAAAATTTCGTGCCCATCCTGTCAGTTTGACTTGGGAAGAGTTTTGAGACACTCGCCATTATAGTGATTTTTCGCAAAAAAAAAGAGCGGCGCAAAAAAAAAGAATCCGGAAACCACCCTCCGTTTAGGCCCAAAATTTTCCAAAAACGCACGGGACAAAAAAAATTCTGGCTACCCTATTTTTAGGTGTTTCTAAGCGTATTGAGACAGTCCCCGTTATAGAAAGTTTGTTTGACCCGTTTCCAGTTTTTGGGTCCGGGCAGTCAAAATAAAAATTTGGGCGAAAAAATTTCGTGCCCATCCTGTCAGTTTGACTTGGGAAGAGTTTTGAGACACTCGCCATTATAGTGATTTTTCGCAAAAAAAAGGGGAGCGAAAAAAAAAGGGGAGCGAAAAAAAAACAGAGTGTGCTTTTCCCTTGTTTACGTGCAGCGCCGTGATTTTGTTAGTGTACTAGGCTCGCGTCTCTAGCACGGTCTAGCCTAGGACCAAAGACAAGATCTGCTGCGTGAGCGCTTATTCAACTTTGCATCTCTCAATTGATTATTGTCGACCTTTTTGCTACCATATTATAAACCTTCCCAGCTCCACATACATCTACGCTGCGTGCGTTTGATTCTCCCAATCGCTATAGCCAAGCTTTGAGAGTTTTGACTACAACGGTTGCCGATCACCGCTTCTTCTGGGTAAGAACTGGTAACAATTTGAGATTTGCTTGACGGATTTGTGACCGCCCACCACACCACCACCACCACTTCCTAGTAGTCTCAGAGGATCATATTCTTGTGTGTTTCTATTGTTGCTAACCATGGCAGGATCACAAGCCGATTTAGACTGATTGGGAGAACTCGACGAACAAACAGCTACATGATAAGTTTCAGCAAATGATGATTGGACAGGTGCAAGACGTGCTAAACAGATTTGACGAGGCCATGGAGAAGATAGATGGCATTGAGAAGACGCTTGAAACAAAGCTTGATAGCAAGTTTGATGAATTGCTCGCTGCGTTTTCCACAACCACCGCCGGCTGCACCTATCGCACCTCTGCAACGACAACAACTACGCCCCTTCCGAATCAAGTATGGACGAGCTCAGCGTGTTTCTATTGAGCCAGACAAAATTCTGTACCGCTGCTACTCTGTTGGTGTTTCTTTGGCTCTCGCCATCGCTGCTGCTGGTACCGAGGAGGATGATTATGTGGAGATTACGAGGATGAGGTTGATCAACATCGAACTACGTGCAACCACCAGCACCACAACCACCGTGTCGCTCACATGCAAATAATGGCAATGTTAGGGCTCCCCTCAGTACGAGATCATGACCATCTCCCTAAACTGAAATTGAATATTCCACCATTTGAGCGTAGATATGTTCCTCGATATATATCTTACTTGGGAGTTAGAAACTGAACAATGATTTACATGTTTACAATATCCTGAGGAGAGACGTGTTCCTGCTGCTGTTTGTGCTTTCACTAGCTTTGCATGTGTTTGGTGGTCTGAACATTGTAGATTATATCCTGCTCCAACTACTTGGGCTGCGTTGAAAACTGCTATGCGACTCATTGGGTTCCACCATATTATCAACGTGAATTACTTCAAAATTGCAGCGCTTAAGACAAGGAAAAATTTCAGTAGACGAATATTATCGTGAATTACAAACCGCTTGATTAGATGTGGTATTGTTGAGGAGAATGAAACTATGCTTGCACGCTTTCCGGGTGGATTAAATAGAGATATTCAGACCATTCTAGACTATAAGGATTATAATAATATCACTCGCTTATTCCATCTTGCCCGTAAAGTCGAACGTGAAGTGCAGGGATCGACAGTGCATTGGCGCCGCACTAACTTTTCTCGCAGTCGACCTTCATCATGGACACCACGCGCGCCATCTACTTCCACCGCACTATCACCTCCTTCAAAGCCACCTCCAACCGTGAGACAAGAAAGCAGCACAACCACCACTATCTGCCAAGAGCACACCGCCGGGCCTGCACAGAGCTCTTCTTCTTCCATGGCGCCAACAGGGCACACAAGTGATATTATTTGTCGTCACTGTAAGGGAAGAGGACATTTTATGAGAGAATGCAAATCTCAGCGTGATGATTGCTCACGAGGATGGTGGGTATGAGTCCGCTAGTGACTATGATGAGGAGACTTTGGCTCTTATTACACATGAGGAACACGGTGGAGATGATTCTCGATCATGAGACACAATACATGGCTGTCAAGATGCCGACAGTATGAATGTTTAGTTGCTCAACGTGTTTTGAGTGTGCAGGTTACCCAAGTTGAGCAAAATCAGAGGCATAATTTGTTCCATACAAAGGAGTTGTGAAGGAATGTTCTATTCAAGGCCATCATAGATGGAGGGAGCTGCAACAACTGGCTAGCATGGAGATGGTGGAGAAGCTATCTCTCACCACAAGACCACATCCACATCCTTACTACATCCAATGGTTCAACAACAGCGGCAAGGTTAAGGTAACACGATCTGTCGTGTGCATTTTAGTATCTCTACATATGCTGATTATGTTGATTGTGATGTGGTACCTATGCAAGCATGTTCCTTATTACTTGGTAGACCATGGCAATTTGATAAAATTTCAGACACCATGGTAGAAACAATCAAGATACTCTTGTTCATAGGGATAAAAATATTACTTTGCTTCCTATGACTCGTGATTCCATTTTGAAAGATGATATTAATAGAGCTAATAAAGCAAAACAGAGAAAAATAGGAGTGAAAATCAGATTGTGGCAAAAGAATTTGAGCAACACATGAAGCCTAATAATAAACCATCTATCGTTGCTTCAAATTAAATTGAAAGATGCATGTTTACTTGCCACCAAATCTGATATTGATGAGCTAGATTTTAGCAAATCTGTTTGCTATGCTTTTGTGTGCAAAGAGGCATTATTTTCATTCGAGGACGTGTTTTCCTTCTTTGCCCCCCGCTGTCACTAACATTTTGCAGAGTTCACGACGCTCTTTCCACAAGACGTGCCACCGGATTACCACCTATTCGAGGGATTGAGCATCAAATTGACTTAATTCCCGTGCATCATTACCCAACCGTGCACCATACCGCACCAATCCGAGAGGAGACGAAGGAGATTATGCATCAAGTACAGGAGCTGCTCGACAAAGGTTATATACGCGAATCCCTTAGTCCTTGTGCTGTTCCTATTATTCTAGTGCCGAAAAAGTATGGTACGTCACGTATGTGTGTTGATTGTAGAGGCATTAATAATATTACTATTCGTTATCGGCACCCTATTCCTAGGCTAGATGATATACTTGATGAATTGAGTGGCTCTCTCCAAAGTTGATTTGCGTAGTGGATACCATCAAATTCGTATGAAATTGGGAGATGAATGGAAAACAGCATTTAAAACTAAGTTTGGATTATATGAGTGGTTAGTCATGCCTTTTGGGTTAACTAATGCACCTAGTACTTTCATGAGATTAATGAACGAAGTTTTACGTGCTTTCATTGGACGATTTGTGGTAGTCTATTTTGATGATATACTGATTTATAGCAAATCTTTGGAAGAACATTTGGAACATTTACGTGCTATTTTTAATGCTCTACGTGATGCACGCTTGTTTGGTAACCTTGGGAAGTGCACCTTTGCATCGACCGAGTATCTTTTCTTGGCTATGTTGTTACTCCACAGGAATTGAAGTTGATAAAGCCAAGATTGAAGCTATTGAGAGTTGGCCGCAGCCCAAAACGGTCACACAAGTGAGGAGTTTCCTTGGCCTCGCTGGTTTCTATAGGCGTTTTGTGAGAGATTTCAGCACCATTGCTGCACCTCTCAACGAGCTTACAAAGAAGGATGTGCCGTTTGTTTGGGGTACCGCATGTGAAGAAGCCTTCACGGTATTGAAAGCTAAGTTGACACATGCTCCTTTACTCCAACATCCTGATTTTAATAAGACTTTTGAGCTTGAATGTGATGCTAGTGGAATTGGATTAGAGGTGTGCTATTACAAGATGGCAAACCTGTTGTATACTTTTCTAAAAATTGAGTGGGCCTAGTCTGAATTATTCTACTTATGATAAAGAATTATATGCTCTTGTTCGACTTTAGAAACATGGCAACATTATTTATGGCCCAAAGAATTTGTTATACATTCCGATCATGAATCTTTGAAACATATTAAAAGTCAAGCTAAACTGAATCGTAGACATGCTAAATGGGTTGAATTCATTGAGACTTTCCCTTATGTCATTAAACACAAGAGGGTAAAGAAAATGTTATTGTTGATGCATTGTCTCGTTGCTATACTATGCTTTCACAACTTGACTTCAAAATATTTGGTTTGGATACCATCAAAGATCAATATGTGCATGATGCTGATTTTAAAGATGTATTGCAGAATTGTAAAGAAGGAAGAACATGGAACAAGTTTGTCGTTAATGATGGATTTGTGTTCGTGCTAACAAGCTATGCATTCCAGCTAGCTCCGCTCGCCTTTTGTTGTTGCAGGAGGCGATGGAGGAGGACTAATGGGACACTTTGGCGTGAAGAAGACGGAGGACGACTTGCTACACATTTCTTTTGGCCAAAGATGAGACGGGATGTTGAGCGCTTTATTGCTCACGCACTACATGTCAAAAAGCTAAGTCACGACTCAATCCTCATGGTTTATATATGCCTTTGCCTATACCTAGTGTTCCTTGGGCGGATATATCTATGGACTTTGTTTTAGGTTTACCTAGAACAAAGAAGGGAGGATAGCATATTTGTTGTTGTGGATAGATTCTCTAAAATGGCACACTTTATACCATGTCATAAAAGCGATGATGTCGCCAATGTTGCTGATTGTTCTTTCGTGAAATTATTCGCTTGCATGGTGTGCCAAATACTATTGTTTCAGATCGTGATACTAAATTTCTTAGCCACTTTGGGAGATGTTTATGGGCTAAGTTGGGGACTAAACTGCTTTTTAGTACTACTTGTCACCCCCAAACTGATGGACAAACTGAAGTAGTCAATAGAACATTGTCTACTATGCTTAGGGCTGTTCTAAAGAATAATAAGAAAATGTGGGAGGAATGCTTGCCTCATATTGAATTTGCTCATAATGGTTCATTGCATTCTACTACTAAGATGTGCCCTTTTGAAGTTGTGTATGGTTTTCACCTCGCACCTATTGATTTGTCGCCTCTTCCATCTTCGGAGAAGGTTAATTTTGATGCTAAAGAACATGCTGAATTGATTTTAAAATGCATGAGTTAACTAAGGAAAACATTGAGCGATGAATGCTAAATATAAACTTGCTGGAGATAAGGGTAGAAAACATGTTGTGTTTGCACCGGAGATCTTGTTTGGTTACATTTATGTAAGGATAGATTTCCGATTTGCGCAAATCAAAGCTAATGCCACGTCTGCTGGTCCCTTTAAGGTGTTGGAGAAAGTAAATGATAATGCATATAAACTTGAGCTGCCTCGCAGATTTTGGGGTTAGTCCCACCTTTAACATTGCAGATTTGAAGCCATATTTGGTGAGGAAGATGAACTTCCGTCGAGGACGACTTCATTTCAAGAAGGGAGGATGATGAGGACATCAATACCATTGTTACACCCACAGCCCCTCGCTGCTATACATACCGGACCAATTACTAGAGCTCAGACACGCCAACTAAATTACCGTGTACTTTCGCTTTCTTGGTAATGATTCTAATGTTCATGAGAATATGATGCTGCTTAAATTGGATACATTTGTTTTGCTTACAAATGAAGGGCCTAGCTTGGAGAAGGATGAACATTGGAGCAAGAACAAGCATGGAGATGATGGCATGGGCAAGGGGACAAGAACGGAGTTACAAGTGATGATTTCAGACTTTGAAGCCACCATAATGAGTGCATGAAGCCTTGGACGAAATATATAAGATGCCACTTCATAAATTTCGTCCAGAGGCTATTCTAGGTGCTGCACACCTTATTATTGGGCGAGGCCCATGTAATTTCGAAATACATTAGTATAGACTATTTTTAGTGTCCGTATGTGTGGGAAACAAGAGATAGGGTTAGTTTCGACCCTCCACCAAGGGCCACGAAATTCACCCCTCTTCCTCCATATATACAGCCCTTAGGGCACCGCTTAGACTTTGGGTTTTGTTTAGATCAAAAGTTCGCCATAGCTGCAACTTCGCAGATTTCGTCTGTGTTCAACGACTGCATAAAGGCGCCACAGTAACCCCACCTTGATCAATAAAGCTTTCTCTTATATTCGCAATATCCAGATTGCAATCTTAGTTTCTTGCTTGTTCTTCGTTTGCCTGCAGGAAACAGACCTTCGTGGTCAGGTTGATCGTGCTTCGGCGTGGTCAATAACCTCTTGGAGTTGATTTAGCGATTGCTTAGGCGCGATGTCCTCGCACGTTCGTAGTCGGATCGTCAAAGTCGACTTCATCCAAAACGATAGCCACCATCTCATCGAAAGACGGGACACCCTCGCCTCTATCACACCATGTCCGATCTTCCCAAGCCATCTGAGGTAGACGCCGATAACATCATTAAGCCCAGTCTTGATGAGATATCGGCCGATCATTGCCAAGTCTATGAGGAGTACAAGAAGGCGCGCGAGGAGAAGGACTTGCAGGAGTTCCTTGCAAAGTTCAAGAAGGATCGCCAAGGCAACATCACTCCAATTGAAGAAATCAAGTTCCCTCCTTTGCAAGCCAAGCCGTTAAACCTCTCGTAAGTACTTGCTTTTCTCCCGAAAGCAAGGCTGAGATTGAAAGTCGATTGCTAATGGTAACAATATAGTCTATCAAACTTTCATAGAAAATACTAATGCTCGTAAAAATACATCTCAATCGACTAGTGGTAATGATGGTGTAGTTGCTAGTGTGCAAAACCCTAACTGGCTTTACCTATCTCATCGGGCGCCTCCGCGTCGATGACTTATTATCCTACCCAAACAAATCAGATTGTGGCTGCACCCATTAATCCTATTATGAGCATGCCAGTTCGGTGGTGACGCCAACCAAACCCTACCTACAGCTACAACCACTCGACCACTAGCAAATTATGGGTCGACATACCGCCACAATTCCTACCTACAGCTAGTAACCCTACTCCTCCTATGCCATCGCCACAAGCTTCATCGTCCACTATGGATGATGGTTTAGCTAATCTTAGAGAGGAGATGGCTAAGATGCTTCGAGAGAATTTTGGAGTTGAGTTACCTCGGAATCGGATTTACCAAAAGCCATACCCTGAGTACTTTGATGCCATCCAAAGGCCTCCGTGATATAAAATTCCAGATTTTGTTAAGTTTAATGGAGAAGGCACAAAACCACATGGGAGCATGTTAGTCAATACTTAGCACAATTGGGTGAGGCAGGCTCACCAATGAGTTGAAAGTGCGCTTATTTCCTTTGTCATTAATCGGTACCGCATTTTCATGGTTTTCTTCTTTGCCACATGGTTCCATTCGAGTTTGGTCGCAGCTAGAGCAGAAATTTCATGATCACTTTTATAGCGGCGACAATGAACTCAAGTTGTCACATCTAACATCGGTTAAGCAGAAGCATGATGAATCGGTCTCCGATTACGCCAAGAGATTCAGAGAAACGAAAACCGTGTTTTAGTTTGGTGATAACCGAGAGAGACTTAGCGCATCTAGTGCCGAGTGGATTGAGAACTCCCATTAGAGAAAAGCTAGAAGGCTACGAGTTCCTAAATATCAACCAAGTCTTACAAAGGGCTTTGGCTCAGAAAGCCAAGCAAAGACCTCAAAGAAGTGCATAGATACAAAGCCGATCGTCGAAGGTGAATATGGTGGAATATGATAGTGATCACTCGACGATGAGGGTGATTTTTGTTATTGAATTTGTTTGGCCATCTAAGGCCAAACCCTTTACTTGTAATGATCTCAAACCGATTCATAAGAATCGTGATGAAGAGATGAAGTTTACTTTAACATTGCTAAGTGTGATAGAATATTTGATGCTTTGTGCAGCTAAGATTATTAGAATATCTCATACTTTACCGCCGCTTGAAGAGCTGAAACGGCGTGCTTATTGCAAGTATCATAATTCTTTTTCTCATGCTACTAATGATTGCAATGTTTTTCGACGATGATACAATCGCCATTAATGACGGACGATTGAACTTTTCTGAGATGCAAGTTGATAAACAGCCCTTTCCAATGAACACCATGGATTTAGAAGGGAAGAAGTTACTCATTCGGCCGGAGGTAGCCAAATCTGCTAATAAAGCTAATGTCATTGTTGGTGAGCCCAGGAAAGACAAGGAGGACAACAAGGTCTTGGGGAGACAGGTTGTGCTTGATAAGCAACCCGATGGCAAGGAAGTGATCAAAATCGCCATCAAGAATCCTACACTCGAGGGGCAACCGCAAGTGCAAGAAAATACTCGTGTTAAATTTGTCAAGCCCAAGAGTCCGTGGTTGGCAAGTGGAAGAAGAATGAAATTAAAGTGCAGCGCGGATCAAGCCAACTTTTGATATGTTGTTGTCCAAGTATGCTAACCAATGGGCCGGTTCTAGTTTCAATCGACCGACTCATCCTGAAACGACCAAGGTCACCATCATTGATATGTTCAATCGGTATACAAAACCGAGTGGACCAAGGGCGAAGTTTTCGTAAGAGCAGAGGCAATCTGTGGGATCGACTTGATTATTCATATAATGGCCGACTCAACATCGGTGACTATCACCGGCTGGCCAAAATATGCGACCGATGGAAATTATCCGAGTGTAAGAATGCACCTGTGGAAGCTATCCAGTGAAAAATGTGCTCAAGTGGATTCCATCCGAGTGGATTCCATCCGAGTGACATCCATCCGAGTGGAGTCCATCGAGTAAAAAGGTGCGCCTCGAGTGGAAATTTCATGCATCCGAAAGTCGGAAAGAATGGCGGTTAAATCACCAAGTTTTGCATCGCTTGAGTCAGAAAAGGCAAGGAGAAAATGGATGTTGACTCACTTATCCCGGCACCAAACATTCCCCATACAAAGAGCCGATCAGGCATAACCACTGACCGAGCCGACATTTCTATCGCTACCAAAGCACTCGGCTAATGACTATGAAGCAAGCACCAGCCGTGTAAAGGTGAGAGATGCTAAATACACTCGACCAAAGTGGTGTCCTCCAGTATAACAAAGACACGTAAGAGGAAACTACAGAGGTTAAGGAGTCAAGAGATGGCGGAGCAGAGGCCGAGAAGCAAAGGGATAAGTTGTTCAATGACACTCGCCCATGGTTCCAAAGAAAACAAGTGTGGAGGCCTAAACAAATACAAGATACATCAGCTTCTACATCTATCACAGAAGTACCTACACCACCCAAGGAGGACGATGCGACAGCTATTACATCATCTGTGACACTTCTTACTTCTCCTTCACTCGGACAGATTTCAGAATCGGTCGATCCACTTGAAGAAGAGGCTGATATATTGGACTATGAATCTACATCGGTTCATGAAGGTATGGATATCAATATGGTGTATTACTTACCTGCTGAGTTTCGTGCTGTAGATGAGGAAGGGGAAGTTGCTCAGCTGGATTTTGGCCCTAAAACCGCAATATTCGAAAAGCCAAAAGAAACAGTAACACATCTAAAACCATTATATCTCAGAGGTCATATCAACGGGTCGCCGCTCACTCAGATGCTTGTTGATGGTGGTGATGTGGTAAATCTTATGCCCTATTCGGTCTTCAAGAAATTGGGTTTGCCTGATGAAGAATTGATCAAGACCAATATGGTGCTCAACGGATTTGAAGGCAAAGAAAAAACTGAAGCCAAAGGTGTAATGTATGTGGAGCTTACAGTCGAAAGCAAAACTTTGGCTACTGCATTCTTTGTTGCTAAGGTGCAAGGTAACTACAACGTTATACTAGGCCGTGATTGGGTTCATGCAAACCAGTGCGTGCCGTCCACTATGCACCAGTTTTTGATCCAATGGGTTGATGATGAAGTGGAAGTCATTCACGCGGATAATTCGGCCTGTGTTGCTTTGGCCGATGCATCGGTGGATTGGCAACATCCCAATGCTACTTGCTTGACGGGGCGTGACTTATCAGAATTTGATTTTCTCAGCGCGACCAAGAATGGTTTTGTGCCCGTCTCTTTAAAGCCGATCAATGCAATCGGCTCCAAGGTATGATATGTTTAAATGGATTCTAATTCGAGTGGTTACAAAACGCCTTGTAAAGTATCTACGAGGAGAACGATATGTATGAGTCTATAGAGGAGTTGGATGACATGGATAAACTTGGACAAGGTTTTACATCACCGATCCATTAGAAGAGGTAGATATTGGAGATGGTTCACCACCGACGCACATTTATAAACAAAAATTTGAAAGCCGATTGTAAGGCTAAGTTAATCGAGCTGTTGAAAGAATATGTTTGTTGCTTTGCATGGGAATATCATGAGATGCCAGGGCTAAGCCGAGAGCTAGTGGAGCATCGGTTGCCTATAAAGGCCGGTTTTAGACCTTATAAACAGTCGGCCAGAAAGTTTAATCCGATGACCGGATCAAGGAAGAGATCGTTCGACTGCTTGAAGCTAAATTCATTCGACCTTGCGTGTATGCCGAGTGGATTTCTAACATTGTCCCAAAGGAGAAGAAGGATCCGCAAGTTGAGGGTGTGCATTGACTTCAGAGATGTGAATAGGGCTACACCCAAAGATGAGTATCCCATGCCAATAGCCGATATGCTTATTAATGATGCTTCTGGACATAAGGTTATTAGCTTTCTAGATGGTAATGCTGGATACAATCAAATTTTTATGGTCAAGAGGACATGTACAAAACAGCTTTCCGATGTCCTAGTTTCCTTGGTTTATTCGAGTGGACAAGGATGACATTCGGATTGAAAATGTCAGCCACATATCAAAGGGCTATGAATTTGATTTTCATGATTTACTCGGTATCATACTTGAAGTTTATATTGATGATATTGTTGTCAAATCGGATGCTTTTGAATCTCACTTGGCCAATTTATGCTTAGCTTTTGAAAGAATGAAAAGTATGGACTCAAGATGAATCCTTTGAAGTGTGCATTCGGCGTGTCAACCGGCAAATTTTTGGGTTTCATTATTCATGAAGATGGCATCAAATTGATCCCAAAAGATAGAGGCCATACAGAAAGTGGAGGCTCCAACATGCAAGAGAGATATGCAAAAGTTCCTTGGCAAGGTCAATTATTTGAGAAGGTTCATAGCTAATCTCTCGTGGAAAGTTGATGCATTTACTCCTATCCTTCGCTTAAAGAATGATGTTGATTTCACTTGGGGGCAAAACAGCAAGAAGCCTTTGATATGATCAAGAATTATTTGTGCACTCCTCCGTGATGAAAGCACCCAAGCATAGAGAGCCTTTTAAACTTTATATCGCAGCAGAGGAAGGTGTTATTGGTGCTGTCTTGACTCAAGATACCGAAGGAAAAGAGCATGCCATTACATATTTGAGCGTACGCTTATTGGACGCTGAGACAAGGTATACATTTATTGAAAAACTATGTCTATGCTTATATTACGCTTGCACAAAATTGAGACATTACCTAGTGCCGAGTGCTGTAGTAGCTTGTCAAACCGATGTCATTAAGTACATATATCCATAGGCCAATTCTTAGTGGTAGAATTGGCAAGTGGGCTTATGCTTTGATTGAGTATGATTTGGCTTATGAATCTCTAAAATCCATGAAAGGCCAAATTGTTGCTAATTTCATTGTTGAACATCGGATTAATGACAAGCATGATGTTGATATGAACCTTGTTTCATTAGTGCCATGGAGATTGTACTTTGATGGTTCAGTTTGTAGCAATGGCCAAGGTGTTGGCATTGTTTATATATCTCCTCATGGTGCTGTTTTTGAAGCCTCATGCCGCTTAGAATATTTGCACAAACAATCAAGCCGAATATGAAGCATTGTTATTCGGTCTAGAGATGTTACTTGCTATAGGTGTTACACATATTGAGGCTTACGGTGATTCGTTACTAGTGGTGCAGCAAATATCCGTAGTCTTTCGTTGTTTTGACGAATCACTTAATGTTTATCTTGATAAATGTCTGGATATAATTTCTACTTTGGATTGTTTTAGCATTGCACATATATCTAGACATGACAACTGAAAGCAAATGAGTTGGCACAGCAAGCATCCGGATATCATGTTGATCATGGCATGTTTCATATCTCTCAAAGACCGATGTCTTGTCTTGCCAATATGGGAGAGGCCGAACTCGAACCCACTTATTCGCCATTAACAAAAAATCTAGTGCAGGTGATAATTCGATCGAGAAAGCCCATTGTTGATTACTTGTGCAATCCGAGTGAAAGGGTGGACAGGGCTGTTCGGCGTATGGCTTTCAAGTATACAATGAGAGATGATGGTCTTTATCGCCAAACAGTTGATGATGTTCTTCTAAAGTGTTTGGATGAGGACCAAGCCAGAGTTGCTATGCGAGAAGTACATGAAGGCATTTGTGGCACTCACCAGTCGGCTCCCAAAATGAAATGGTTATTGCGACGAGCTGGGTTTTATTGGCCGACTATGATTAATGATTGCTTCAGATATTATAATGGGCGTGAAGCTTGTCAAAAGTATGGTGATATTCAATTGGCTCCTGCTGCTATGTTACATCCTATTATCAAACCGTGGCCTTTCAGAGGTTGGGGTTTAGATTTCATTGGACAAATCCACCCGTCTTCCTCAAAAGGGCATCGGTTCAGATTGGTGGCAACTCGATTATTTCACTAAATGGTCTCAAGCAGTACCTCTCAAGAACATGACACATATGGAGGTAATTCAGTTCATAACCGAGCACATTATTCATAGATTCAGTATTCCTCAAACGTTAACAACAGATCAAGGTTCATCTTTTATGTCACACCAAGTCAGAGAGTTTGCCGAATCTTATAATATAAAGTTGCTCAATTCCTCTCCATATTATGCCCAAGCTAATGGACAAGCTGAGTCTAGCAATAAAATTCTAATCAAGCTCATCAAGAAGAAGATTGAGGATAATCCGAGGAGATGGCATGAGTTGTTGTCTGAAGCTTTATGGGCACACAGAATGATGAGGACATCAATACCATTGTTACACCCACAGCCCCTTCTGCTATACATACTGGACCAATTACTAGAGCTCGCGCACGCCAACTAAATTACCAGGTACTTTCGTTTCTTGGTAATGATTCTAATGTTCATGAGAATATAATGCTGCCTAAATTGGATACATTTGTTTTGCTTACAAATGAAGGGCCTAGCTTGGAGAAGGATGAACATTGAGCAAGAACAAGCATGGAGATGATGGCATGCAAGGGGGACAAGAATGGAGTTACAAGTGATGATTTCAGGACTTTGAAGCCACCATAATGAGTGCATGAAGCCTTGGACGAAATATACAAGATGCCACTTCATAAATTTCGTCCCAGAGGCTATTCTAGGTGCTGCACACCTTATTATTGGGCCAGGCCCATGTAATTTCGAAATACATTAGTATAGGCTATTTTAGAGTCAAGATGTGTGGGAAACAAGAGATAGGGTTAGTTTCGGACCCTCCACCAAGGGCCACGAAATTCACCCCTCTTCCTCCATATATACAGCCCTTAGGGCACCGCTTAGACTTTGGGGTTTTGTTTAGATCAAAAGTTCGCCATAGCTGCAACTTCGCATTTCGCTTGTGTTCAACGACTGCACAAAGGCGCCACAGTAACCCCACCTTGATCAATAAAGCTTTCATCTTATATTCGCAATATCCAGATTGCAATCTCAGCTTGCTTGTTCTTCGCTTGCTCGCAGGAAATAAACCCTCGTGGTCGTTGATCGTGTTCGGCGTGGTCAATAACCTCTCGGAGTTGGTTTAGCGATTGCTAAGGCGCGACGCTCTCTCACGCCAGAGTCGATCGTCAAAGTCGACTTCCACCAAAGCGAAATCCACCATCTCATCGAAAGACAGACACCTTTGCCTCTATCAAGTGGTATCAGATTTCCGTGTTGCTCGGTGAGATTTTATAGTTTTTCGTAGTTTAGATCGAGTCTGTTCTTCATACCTACAGTCCACGAAAAAGCCACAAAAAATTAGGGTTAGTTCATCATATCCAACCAATCTGAGCCTTTGCATAATCTTTTTCTCAGATTTGCGTTGTTGAATTTGCGGTTGCATCGCCGTGTCTAGTTGCTGGTCTTAGAGTCTAGTCTTTAGAGTTTCGAGTTCGGTCATAAGTTGTCACGCCGCCGCCACACCATCATCATCGCCTCGCCATCTACCACCACCGCTTATCCGCCACCGCTTTGAACTGTGATCCATATACCACCACCGCTGCCATATACCACCACCGCTGCCATATACCACCACCATATATCCACCACCAATCCGAAGTTCCTTGCATATTAGGGTTGTTTTCGATCCATCTAGTTTTCCGATTCGTGTTTCCTTGTCCGAGTAGGTTTCGATTCCAGCAATCTTTTGTCGTCCGTAGAAGAGGTTGGTTTCAAAAAAAAGAGTCCGAAACCACCTCCGCTTAGGCCAAGTTTTCCAAAACGCACGGACAAAAAAAATTCTGCTATCCTATTTTAGGTGTTTCTAAGCGTATTGAGACAGTCCCGTTATAGGAAGTTTTTTGACCCGCTTCAGCTTTTTGGGTCCAGCAATAAAAAAATTGGTCAAAAAATTTCGTGCCCATCCCGTCATTTGACTTGGGAAGAGTTTTGAGACACTCGCCATTATAGTGATTTTTCAAAAAAAAGAGCAGCAAAAAAAAATCAGCGCAAAAAAAAAGAGGAGCGAAAAAAAAAATCCAGAGTGTGCTTTTCCTTGTTTACATGCAGCGCCGTGATTTTGTTAGTGTTCTAGGCTCGCGTCTCTAGCACGGTCTAGCCTAGGACCAAAGACAAGACTGCTGCTGAGCGCTTATTCAACTTTGCATCTCTGAATTGATTATTGTCGACCTTTTTTTGCTACCATATTCTAAGCCTTCCCAACTCCACATACATCTACGTCGTATGCTTGATTCTCCCCGTAATCGCTATATCCAAGCTTTGAGAGGTTTGACTACAACGGTTGCCGATCACCACCGTCTGGGTAAGAACTAGTAAGAATTTGAGATTTGCTTGACGGGTTTGTGATACACCACCACCACTTCTTAGTAGTCTCAGAGGATCATATTCTTGTGTGTTTCTATTTGCTGCTAACCATGGTAGGATCACAAGCCGATGAGACTGATTGGGAGAACTCGACGAACAAACAGCTACATGATAAGTTTCAGCAAATGATGATTGGACAGTGCAAGATGTGCTAAACAGATTTGACGAGGCCATGGAGAAGATAGTGGCATTGAGAAGACGTTTGAAACAAAGCTTGATAGCAAGTTTGATGAATTGCTCGCTTTTCCACAACCACCGCCACTGCACCTATCGCACCTCTGCAACGACAACAACTACGCCCCTTCCGAATCAGTATGGACGAGCTCAGCGTGTTCCTATTGAGCCAGACAAAATTCTGGTGCCGCCACCATCGCTGTTGGTGCTTCTTTGGCTCCTGCTACTACTGCTGCTGGTACCGAGGAGGATGATTATGTGGAGATTACGAGGATGAGGTTGATCAACATCGAACTACGCAACCACCACCACCACAACCACCAGTGTCGCCCACATGCAAATAATGGCAATGTTAGGGCTCCCCCTAAGGTACGAGATCATGACCATCTCCCTAAACTGAAATTGAATATTCCACCATTTGAGGGTAGATATATTCCTGATATATATCTTACTTGGGAGTTAGAAACTGAACAACGATTTACATGTTTACAATATCCCGAGGAGAGACGTGTTCTCGCCATTGTTTGTGCTTTCACTAGCTTTGCATGTGTTTGGTGGTCTGAACATTGTAGATTATATCCTGCTCCAGCTACTTGGGCTGCTTTGAAAACTGCTATGCGTGCTCGTTGGGTTCCACCATATTATCAACGTGAATTACTACAAAATTGCAGCGCTTAAGACAAGGTAAAAATTCAGAGAAGAATATTATCGTGAATTACAAACCGGCTTGATTAGATATGGTATTGTTGAGGAGAATGAAGCTATGCTTGCACGCTTTCGGGTGGATTAAATAGAGATATTCAGACCATTCTAGACTATAAGAATTATAATAATATCACTGCTTATTCCATCTTGCTTGTAAAGCTGAATGTGAAGTGCAGGATCGATGTGCATTGGCGCCAGCACTAACTTTTCTCGCAGTCGACCTTCATCATGGACACCACGTGCATCATCTACTTCCACCGCACCATCACCTCCTTCAAAGCCACCTCCAACCGTGATACAAGAAAGCAGCACAACCACCACTATCTCGCCAAGAGCACACCTGCTGGCTCTGATAGAGCTCTTCTTCTTCCATGGCGTCAACAGGGCACACAAGTGATATTATTTGTCGTCATTGTAAGGGAAGAGGACATTTTATGAGAGAATGCAAATCTCAGCGTGTGATGATTGCTAATGAGGATGGTGGGTATGAGTCCGCTAGTGACTATGATGAGGAGACTTTGGCTCTTATTACACATGAGGAACACGGTGGAGATGATTCGATCATGAGACACAATACATGGCTGTCAAGATGCCGATGTATGAATGTTTAGTTGCTCAACGTGTTTTGAGTGTGCAGGTTACACAAGTCGAGCAAAATCAGAGGCATAATTTGTTCCATACAAAGGAGTTGTGAAGGAACGTTCTATTCGCGTCATCATAGATGGAGGGAGCTGCAACAACTTGGCTAGCATGGAGATGGTGGAGAAGCTATCTCTCACCACAAGACCACATCCACATCCTTACTACATCCAATGGTTCAACAACAGCGGCAAGGTTAAGGTAACACGTCTCGCTCGTGTGCATTTTAGTATCTCTACATATGCTGATTATGTTGATTGTGATGTGGTACCTATGCAAGCATGTTCCTTGTTACTTGGTAGACCATGGCAATTTGATAAAATTCAGACACCATGGTAGAAACAATCAAGATACTCTTGTTCATAAGGATAAAATATTACTTTGCTTCCTATGACTCTGAGTCCATTTTGAAAGATGATATTAATAGAGCTAATAAAGCAAAACAGAGAAAAATAAGAGTGAAAATCAGATTGTGGCAAAAGAATTTGAGCAACACATGAAGCCTAATAATAAACCATCTACTGTTGCTTCAAATTAAATTGAAAAGTGCATGTTTACTTGCCACCAAATCTGATATTGATGAGCTAGATTTTAGCAAATCTATTTGCTATGCTTTTGTGTGCAAAGAGGCATTATTTTCATTCGAGGACGTGTTTTCCTCTTTGCCCCTCGCTGTCACTAACATTTTGCAGAGTTCACGACGCCTTTCCACAAGACGTGCCACCGGATTACCACCTATTCGAGGGATTGAGCATCAAATTGACTTAATTCCGGTGCATCATTACCCAACCGCACCATACCGCACCAATCCAGAGGAGACGAAGGAGATTGTGCGTCAAGTACAGAGCTGCTCGACAAAGGTTATATACGTGAATCCTTAGTCCTTGTGCTGTTCCTATTATTCTAGTGCCGAAAAAGGATGGTACGTCACGTATGTGTGTTGATTGTAGAGGCATTAATAATATTACTATTCGTTATCGCCACCCTATTCCTAGGCTAGATGATATGCTTGATGAATTGAGTGGCTCTACAATATTCTCCAAAGTTGATTTATGAGTGGATACCATCAAATTCGTATGAAATTGGGAGATGAATGGAAAACAGCATTTAAAACTAAGTTTGGATTATATGAGTGGTTAGTCATGCCTTTTGGGTTAACTAATGCACCTAGTACTTTCATGAGATTAATGAACGAAGTTTTACGTGCTTTCATTGACGATTTGTGGTAGTCTATTTTGATGATATACTGATTTATAGCAAATCTTTGGAAGAACATTTGGAACATTTACGTGTTGTTTTTAATGCTCTACGTGATGCACGCTTGTTTGGTAACCTTGGGAAGTGCACATTTTGCACCGACCGAGTATCTTTTCTTGGCTATGTTGTTACTCCACAGGAATTGAAGTTGATAAAGCCAAGATTGAAGCTATTGAGAGTTGGCCGCAGCCCAAAACGGTCACACAAGTGAGGAGTTTCCTTGGCCTCGCTGGTTTCTATAGGCGCTTTTGAGAGATTTCAGCACCATTGCTGCACCTCTCAACGAGCTTACAAAGAAGGATGTGCCTTTTGTTTGGGGTACCGCACAGAAGAAGCCTTCACGGTATTGAAAGCTAAGTTGACACATGCCCTTTACTCCAACTTCCTGATTTTAATAAGACTTTTGAGCTTGAATGTGATGCTAGTGGAATTGGATTAGAGGTGTATTATTACAAGATGGCAAACCTGTTGCATACTTTTCTCAAAAATTGAGTGGGCCTAGTCTGAATTACTCTACTTATGATAAAGAATTATATGCTCTTGTTCGGACTTTAGAAACATGGCAACATTATTTATGGCCCAAAGAATTTGTTATACATTCTGATCATGAATCTTTGAAACATATTAAAAGTCAAGCTAAACTGAATCGTAGACATGCTAAATGGGTTGAATTCATTGAGACTTTCCCTTATGTCATTAAACACAAGAAGGGTAAAGAAAATGTTATTGCTGATGCATTGTCTCGTCGCTATAGTATGCTTTCACAACTTGACTTCAAAATATTTGGTTTGGAGACCATCAAATATCAATATGTGCATGATGCTAATTTTAAAGATGTATTGCAGAATTGTAAAGAAGGAAGAACATGGAACAAGTTTGTCGTTAATGATGGATTTGTGTTCCGTGCTAACAAGCTATGCATTCCAGCTAGCTCCGTTCGTCTTTTGTTGTTGCAGGAGGCGCACGGAGGAGGACTAATGGGCCACTTTGGCGTGAAGAAGACGGAGGACGTACTTGCTACACATTTCTTTTGGCCAAAGATGGGACGGGATGTTGAGCGTTTTATTGCTCGCTGCACTACATGTCAAAAAGCTAAGTCATGACTCAATCCTCATGGTTTATATATGCCTTTGCCTGTACCTAGTGTTCCTTGGGAGGATATGTCTATGGACTTTGTTTTAGGTTTACCTAGAACAAAGAAGGGAGGATAGCATATTTGTTGTCGTGGATAGATTCTCGAAAATGGCACACTTTATACCATGTCATAAAAGCGATGATGCTTGTCAATGTTGCTGATTTGTTCTTTCGTGAAATTATTCGCTTGCATGGTGTGCCAAATACTATTGTTTCAGATCGTGATACTAAATTTCTTAGCCACTTTTGGAGATGTTTATGGGCTAAGTTGGGGACTAAACTGCTTTTTAGTACTACTTGTCACCCCCAAACCGATGGACAAACTGAAGTAGTCAATAGAACATTGTCTACTATGCTTAGGGCTGTTCTAAAGAATAATAAGAAAATGTGGGAGGAATGCTTGCCTCATATTGAATTTGCTTATAATCGCTCATTGCATTCTACTACTAAGATGTGCCCTTTTGAAGTTGTGTATGGTTTCCTACCTCATGCACCTATTGATTTGTTGCCTCTTCCATCTTCGGAGAAGGTTAATTTTGATGCTAAAGAACGTGCTGAATTGATTTTAAAAATGCATGAGTTAACTAAGGAAAACATTGAGCGATGAATGCTAAATATAAACTTGCTGGAGATAAGGGTAGAAAACATGTTGTGTTTGCACCGGAGATCTTGTTTGGTTACATTTATGTAAGGATAGATTTCTGATTTGCAAATCAAAGCTAATGCCACGTGCTGCTAGTCCCTTTAAGGTGTTGGAGAAAGTAAATGATAATGCATATAAACTTGAGCTGCCTGCAGATTTTGGGGTTAGTCCCACTTTTAACATTGCAGATTTGAAGTGAGGAAGATGAACTTCCGCCGAGGACGACTTCATTTCAAGAAGGGAAGGATGATGAGGACATCAATACCATTGTTACACCCACAGCCCCTTCTCGCTATACATACCGGACCAATTACTAGAGCTCACAAGACGCCAACTAAATTACCGTGTACTTTCGTTTCTTGGTAATGATTCTAATGTTCATGAGAATATGATGTGCTTAAATTGGATACATTTGTTTTGCTTACAAATGAAGGGCCTAGCATGCGAAGGATGAACATTGGAGCAAGAACAAGCATGGAGATGATGGCATGCTAAGGGGGACAAGAATGGAGTTACAAATGATGATTTCAGGACTTTGAAGCCACCATAATGAGTGCATGAAGCCTTGGACGAAATATACAAGATGCCACTTCATAAATTTCGTCCAGAGGCTATTCTAGGTGCTCACACCTTATTATTGGGCCAAGCCCATGTAATTTCGAAATACATTAGTATAGGCTATTTTAAAGTCCGTATGTGTGGGGAAACAAGAGATAGGGTTAGTTTGGACCCCTCCACCAAGGGCCACGAAATTCACCCCTCTTCCTCCATATATACAGCCCTTAGGGCACCGCTTAGACTTTGGGGTTTTGTTTAGATCAAAAGTTCGCCATAGCTGCAACTTCGCGTATTTCATTTGTGTTCAACGACTGCACAAAGGCGCCACGTAACCCCACCTAGATCAATAAAGCTTTCATCTTATATTCGCAATATCCAGATTGCAATCTCAGTTTCTTGCTTGTTCTTCGTTTGCTCGCAGGAAATAGACCCTCGTGGTCAGGTTGATCATGCTCCGGCGTGCTCAATAACCTCTCGGAGTTGGTTTAGCGATTGCTAAGGCACGACGTTCTCGCACGCTCGTAGTCGGATCGTCAAAGTCGACTTCCACCAAAGCGAAATCCACCATCTCATCGAAAGACGGGACACCTTTGCCTCTATCACAGAATTTCAAGGCATGGTGCTACGAAGGTGACTCCATATGAGCTAGTATATGGTCAGGAGGCTGTTTTACCAGTGGAGGTAAATTTGAATGCTTTGAGAATAGCCAAACAAAATGATTTATCGGCAGTAGACTTTTATAACTTAATGATGGACAATATTGATGAGGTTGCCGATAAACGCTTGGTTGCTTTGGAGTCCATAGAGAGAGATAAGTTGAGGGTAGCAAGAGCTTACAATAAGAAAGTCAAGTTGAAGAATTTTCAAGTTGGTGATCTCGTTTGGAAAGTGATTCTGCCGATTGGTTCAAGAGATAGAAAATTCGGGAAGTGGTCTCCAAGTTGGGAAGGTCCTTTTAGGATTACAAGGGTTGTTCCCGGAAATTCATATTTGGTGGAATCAATACAAGGGGCATCTCGAGCTCCCAACGGAAAATATTTGAAGAAGTACCACCCGAGTGTGTGGCAGGAAGCCTGAGTAGGCAATGGCCGATATACGATTATCGCCCTTAGCACAAACATGGCCGATACATAATTATCGCCCTGAGGAAAATAAATGGCCGATGGAGTGTTGACATCGTCCTTAGAACAAACACCGTGCATATTATTTTTCGGCGTGCAAGCTTTGCCGAAAAACAGGGGGGCATGTGTTGACATCGGATTTTGGCAAGGTACAAAAGGCAAGTAAGATGGCCTCAAGTGAAAGAGTTTTCAGCATGCAAAGTTTCAGGTCGCCGAGTGAAATAACTTTGATGTTTAACTTATCGCCATTCGACCTTATCTCGGTGGCCGAAGTTGTACTCCGAGTGACAAAATTCAAACATTCCGAGTGGTTTTCGGCCAATCTTGCCTTCAAGACGACCTCGGATGAAGGAGTATTCTAAAGGAATTGTCTTCGTCTCGTCGAGGCAATCGATTTTGATATATAAATCATCTCAATCCGAGTTCATATGCAAAAGTTAGAGGCAATACACTGCAGGCCAAGTCGAGTGGAAATCTGGCGCAAAGTATCGACGCCATGTCCGATGGGTCGCGCGAGCAATTAGGCCCTTAAGAAGTCCTTGAATCGAAAAACCTTCAACACGAAAGAGTTTCGTCTCGTCGAGCCGATCGATTTTCATATAAAATTCGTCTCAATCCGAGGTCGTATGTAACCTGGAGAGGCAAATCAAGATCAGGCTATGTTTTTGGTCGAGTGAAAGCTTACCATCCGAGTGAAAACTCACCGGTCGAGTGAAAACCTACCGATCGAGTCACCGGTCGAGTGAAAACTTACTGATCGAGTCAAAGGTCGAGTGAAAACTTACCGATCGAGTAAAAGGTCGAGTGAAAACCTACCGATCGAGTAAAAGGTCAAGTGAAAACCTACCGATCGAGTAAAAGGTCGAGTGGAAACCTATCGATCGAGCAAAAGGTCGAGTGAAAACCTACCGATCGAGTAAAAGGTCGATCGAGTAAAAGGTCGAGTGAAGACTGATCGATCCAGTAAAAGATTGTCTTCTGACTGAAAATGTGGTCATCATCCGAGTGAAGATTGTCTTCCGAGTGAAAATATAGTCATCCGAGTGAAAAGGTCCAGTCGAGTGAAAGACTCTAATATCCGAGTAGATGAGCTCAAATCCGAGTGAAACTGAACATGTGCCCGAAAGTTTATCAAAATGACCTCAGATGAAGAAGTGTTCAATACAGAAGTTGTGCGTATCATCAAGACGGTAAACTTTGGTTTTGGAGTCATTATCATCAGAGATAGTATATGGCCAGCAAATTCACTACGAGACTCGGATAATCCAGTCTACTCCAAGACCGAGTCCGACTGGAAGGTAAAGATGACTTCGAAAAGTATTCAAGATAGCCTTATTTGGAAAAGTGATCAACATGAGAGTTGTTCGTCTCGTCGAGGCGCACAAGTTTGATATTTGGGCCGTCTTGATCGGAGATTGTATGGAGGCTCGGCGGCCTGCACAAGGAGGAAGACAGAAGTTGGGCCAAATTCAGACTGAATCCGAATTGGAATAGAGCTAGGACTCTAGGACGCGAATTGATGTAATTTTTCTTGTAAGGAAAGCCTAGATGAATCCTTTACTTGTACGGGAAGTCCAGCCGCCTCTTATATATGTTGGGGGTGACGACCGATTGAACAACACACAATCGAACAAATCAAGATACTACTTTTTCCTGTCTACTTTTTATCTCTCCACCGTTTTTCTCTCTTGTTTTTCGCTGTTCTTCGTGTTTGAGACCTGCGAATCCCGAGGCTCTAGGGGCGAGCGAATCGACCTAGGGCAGCCCATAGCCGCCGCAAACCCTGACGGGGTCCCTCCCGGTCTTGCTGGGTTTCGGTCTCAAAAAGCGCCCCGACCGTCTTGCGATGCTCCCGTTGTCGGTCGGGTCTCCTTCGACGTGAGCTGCGGTGCATCACCCCCGGCGTCGAGGGTACACGTGACATGTTCGTGTGTCAACACCGTGTTGGACCCATAAGTACTCAAAGTACTTGCGGCGAGCGTGCGAATCCAAAAAATACTCCCCGCTTGCGCCAGGATGCCCGGAGTACCCTCAAATTCAGCCTTAAGACGGACTTTTTGGCCCTGAAAGTCAAAGAACATCATTCGTCGCTGTTCTTCAGACAAGTTTCTGAACCCATTTGCACTTCCTTTTGAAGGAAATTCGAGAGATGATGTTGCTTATAGACATTAGCCCCCCTGGTAGGGACAAACGTACCTTTCTACAGATGCTCTATGATCCGGGCGATCTCATTTGGCCGTAAATTGAAGAAAATCCAGCGGCTATATGCCTTATTCTCCTTGTTTTCGCCGGATGGCATGCTGTAACTCATGCGCGTGAAAGCCAAGAACAAAAGGGCATTCCTGGCATCGGTCAATATATATGTGGAAACGATATCTCCTCTATAGAGGACAAGAAATTTTGGGGCAATCAGGCAAAAAGCGCAAGAGAAAATGAAGTAATTTCAAAGATGCCATAGAATAGACAGATGTTCACTCAAACGGTCATAATTTTGTCATTCGGAGTCCGTGTCGGACCGATAAGTACTCAAACTGCTCGCGGCGAGCGCATGAATCCTAAAAATACTCCCCGCTTGCGCTAGGAGGCCCGGAGTACCCTCAAATTCAGCCTTAAGCAGGACTTTTTGGCCCTGAAAGTCAAAGAACATCATTCGTCGCTGTTTTTCAGACAAGTTTCTTAACCCATTGGCACTTCCTTTTGAAGGAAATTCGAGAGATGATGTTGCTTATAGACATTAGCCCCCTTGGTAGGGACAAACGTACCTTTCTGCAGATGCTCTATGATCCGGGCAATCTCATTTGGCCGTAAATTGAAGAAAATCCAGCGGCTATATGCCTTATTCTCCTTGTTTTCGCTGGATGGCATGTCAGAACTCATGCGCATGAAAGCCAAGAACAAAAGGGCATTCCCGCATCGGTCAATATATGTCGAAACGATATCTCCTCTCTAGGGACAAGAAAATTTGGGGCACTCGGGCCAAAAGTGCACGAGAAAATGAACTCATTTCAAGGATGCCATAGAATAGACGGATGTTCACTCAAACGGTCATAATTTTGTCACTTTCGGAGTCCGTGTCGGACCCATAAGTACTCAAACTGCTCGCAGCGAGCGTGCGAATCCAAAAAATACTCCCCGCTTGCGCTAGGGGGCCCGGAGTACCCTCAAATTCAGCCTTAAGCAGGACTTTTTGGCCCTGAAAGTCAAAGAACATCATTCGTCGCTATTTTTCAAACAAGTTTCTGAACCCATTGGCACTTCCTTTTGAAGGAAATTCGAGAGATTATGTTGCTTATAGATATTAGCCCCCTGGTAGGAACAAACGTACCTTTCTGCAGATGCACTATGATCCAGGCAATCTCATTTGGCCGTAAATTGAAGAAAATCCAGCGGCTATATGTCTGGTTCTCCTTGTTTTCGCCGGATGGCATGCTGTAACGCATGTGCGTGAAAGCCAAGAACAAAAGGGCATTCCTGGCATCGGTCAATATATATGTGGAAACGATATCTCCTCTATAGAGGACAGGAAATTTTGGGGCAATCAGGCATAAAGCGCATGAGAAAATGAAGTACTTTCAAGGACTGCCATAGAATGGACAGATGTTCACTAAAACGTCTCATAATTTTGTCACTTTCGAGTCCGTGTTCGACCCATAAGTACTCAAACTGCTTTCATGGCGGCGAGCGCGAATCCAGAAAAATACTCGCTTGCGCCAGAGGCCCGAGTACCCTCAAATTCAGCCTTAAGCAGGACTTTTGGCCCTGAAAGTCAAAGAACATTATTCGTCGCTGTTTTCAGACAAGTTTCTTAACCCATTGGCACTTCCTTTTGAAGGAAATTCGAGAGATTATGTTGCTTATAGAATGGACAGATGTTTACTAAAACGGTCATAATTTTGTCATTCGGAATCCGTGTTGGACCCACAAGTACTCAAACTGCTCGCGGCAAGCGTGCGAATCCAAAAAATACTCCCCGCTTGCGCCAGGATGCCCGGAGTACCCTCAAATTCAGCCTTAAGCGGGACTTTTTGGCCCTGAAAGTCAAAGAACATCATTCGTCGCTGTTTTTCAGACAAGTTTTTGAACCCATTGGCACTTCCTTTTGAAGGAAATTCGAGAGATTATGTTGCTTATAGACATTAGCCCCCTGGTAGGGACAAACGTACCTTTCTGCAGATGCTCTATGATCTGGGCGATCTCATTTGGCCGTAAATTGAAGAAAATCCAGCGGCTATATGCCTTATTCTCCTTGTTTTCGCCGGATGGCATGCAGTAACTCATGCGCGTGAAAGCCAAGAACAAAAGGGCATTCCTGGCATCGGTCAATATATATGTGGAAACGATATCTCCTCTATAGAGGACAAGAAATTTTGGGGCAATCAGGCAAAAAGCGCACGAGAAAATGAAGTAATTTCAAAGATGCCATAGAATAGACAGATGTTCACTCAAACGGTCATAATTTTGTCATTCGGAGTCCGTGTCGGACCGATAAGTACTCAAACTGCTTTCATGAAGCGTGAATCTAAAAATACTCGCTTATGCTTAGGAGGCCCGGAGTACCCTCAGATTCAGCCTTAAGCAGGACTTTTGGCCCTGAAAGTCAAAGAACATCATTCGTCACTGTTTTTTCGGACAAGTTTCTTAACCCATTGGCACTTCCTTTTGAAGGAAATTCGAGAGATGATGTTGCTTATAGACATTAGCCCCTTGGTAGGGACAAACGTACCTTTCTGCAGATGCTCTATGATCCGGGCAATCTCATTTGGCCGTAAATTGAAGAAAATCCAGCGGCTATATGCCTTATTCTCCTTGTTTTCGCTGGATGGCATGCTGTAACTCATGCGCATGAAAGCCAAGAACAAAAGGGCATTCCTGGCATCGGTCAATATATGTGGAAACGATATCTCCTCTCTAGGGGACAAGAAAATTTGGGGCACTCAGGCCAAAAGTGCACGAGAAAATGAACTCATTTCAAGGATGCCATAGAATAGACAGATGTTCACTCAAACGGTCATAATTTTGTCACTCGGAGTCCGTGTCGGACCCATAAGTACTCAAACTGCTCGCAGCGAGCGTGCGAATCCAAAAAATACTCCCCGCTTGCGCTAGGGGGCCCGGAGTACCCTCAAATTCAGCCTTAAGCAGGACTTTTTGGCCCTGAAAGTCAAAGAACATCATTCGTCGCTGTTTTTCAAACAAGTTTCTGAACCCATTGGCACTTCCTTTTGAAGGAAATTCGAGAGATTATGTTGCTTATAGATATTAGCCCCCTGGTAGGAACAAACGTACCTTTCTGCAGATGCACTATGATCCAGGCAATCTCATTTGGCCGTAAATTGAAGAAAATCCAGCGGCTATATGCCTGGTTCTCCTTGTTTTCGCCGGATGGCATGCTGTAACGCATGCGCGTGAAAGCCAAGAACAAAAGGGCATTCCTGGCATCGGTCAATATATATGTGGAAACGATATCTCCTCTATAGAGGACAGGAAATTTTGGGGCAATCAGGCATAAAGCGCATGAGAAAATGAAGTACTTTCAAGGACTGCCATAGAATGGACAGATGTTCACTAAAACGTCTCATAATTTTGTCACTCGGAGTCCGTGTTCGGACCCATAAGTACTCAAACTGCTCGCGGCGAGCGCGCGAATCCAGAAAATACTCCCCGCTTGCGCCAGGAGGCCCGGAGTACCCTCAAATTCAGCCTTAAGCAGGACTTTTTGGCCCTGAAAGTCAAAGAACATTATTCGTCGCTGTTTTCAGACAAGTTTCTTAACCCATTGGCACTTCCTTTTGAAGGAAATTCGAGAGATTATGTTGCTTATAGAATGGACAGATGTTTACTAAAACGGTCATAATTTTGTCATTCGGAATCCGTGTTGGACCCACAAGTACTCAAACTGCTCGCGGCAAGCGTGCGAATCCAAAAAATACTCCCCGCTTGCGCCAGATGCCCGGAGTACCTCAAATTCAGCCTTAAGCGGGACTTTTGGCCCCGAAAGTCAAAGAACATCATTAAATCGCTGTTTTTCGACAAGTTTTGAACCCATTGGCACTTCCTTTTGAAGGAAATTCGAGAGATTATGTTGCTTATAGACATTAGCCCCCCTGGTAGGGACAAACGTACCTTTCTGCAGATGCTCTATGATCTGGCAATCTCATTTGGCCGTAAATTGAAGAAAATCCAGCGGCTATATGCCTTATTCTCCTTGTTTTCGCCGGATGGCATGCTGTAACTCATGCGCGTGAAATTCAAGAAAAAAAGGGCATTCCTGGCATCGGTCAATATATATGTGGAAATGATATCTCCTCTATAGAGGACAAGAAATTTTGGGGCAATCAGGCAAAAAGCGCACGGAAAATGAAGTACTTTCAAGGACTGCCATAGAATGGACAGATGTTTACAAAAACGGTCATAATTTTGTCATTCGGTGATAGAGGCGGGGTGTCCCGATCTTTCAATGAGATGATAAATATCGATTTGGTGGAGACGACTTTGACGATCCGACTACAAACGTGCACGACGTTGCGCCTTAGCAATCGTTAACCAACTCCGAGAGGTTATTGACCACGCCGGAGCACAATCAACCTGACCACGAAGGTCTATTCCTGCAAGCAATCAAAGAATAAGCAAGAATATGATAAAAGCAATCGGAATATTGCGAATATGTATGAAGTATTGATAAAGGTGGGGATCCGTAAGCGGTCTTGGTCTGGTTGTTGGACACAACCGAAGTACACGAAGTTGCAATGGCTAACTTTTAACTAAACAAATCCCAAAGTCTAAACGGTGCCCTAAGGGCAGTATATATAGAGGAAGAGGGGTGAATTTCGTGGCCCTTGGTGGAGGGTCCAAACTAACCCTATCTCTTGTTTCCCCACATACGGACTCTAAAAATAGCCTATACTTATGTATTTCGAAATTACATGGGCTGGCCCAATAATAAGGTGACGAAGACCTAGAATAGCCTCTGGACGAAATTTATGAAGTGGCATCTTGTATATTTCTTCCAAGGCTTCATGCACTCATTATGGTGGCTTCAAAGTCCTGAAATCATCACTTGTAACTCCGTTCTTGTCCCCTTTGCGCCGCCATCATCTCCATGCTTGTTCTTGCTCCAATGTTCATCCTTCTCCAAGCTAGGCCCTTCATTTGTAAGCAAAACAAATGTATCCAATTTAGGCAGCATCATATTCTCATGAACATTAGAATCATTACCAAGAAACAAAAGTACACGTAATTTAGTTGGCGTCTTGTGAGCTCTAGTTATTGGTCCAAGATGTATAACAGCAGGGGCTGTGGGTGTAACAATGGTATTGATGTCCTCATCATCCTCCCCTTCTTGAAATGAAGTCGTCCTCGACGGAAGTTCATCTTCCTCACCCAAATATGGCTTCAAATCTGCAATGTTAAAAGTGGGACTAACCCCAAAATCTGCAGGCAGCTCAAGTTTATATGCATTATCATTTACTTTCTCCAACACCTTAAAGGGACCAGCAGCACATGGCATTAGCTTTGATTTGCGCAAATCAGGAAATCTATCCTTACGCAAATGTAACCAAACAAGATCTCCAGGTGCAAACACAACATGTTTTCTACCCATATCTCCAGCAAGTTTATATTTAGCATTCATACGCTCAATGTTTTCCTTAATTAACTCATGCATTTTTAAAATCAATTCAGCATGTTCTTTAGCATCAAAATTAACCTTCTCCGAAGATGGAAGAGGCAACAAATCAATAGGTGCATGAGGTAGGAAACCATATGATAGAGGCAAAGGTGTCCCGATCTTTCGATGAGATGATAACTATCGATTTGGTGAAGATGACTTTGACGATCCGACTACAAACGTGCACGACGTTGCGCCTTAGCAATCGCTAAACCAACTCCGAGAGGTTATTTACCACGCCGGAGCACAATTAACCTGACCACGAAGGTCTATTCCTGCAAGCAATCGAAGAACAAGCAAGAATATGATAAAAGCAATCTGAATATTGCGAGTATATATGAAGTATTGATAAAGGTGAGGATCCGTAAGCGGTCTTGGTCTGGTCGTTGGACACAAACGAAGTACACGAAGTTGCAATGGCTAACTTTTAACTAAACAAATCCCAAGGAAAAAGCTACTAGATGGATCTACTTATATAGGAGCAAGGGGTGGCGGCCAAGGAGGTGGGAGGACATCCCAAGGCAGCATAAAACCAACCCTAGGTCGCACAAGGCTCATGGGCCCAAGTGGAGGTGACGTAACACCTTTGGACTTGTAGTTTGACTCGGATTCTGCTGCAGTGTCAGATTGTTTCGTCCATAACTCAACGCTCCGGACGGATTTTAAGGTGATTCCAATTGTGCTGGAAAGAGCATGAAATCTACTTTCCAACAAAAAAATAATCACCCAATTCGGAGTCCGTATGAAAAAGTTGTTGGCGTTTTGAGTTAGGTATGTATGTGCAGTCCGAATCTAAATCCAGAACGTGAGAGACTTGGACTCTATCTTCTATTGGGCCAAAAGTGACGTGAGAGGACTTTTTGAACAGCAAATAAATATCTCTTTCTTCCTTATCTTCATATGTGGATTGTAGAAATGTCCCATACACCTGCAATTAGACAAAACACAAAAGTGTGTGAAGTATTTTTGTTCTGCATAACATAAATAGATTATTGAATAGTTTGCTCTAGAAATCACCTGACAAATATGCATGTATGCAATATTTTTGGTCATATACAAGGTAGTCATGTCCTCATCATCCTCCCCTTTTTGAAAATAAAGCCGTCCTCGACGTTGCTTAATCTGAAATGTGGCTAACAAATGATACAAGGTGTACATGTTGTATATGTATACGTCATCCATTTTTACTTCCCTTGATTTTTGCATATATGACACATGAATAGATGAGTAACTTGCATAGTTCATAAAATCTAAAGCCAACAAAGTAGCACAAGAACTAGAAGGCATGAAAATATTGCAACTCAGTTTGCACATATAAGTGAAGCTCTTATTTATTTCAAAAGATTGACAATGTTCATCATTAAACCATCCCAACATTGGTGAATAAACCTTATTTGAATCAAATTTACATGCTACAACATGCTTGGATAAGCAAACATGCAATGATTCATTCGACACAGAATCATAACCAAGATTAGAGGTCATATCAAAATAATTAAACATTGATTCTTTTGCATCAACAATTAATTCAATGGGTGCTCTCAAAATTGTTGGTATTTCAGTTGTTTGATCACGTGGCAAAGTCAAATTATCAACATAATCCTGTAAAATAGGTGGTGTGATCAAAGTAGTGGGTAGCTCAACACATGATGTATTCAAGTTAACTAGGCATGCATCATTCTCATGTAGAAGTGGAAAATCTGTACCTTTGTCATTACCTCTTGTAGTCAACTCAGATGATGCAGGCACTCTCGATGGTGATGTGTCACATGGTGGAGATGATGTAGTCCTCGCAACAACGGATGTGGTTGTCATAGTACGCCTAGTAGTTGAATAAACATCTGTATCAACAGTTGGAATGTGCACCGCGGCGCTTGTTCTCCTTGTGGGCAACACGTCGTTTTATTTCTGTTCAGCTTTGCAAGCAAGACGAAACAAATGGTCCATAGGATAACACTCTTCATGAATTAGTATCTCCTGAATATTATGGTTTAATCCTCCCCAAAATCTATCCATAAAATCTTCTTCACTTTCTTCTAAAATGAATGCAACAAGGTAGTTTGTAAATCATCATAATATTTTGTTACGGTGTCACTACCTTGTTTTAAATGTTCCAGTTTTTAATCATGCCACGAGTATAATAAACATCGATTTAATCTATCTCTCATGACATGTTTTAAATCAACCCAAGTATTAGGTACATAATCAGGGTGTAACCGACAATATTCACTCCACCAAACTAGAGCATAACCAGTGAAAGAACCAACCGCAACCGTAACTTTTTTACGTTCATCAAAATTATGGGAAGCAAATATATTATTTATGTCTAACTCCCATTTAATATATAAAGCAGGTCTAAAACGGTCATTAAATGGTGGTATAGAAACATGAAACTGATCATGTGCATTTGGATGTTTGTGCACCTCTCGTGACGGTTGTGGTATTTGCATAGGTGGTGGCATGTCTCCGGCGATCGACAAAGCCCATGAATTGACTCTGGATCCTGCCATGATTAGTAGAACAAGAAACAAAATCCAAAAATAATGTTCCTATAACTACTAGGATGTGGTGTTAAAACGCTCACAAGAAAGCAAATATCAATGTCTTACAAGTTCTTACCATGCAGCGGCGGTGATCGGCAACCAGCGGTGTCAAGTAACTCGAATATTGAGTAAAGCGATTGCGGGGGACGTCAGATACGGTGTAGAAATATGTGAAGCTGGGTTGGCTATATATGGTAGCAAAAATATAGCAATAATCAATTCAAAGATGCAATGTTGAATAAATGCTCAACGACGGTACTGTGCTGGTCCTAGGCTAGACCAGACTAGAGACGCGAGCCTAGAACACTAATGAGGTCACGGCGTAGCACAACTAGCATCAATGAAGGATACTAAGTAGCTCTTGACAGCAAGATATAAGTGAAAATCACAACGGCAAAGAAGATAATGATGAAAAACAAGCGCCAAGCGGGACATACAACAACTCTCTCTCAAATTTCCTCTTGAAAAGTTTGAGCCAATTTTCTGATAAATTCTTTCAAAGAATGCTACTAACTCAAGATTTCCAATGCAAAAAGAATCACTCAATTCCGAGTTGATATGAGGAGTCAAAGAATTCTAAAACTGGCCTGAAAAATTGGAACAAGCTGTATTCACGAACTTCAGAGGGCAAAAAGACCTATTTAGAAGCCGATTTTGAGGTGTCAAATAAGGAACTAGCTTCTGCAACTATTTAGATGTGGCTTGTTGCTAGCTTCAATTTGAGTACTCACGGAGCCAAAACGGACTTCGTATGAGGAAGATATACCCGTTTTACTGAACAGTGCGCAAAACAGATTCCAATCCGAATTCAGGTACGAGATTGATTCTAGATAGATCCATTTTTTTCTTCTCTCTTTTTTTTCTCACACTTTTTTTCTTTTTATTCTCTCTTTTTCTTTTTCTTTTTTTCTTTCCTTTTTCTTTCCTTTTTTCTCTCTTTTTTTCTCTCTTTTTTTTCTCCCTCTTTCCAAGACAAACTAGATAAGATGCAGATTGGATCACGCGAAGATGTGAATGACCTCAACTATGATTATGACAATGAACAGCGCGTAGCATGTGGTGGAAATTAATAGATGGGATGGTGGACAACGGAGGGATAATGATGCAGCGGCGGCGTGACTAATGTGAACAGAACTCGAAACTCTAAAGGAACTAGACACTAAGACCAGCAACTGACACGACGATGCAACCGATAATTCAACTATGCAAGCAACGAATAGAAAATTGTAAAGGCTCAGACTGGCTTGGATAAAGGATGAACAGATCTAACTTTTTTTTGTGGCTTTTTCATGGACTATAGGTATGAATGACAGATGCAATCTAAACTATGAAAAACTGTAAATCTCACCGAGCAACCTGAAAACTGATACCACTTGATAGAGGCAAAGGTGTCCCGATCTTTCGATGAGATGATAACTATCGATTTGGTGAAGATGACTTTGACGATCCGACTACAAACGTGCACGACGTTGCGCCTTAGTAATCGCTAAACCAACTCCGAGAGGTTATTGACCACGCCGAGCACAATCAACGACCACGAAGGTCTATTCCGCAAGCAATCGAAGAACAAGCAAGAATATGATAAAAGCAATCTGAATATTGCGGTATATATGAAGTATTGATAAAGGTGAGGATCCGTAAGCGGTCTTGGTCTGGTCGTTGGACACAAACGAAGTACACGAAGTTGCAATGGCTAACTTTTAACTAAACAAATCCCAACGAAAAAGCTACTAGATGGATCTACTTATATAGGAGCAAGGGGTGGCGCCCAAGGAGGTGGGAGGACGTCCCAAGGCAGCCTAAAACCAACCCTAGCTCGTACAAGGCTCATGGGCCCAAGTGGAGGTGACGTAACACCTTTGGACTTGTAGTTTGACTCGGATTCTGCTGCAGCGTCAGATTGTTTCGTACATAACTCAACGCTCCGGACGGATTTTAAGGTGATTCCAATTGTGCTGGAAAGAGCATGAAATCTACTTTCCAACAGAGAAAGAATCACCCAATTCGGAGTCCGTATGAAAAAGTTGTTGGTTTGAGTCAGGTATGTCTGTGCAGTCCGAATCTGAATCTAGAACGTGAGAGACTTGGACTCTATCTTCTCTTGGGCCAAAAGTGACGTGAGAGGACTTTTTGAACAGCAAATAAACATCTCTTTCTTCCTTATCTTCATATGTGGATTGTACAAATGTCCCATACACCTGCAATTAGACAAAACACAAAAGTGTGTGAAGTATTTTTGTTCTGGATAACATAAATAGATTATTGAATAGTTTGCTCTAGAAATCACCTGACAAATATGCATGTATGCAATATTTTTGGTCATATACAAGGTAGTCATATCCTCATCACCATACACAACTTCAAAAGGGCACATCTTAGTAGTAGAATGCAATGAACGATTATAAGCAAATTCAATATGAGGCAAGCATTCCTCCCACATTTTCTTATTATTCTTTAGAACAGCCCTAAGCATAGTAGACAATGTTCTATTGACTACTTCGGTTTGTGCATCAGTTTGGGGGTGACAAGTAGTATTAAAAAGCAGTTTAGTCCCCAACTTAGCCCATAAACATCTCCAAAAGTGGCTAAGAAATTTAGTATCACGATCTGAAACAATAGTATTTGGCACACCATGCAAGCGAATAATTTCACGAAAGAACAAATCAGCAACATTAACAACATCATCGCTTTTATGACATGGTATAAAGTGTGCCATTTTTGAGAATATATCCACGACAACAAATATGCTATCCCTCCCCTTCTTTGTTCTAGGTAAACCTAAAACAAAGTCCATAGATATATCCTCCCAAGGAACACTAGGTACAGGCAAAGGCATATATAAACCATGAGGATTGAGTCGTGACTTAGCTTTTTGACATGTAGTGCAGCGAGCAATAAAACGCTCAACATCCTGTCTCATCTTTGGCCAAAAGAAATGTGTAGCAAGTACGTCCTCCGTCTTCTTCACGCCAAAGTGTCACATTAGTCCTCCTCCATGCGCCTCCTGCAACAACAAAAGACGAACGGAGCTAGCTGGAATGCATAGCTTGTTAGCAGGGAACACAAATTCATCATTAACGACAAACTTGTTCCATGTTCTTCCTTCATTACAATTATGCAATACATCTTTAAAATCAGCATCATGCACATATTGATCTTTGATGGTGATGCGGAGCATCCCACGTTCATCCCCATGTACACTCCGACTACTCTCGAAGCCCCAAGGATACATAAGATGAGACCTCGACTATGCGCCATCGGACACAAGGTTAATTCACTCCTCTTCGAACCGTCACTTTTCGCATATGAGACATGGCTACTACCTCATGCGTGGACCTTGTATGCTCTCAGGTTCAACCAGGATGACCAAGGAGAATCCAACGACCAAGGCCAAGCATGGAAGAGAAGATGGAAGAAAGGAGAAGAAGAAGATGGAGCGGCTGTTGAAGACAGGCCGGACGTCCGGGCCGCCGTCCGGATCATCCGGGCCCAGCCGGATCATCCGGACCCTCCCCCGGATCGTCCAGGTAAATGCACCGAAGACAACAGAAGCCCCCTCGAGGAAGCCGGATCATCCGGACGGTCGCCCGAATCATCCGGACCCCCGACACCCGGATCATCCGGGCCACCATCCGGATCATCCGGACCCCGCCTGTGCGCGCGACTTGGGCCGAGGCCCGTGTACCCCTTCGCCCCTCACTTACCCCTTCGTGGCTTAGCACTATAAATAGACCTCCTCCTCCCCACTTTGAGGGTTAGCGTTGGTTTAGCTCATGTTAGAGATAGAGCTACGCTCATCTATCGGATCTCCTCCTCGTGAGAGACCGCGGCCTCTTCGGAGAAGATCCTCTCGGATACAAGACCCCTTTACGGAAGATCCCTCGTGGATTCAAGGCCTCCTCTTGGAGATGAACGGTTCCTTTGTATCCTTACCCTAGTTGACTATGTATCTTGTGGATCTCATGTGTGTATGTTGATCTAGCACTTGTGTGATCGATTCCTTGTTGGTTGAGTGATTCTCTCTCGTTTTCCCCGTGTTTCCCCTCGTGCTTCCGCGTGTTCTTCGTGTTTCCTCCGTAGGATCCCCTCCAAACATGAAAGATCGACGAATTAGGGTCCCACCCAACATCATATGGTATCATGAGCCACGTTGATCACGTTTTTGGAGCCCTACACCGTGTTTTCTAGCTTGATGTTGTTGTTTTCGTCCTAAATCCGAAAATCCCCACCAAAAATACCCCCCAAATTTTTTTGTGATTTGTTGGTTTGATGATGTTTTGTTGATTTTGATCCATGGATTTGCTTGGTTTCAAGTGGATCTAGCATCTCCCCAAGTTTCCCCACCTTCCATCCACGAAATCCATCAAATTTTGCCCCGAAAATCATCCATTTCCGCCCAAAAATTCGTCCCCACGAGCAAATCCCGAGCGGATTGACTTGCCCGGATCATCCGGACCATCTCCCGGATCATCCGGACCTCACCCGGATCAGCTGGACGCCCCCCGGACGTCTGGATAAATCACGCGCCCAATTTCCCGAACCGGAGCTGACGAACCCGGATCATCCGGATTTCCTCCCGGATCATCCGGACCGAGCCCGGATCATCCGGACCTCCTCCCGGATCATCCGGTTTACCCTGAAACTGACTTCGGCTGATTTTTGTTTTGTCCGTAACTAATTCATCCGAACTCCGATTTTGACGTTCTTTAGCTCGTTTTGAAGCTCTTGACATCCCCCATCCCACAAAAATACCACCAACATCATTTGACTCCATCAAATTTTTGAAAATTTGGCAAGTTTGCCTAGGCCCTCCACCATATCATCCGCATTACCACCACCGACTTCCGCAACCTAACCCATTTTGTTCCCCATTGCATATGTGGTTGCTTGAGTAGTGATTCACGTCTCCTAAGGTGTTTCGGCTACTTAGGGACGGTTGCTTCTTCATCAACCACCACCACCACCACTTCCACATAACCTTCCCACCATACACTTCCGACAACCCAACTTAACCCAATTGTTGTTTGAGCTTGTTCGAGCTGTGGCTTGTGTCTCCTAAGGTGTTTCGGCTACTTAGGGACGGTAACTTCAACTCCGACTCGTGTATAGCCCATCATTCCGTCCGCATTGCCTAGTGCAAAACCACCACCGCTTTCTGCTACCACCATTTTGACATTTGTCATTTGAGATTTTGAGTTTGCGGTTTTTCCGTTTCCTAAGGTGTTTCGGCTACTTAGGGACGAGTCTCCATCATCTTGGTATCTACACCAAGAACACCGCCGCTCATCATCGCAAAGGTCGGTAACCTCGACGACACCTTTGTATATTCACCTTGTAATTGCATTGTTAACCCCTAGCCCATTTTGCGTCACTTACCTATCGAGACTAGCCATTTGAGTATTGCCGGCAACGTTACTTGTGCACATTAGTGATCCACCATCCATTGCATATATACCATATCATATTGGTATCATATCATCCATTGTGCCTCAAGTTTGTTCCCGCATATACACAATTGCTATCTTGGTTTGTGCATTGTACAAAAGTGGCCATAGAAAGAAAAAAAAGCTTTTAAGCAAAAAGAGAGCAAAGAGCTCGTGAGCAAGTGCCATAGCATCATACCCCATCGCACATAAGATTGTCAAATCTACATCATATGCTTTCATGCTTGAGAGAAACACCGGGAACCATACATAAATAGCATACTTGGGATAGAAAGTTTATCCATTTTGCATCTTATAGGTTGTGCACAAGTGTCGTATCCGCCTATTGAGCAATCGTGCTAGCGTCTCTCCTGAGTTGTGCAACACGAGCGTTTTGGTGGATTCCACATTTTGAGCTCATTCCTTGGTTGCACGACCCCATTTATCTATCCGTGTGTGTGTTTCCGTGTACCTTTCATTGCTATTGGTCTACTTGTTTCGCTTGCAAATTTGTGAATCTTTTTCAACATTATTGACTCTTGCTAACATTTTGCATCAAATTTTTGTGCCACTATCCTCACCGAGCTCCACCATAAGCTTTACTTGTGTAGTTGTGAGAACCGACAAGGATTGGTACCAATAGTGCTATTTCATTGTCCGCATTTGAGTGAACTTGATTCATCTTCAACTTTGGTCAAAGGTACATTGGTATTAGTTCTTCTCTTTCTCCCACTCATATTTGCTCGAGTCTTGTGATGGATAGGCAAGGCATTTCCTCTCCGGTCTACGACAACAACGACGGCGTGAACAACTACATCACCAAAAGGTCCATCTTCGGACTACAACGACAAATGCAAAGCGCACAATCAAGATTGCGAGAGCGCATCGAGAACATCTCCATCGACATTCGTCACTCCGAAGCAAGGAAAAGGGACTACATCGACAAGAAGCTTGCCGCACATAAAGAGGAGCAAGATGCAAGTATGGAGGATATTAGAGCCTTGATCAAGTCTTCTTCCCCTTCATCATCCTCAAGACGACGACGGTCAAGCCACAAGTCTTCGGAGCGCGAAAAAGATGCAAGTGCAAATCGTCCTCGTCCACATCTACATGGCGATCACCATCACGTTCATGATCATCACCGCCATGAAGGGCAAGTCACCTCCAAGCAGCATGTGCACGACGACGACGGACGACATCTCCTACGAGCTCAAGCACGACAACAACATCATCATCATGAAGATGCTCCACAAGCGCAAATGCACAAGTCCCAACAAGACGTACTTCACGCCAAGTCCAAGCTTCAAGAGCACAAAAGAAGACCGCGAGATGACCACCACCAAGACGGCGCTACGGCTACACCAACCACTTTGGCATCTTCGCCAAGTGCTATCAAGGCATCTTCGCCTTTGGATGTACGGCATCTTCGCCTACTTCCCACGAGTACGCCTACATCGACTTCATCAAGTCCAAGGCGACCACCTACGAGTGAGGGCGACACTTCCATCTTCGGAAGCCCCTCAAGGAAGATGGCCGAGCATGGGAAACTCCCTTCGGTCATGGAGACGAGCTACGAGGTGCCACATCATATGGGCCTCCCACACCAAGACGATGACAAGAAGGTCGAGCAAGGGCCATCCCCTTCGACCACGGCGATAGGAGTTGAGCATGGAGACATTTGCACCTACACCTCTCCGACACCCACATATGTTGAGATGCCCCAAGTGCCATGTGAGGAGAGCCACCACCCCATGAGTGACATGAGTGACTCCACCATACGTGACATTGAGAGCACCTCCTATGAGAGGATGAGTGTGACCACCACTAACCCCACACATGAGAGCATGCCACACATCCTATGTGAGGTTGAGCGCCACTTGAGTGACTCCACCAACCATATGAGTGAGAGCATCTTTGAGGGAGTGAGTGAGCCACTACACTTAGTGAGTGAGGTAGTTGACACGGCATGTGAGGCCACTATGATTTCTAACGACTTAACCTCTACTCCTAGTGTGTTTTCTTCTTTTGTGCTAGGTCTCCTACATGACGACACGCCTACCATTGATGAGTCCATACCTCCTATGGAGACGACGATGGCCATGGTGGACGATGATGCACCCCCCACATGGTTCCATAAAGATGAAGATGACAACGAGACGGTCTTCAACACCTCACCTACAACACATGAGCGACACTCCAAAGGTAACATAGGTGATGGTGCTTCTCTTGTCCCACTAGTGGACTCTCTTGATAATGATTGCTCCCATGATGATGACCCTCCTATTGCCATGCTTCATGCTAGTGAAACTTCTTCATGCCTTGACTTACCCATTTATGATGAATATGATGATGAGCATGTTGAGTTGCCTAGTTGTGATGCACTTCATAGGATATCATGTGAAAATTCTATTGGTCACTTCATGTTTGACAATCCATTGAACTTGTCATATGATATGAGTGAGATCTCCCATATTGCTTCATTTCAATCTCAACATAGTAACTATGCATGCCCCATTAAAATCAATCCCATTTGCACTTATGGCATAGATGACGAGTTGATGGTCATTGGCTTTTGTTTTTCATGTGATGATATTGCCATGCTTCCTTTACATGATTTGTGCAATTCATCTACTATGTCATGCCATGATCACATTGTCCCAAATATGCATTGTTTTGGATGTTGTCAATATTCTCCACATGATGTTACTACTCTTGCTCATGAGGAGACCCCCATAGTTTCCTCATACATATTAGGAGATCTTGATGCATTTCATACTCTGCATGATTCACATAATTGCTTGCACCATATGCATTCCATGAATAACAATGCTCTAGACATTGCTCGTGATGCATTACACAATTTGAGTCTCCATTATGCTATACATAATAACAAACCTATCATGATGGATGACATGTTTCTATATCACGCATCTCATTTATTTGAGCATTGGATATTTGGTGCTAACCAACACAAGCACGTATGCATCATGATGGATGATGTGTACATCTACCACGCACACACAATTTTCCCTTTGCCTTTGTTTTGTGTAGGTACTCATGTATACTTGTCGACCTCTCAATCCCAAGAGTTGACGAAACGAGCTCTTGAGAGCAATGATGCTTTGGGATCCCGAGGACTATCCTTACCACCGCCCCCTTCACGCAAGGACTACACGCATCTTCTCTACTTGGCTCTCACACGGCTATGGGCTATTTACCACTTGTCACCTTATGCTCATTTTACTGTGTTCACTTTGCATGCTAGGCTTGCTTCTATGCCCTTGCCATGCAATTGTGACCCTTGCGTGCATCTACACATGATTCACCATTATGCCACTTCTACGTGTATTTGCATGCTTGATGGAGATCCTTGTTGCTATTGCCATGTTTATCATGTGCCCCATACTATTGATGCTTGTTGTGTTGGGAGAGTCATGATGCCCTATTGCTACTTACATATGGCTTCTCACCAAGATATTCATGCTATTTTTCTCACACCTTGCTTTCATGCTTGTGCTATGTCATGTGAATTATTCATGCACACTATTTGCACCAATGACATGCATGCCATGATTCCTTCTAGTATGTTGCATCTTCGCACTACTAGCATGCTTGACTTGATCACTATGATAGCTAGCCATGTTGCATCACCCATGTTCCACTACTTGCTTTCTTGGGTTGATAGCACCTATGCTCACGCCTCTCACATGATTTACATCGATCATTATCTATTGTCTCCATTACTTGCATCTCTCATATCACCTATCGAGTGCCAACTTCCTATGCTTATTGATCCTGGAGACTTGGACATTTTACTTGTGAAGCATGCTTGTTTGATTGAGCCTATTGTATTTGGTTGTTCTTGCATCATATGCCTCCCCACTATGAAATGCTCCCTTGTACTTTCTTATGATGAGCATGATGCATACACTTGTTCGGTATCTTACCACACGAATGATAGGTTTTGCATTTCCGCTAACCTCATTTGTTTTTCCGAGTGTTTGTCATGTTCTTTCATTTTGGAGGTTTCACAAGGCGATGCCGTTATGCGACATATTGGTTATGTGAAGGCATACATGATGTGCGACACGAACATTTTCGACATTCTCATAAAGGTGAACTCCTTCTCTTTGAGCAATCCTCAAATATGCATATTGGATGGGTCACTCTTTCATTGTTGTTTCCTTCTTGTTGTCTACATGATACATCTCGTGAACGGAGGAGCGACATTGGAGATTGGCTACATGGACCTTCACATTGAGGAGCGCTTGCACTTATTGGATGCACCTTCGGCACTCCACTCATGCCTCGACATCGAGCTTTGGTACACCAACACCTTCATATTTGTTGATTATGCTCACACATGTCATGCTCGATGGACATATCATACTCACCACAAGTTTGCACCCTATGCATGGATTGACTCACATTGTGATTGCCTTGTTGCATCTTGTATTCCCATGTCATCCATGATATATGAGCTTGCGCATTTCCTTAGCAAATTTGTTGTGATCTACCTTGAAGGCATATTCATACATCATGATCATATTGTCCATCATCAATTGCACGATAACATATACATATGGAGCATCCATTGCCATATTCATGCTATTGATAAACCGTCTCACTATGACATCATTTTGCACCGTGGTTGCATTGATCATATTTACAACACATTTGTGTGCACAATGATTGCATCTCCTCCCATGAATGCTTTGCATCTCATCCTAGATCATCTTGATAAGCTTCATGCGCTTTGTCACAACCAATCTTGCCGCACGGACTCATTCTTACATGATGGACACTTTGTGTGCGCTAACCATTGTATTTCCGAGTGTTGCTCGTGTTTGCTCTTTTTGCATGTCTATCACTCCGGCGACACCTTGGACTACACGGATTGCACCATGCCTTCAACTTCGTCCAACTACAAGTCCGTCTACGACAACCGTTTCCATGGTGATGAGGATGACGATCCGAGGTCGGATCTTTCCCAAGGGGGGGGGGATATGATGCGGAGCATCCCACGTTCATCCCCATGTACACTCCGACTACTCTCCAAGCCCCAAGGATACATAAGATGAGACCTCGACTATGCGCCATCGGACACAAGGTGAATTCACTCCTCTTCGAACCGTCACTTTCCGCATATGAGACATGGCTACTACCTCATGCGTGGACCTTGTATGCACTCAGGTTCAACCAGGATGACCAAGGAGAATCCAAGGACCAAGGCCAAGCATGGAAGAGAAGACGGAAGAAAGGAGAAGAAGAAGATGGAGTGGATGTTGAAGACAGGCCGGACCTCCGGGCCGCCGTCCGGATCATCCGGGCCCAGCCGGATCATCCGGACCCTCCCCCGGATCGTCCGGGTAAATGCACCGAAGACAACAGAAGCCCCTCGACGGCGGATCATCCAGACGGTCGCCCGAATCATCCGGACCCCGACACCGGATCATCCGGGCCACCATCCGGATCATCCGGACCCGCTTTGTCAAGACGACTTGGGCCGAGGCCCGTGTACCCCTTCGCCCCTCACTTACCCCTTCGTGGCTTAGCACTATAAATAGACCTCCTCCTCCCCACTTTGAGGGTTTGCGTTGGTTTAGCTCATGTTTGAGATAGAGCTACGCTCATCTATCGGATGTCCTCCGCGTGAGAGACCGCAGCCTCTTCGGAGAAGATCCTCTCGGATACAAGACCCCTTTATGGGAAGATCCCCTCGTGGATTCAAGGCCTCCTCTTGGAGATGAACGGTTCCTTTGTATCCTTACCCTAGTTGACTATGTATCTTGTGGATCTCATGTGTGTATGTTGATCTAGCACTTGTGTGATCGATTCCTTGTTGGTTGAGTGATTCTCTCTCGTTTTCCCCGTGTTTCCCCTCGTGCTTCCGCGTGTTCTTCGTGTTTCCTCCGTAGTATCCCCTCCAAACGTGAAAGATCAACGAATTAGGGTCCCACCCTACATCAGATGGTCTCCAAACCAAATATTTTGAAGTCAAGTTGTGAAAGCATAGTATAGCGACGAGACAATGCATCAGCAATAACATTTTCTTTACCCTTCTTGTGTTTAATGACATAAGGGGAAGTCTCAATGAATTCAACCCATTTAGCATGTCTACGATTCAGTTTAGCTTGACTTTTAATATGTTTCAAAGATTCATGATCAGAATGTATAACAAATTCTTTGGGCCATAAATAATGTTGCCATGTTTCTAAAGTCCGAACAAGAGCATATAATTCTTTATCATAAGTAGAATAATTTAGACCAGGCCCACTCAATTTTTCAGAAAAGTATGCAACAGGTTTGCCATGTTGTAATAACACACCTCCTAATCCAGTTCCACTAGCATCACATTCAAGCTCAAAAGTCCTATTAAAATCAGGAAGTTGGAGTAAAGGAGCATGTGTCAACTTATCTTTCAACACCGTGAAGGCTTCTTCCTGTGCGGTACCCCAAACAAAAGGCACATCCTTCTTTGTAAGCTCATTGAGAGGTGCAGCAATGGTGCTGAAATCTCTCACAAAACGCCTATAGAATCCAGCGAGGCCAAGAAAACTCCTCACTTTTGTGACCGTTTTGGGCTGCGGACAACTCTCAATAGCTTCTATCTTGGCTTTATCAACTTCAATTCCCTGTGGAGTAACAACATAGCCAAGAAAAGACACTCGGTCGGTGCAAAAGGTGCACTTCCCAAGGTTACCAAACAAATGTGCATCACGTAGAGCAATAAAAACAGCACGTGAATGTTCCAAATGCTCCTCCAAAGATCTGCTATAAATCAATATGTCATCAAAGTAAACTACCACAAATCGTCCAATGAAAGCACGTAAAACTTCGTTCATTAATCTCATGAAAGTACTAGGTGCATTAGTTAACCCAAAAGGCATGACTAACCACTCATATAATCCAAACTTAGTTTTAAATGCTATTTTCCATTCATCCCCCAATTTCATACGAATTTGATGGTATCCACTACGCAAATAAACTTTGGAGAATATTGTAGAGCCACTCAATTCATCAAGCATATCATCTAGCCTAGGAATAGGATGACGATAACGAATAGTAATATTATTAATGCCTCTACAATCAACACACATACACGATGTACCATCCTTTTTCGGCACTAGAATAATAGGAACAGCACAAGGACTAAGGGATTCGCGTATATAACCTTTGTCGAGAAGTTCTTGTACTTGACGCATAATCTCCGCCGTCTCCTCTGGATTGGTACGGTATGGCGCACGGTTTGGCAGTGAAGCACCGGGAATTAAGTCAATCTGATGCTCAATCCCTCGAATAGGTGGTAATCCGGGTGGCACATCTTGTGGAAAGACGTCAGCGAACTCCTGCAAAATGTTAGTGACAGCAGGCGTGATACGGAGCATCCTTCCATCATCCCCATGGACTCTACATCAACACCTACAACACCAAAAGGACCGATGACTCGAGCACGTGCAAGGGCTCTAGAGACCGAGGTGACATCACTCCTCTGACAACTCTCCTTCGATTCACATGAGACATGGTTACTACCTCAAATGGAAACTCTATGCATACTCAGGCACCAAGGAGTCAACCATGAAGAGGCTAGGAAGCAAGGAGAACCGGAAGCGGAAGGCGTGCATGAAGACGGAGAGAAGAAAGCAACAAAGACCAGAGAGGCCGGATGATCCGGATGGAGGCCCGGACGATCCGGACAGAGCCCGGATGATCCGGACCCCGGTCCGGACGATCCGGCTACAGCGACCGAAGGCAACAGAAGCTCTCCCCCGAAGCCGGACCATCCGGGTCTCGTCCCAGATCATCCGGACCCCACCCGGACGTCCGGACCACCAGCCGGACATCCGGCCCACCGCGACCATCAGCCGACCCTCCAGCTCATCCGGGTCCCCGCCCGGATCATCCGGACCAGCCCGGATCATACGGACCCCCGTCCGGATCATTCGGCCAGCGCCTGTGTGCGCGTGTTGGGCTGAGCCCGTGTACCCCTTCGCCCCAGACTCTATATATAGGACCCCCTCTCCTCACTTTAAGACTTAGCATTGGATTAGCTCATATTTGTGTGAGAGCCTTTGCTCATCCACCCGGTTACTTCTCCTCGGAGATCAGGACCTCCGTCTAGGAGAAGATCCCTCATCGGATACAAGACCCCATTACGGGAAGATCCCCTCGTGGATTCAAGGCCTCCTCCGGGAGATGAAAGGTTCCTTTGTATCCTTACCCTAGTTGACTATGTATCTTGTGGATCTCATGTGTGTATGTTGATCTAGCACTTGTGTGATCGATTCCTTGTTGGTTGAGTGATTCTCTCTCATTTTCCCCATGTTTCCACTCGTGCTTCCGCGTGTTCTTCGTGTTTCCTCCGTAGGAGCCCCTCCAAACGTGAAAGATCGACGAATTAGGGTTCCATCCTACATCATATCGTATCATGAGCCAAGTTGATCACGTTTTTGGAGCCCCTACCTCGTGATTTCTAGCTTGATTTTGTTGATTTCGTCCTAAAATCCGAAAATCCCCACAAAAATACCCCCAAAATTTTTTGTGATTTGTTAGTTTTGATGATGTTTTATTGTTTTTGATCCGTGGATTCCGTGTGTAACTCGTGGATCTTGTGTTTCCCCACCTTCTCCCCCTCGAAATCCATCCAAAATCCCCGAAATCGTCAATTTCCACCCCATTTTTGTGTTCTTCCCGAGCTGTTCCCGTGCGCAGTTGACCTGCCCGGATCATCCGGACCAAGTCCCGGATCATCCGGACGTGCCCGGATCATCCGGCTCCTGGCCCGGATCATCCGGCTTCCTCTGCCGAAACTGCAGATTCTGCAGCCACCATCCACCACCACCACCATCCACACACATATATACATCCTCCTCATCCCATCCACCACCATTTCCACTTGCCAAACCCCAAGACTCAACCTCCGTACTACCATTCGATTTTGAGTTCGACAATTTGAGTGAGATTTCCGTGTCCTCTTGTGTTTCGGTTATTTAGGCGCGGTGTGACATCAACAACAAACGCTCATTTTGGTCGGCTACTCATCTTTGCTACGGACGGTAACTTCGACGACATCTTTGTCATACCTTGCAATTGCATTGATAACCATCATATACCATCTTTTGCGTTGCTTACCCACCGAGACTAGCCATTGAGTATTGCCGGCAACGTGACTTGTGCACATTAGTTGCATACACCATATCATACATAAAATCGAGGTGCATATCTCGGAATCAACTTGTGTGTCACAAAGTTGTCATCGCATACACAATTGCTATCTTGGTTCGTGAAGTTTGCATAAGAAAAGAGCTCGAGAGAGAAAGAGCCACTCAAGCTTTTAAGCAAAGAGGAAAGATAAGCAAAGAGCTTATAAGCAACAAGCATAGCATCATACAAAATTAAGATTGTCATATAAGATCATCTTGGATCACTGCACCGATACATCATACATATAGAATACTTGGGATAGAGATCGTTGCATTTTTGCCTAGTAGGTTGTGCACAAGCTCCGTATCCGCCTATTGTGCAATCGTGCTAGCGTCTCTCTAGTATTGTGCAACAAGAGCATTTTCGTGTATTCCACATTTTGGCTCATTTTTGGTTTGCACAATCCCATTTATCTATTTGTTGTGTGTTTCCGTGTACCACTACTTGCTTGGTCTACTTGTTGCATATGCGAATTGGCGAATCTTCTTCAACATTTTTGAGTCAAGCTAACGATTGCAATCAATTTTGTGCCACCATCCTAACCAAGCTCCAGCAAAAGCTTTTACTTGTGTAGGTGTGAGAATCGACAAGGATCGGTACCAATAGTGCTATTTCATTGTCCGCATTCGAGTGAACTTGATTCATCTTCAACTTCGGTCAAAGGTTCATTGGTATTCGTTCTTCTCCTTCCACAACTCACAATTTTGCTTGTAATGATGGATAGGCCAAGTTCTTCTAAAAATCCACTCTTCATCGAGCAAGACGACGACATGTCATCATACGTCACCAAGAGCCACCTCTTTGGCGCACAACGAGCTCTGCATCAAGAGCAAGAAGCAATGAGCGAACGCATCGACAACCTCTCCACCGACTTGTGACTCTCCGAGCAACGTACACGAGATTACTTCGACAACAAACTCGACGCGCACAAGAAAGAGAACGATGCAAGAATGGACGAGATCCGCGCCTTGTTGGTGAACCGGCGTACTTCTACCTCTTCACACTCAAGACGGAGCCACTCAAGTCGCCACTCCGACGACTCCTTCTCCGACACAAGTACACCGTCATCGAACACTCTTCGACGAGCCGCGCGTCAAGACCGTCATGCATCTCGCAACCCGCTACATGACAAGCATCCCCAAGAGCAAGTTGATGAACAAGTTCCTCGTCCTCAATCGAACCAAATGGCGTTTGCTCAAGCTCAAGAACGACAACGTCTTCGTCACCAACAAGAACAAGAACGAGCGCGCCTACATCAAGAGCAACAAGAAGCCGAGGCTCAACGTCTTCAACAACAACAACGAGAAGCACAAGCAATTGAGGCGGAACGTGCCCTTCAAGCATCAAGTCGAGCTATCACCAACCGCAATCGCGAAAGGCGAAATCAAGAGGAAGCCCTTCGAGAAGAAATACAAGAGAGGAACTACCATCCGCGTGCGCAACGTCAAGCTCCTCCACAAGCTCCTCAAGCTCCTCCACAAGCTCCTCAAGCTCAACCTCAACCTCAAGGTCAACAAGAGCAAGTTGATCATGGACTTCCTCCTCGCCAAGAGCAACATGAGGATGATTACCCTCCACGACAAGAACGTCATCATCCACATCGACCTCAATACAATGAAGAGCAACGCTATGGCAAGCTCAAGTTCACAATGCCCAAGTTCAATGGAACCAATGATCCCGAAGAGTACCTCTCATGGGCATTGAAGGTTGACAAAATCTTTCGCTTGCACAACTATGAGGAAGAGAAGAAGATCGCTATGGCATCACTTGAGTTCCAAGACTATGTGCTCATATGGTGGGAACAAGTCCTTGAGCGCCGACAAGCAAGAGGTGAACCTCCAATCACCACTTGGGCTCAAATGAAGGATGTCATGAGAGCTCGCTTTGTGCCCACTTACTACAACCGTGATCTCTTCAAGAAGCTACAACTCCTCAAGCAAGGGACAAAGAGTGTTGAAGAATACTACAAGGAAATGGAGATAGCCATGATTCGAGCCAATGTCACGGAGGATGATGAGCAAACAATGGCACGATTCTTGAACGGACTCAACCATCCCATCAAGAAGATCGCCGACTTCCAACCATACTCCAACCTCATTGAGCTCGTGCATCAAGCTACAAAGGCAGAACGACAAGTGCAAGATGACTTCAAGTACGCCAACTACTCATCCAAGACATACGGCTTCTCCAACAACCACTCTTCAACAACTACTCCAACTTCGACATCAACCAAGCCTTCTCCAACCAACGACGACAAGTCAAGTTACAAGAAAGCTTCTACAAGTTCAAGTCGTCCTCCTCCTACTACAAGCAACTCCAAGCCGCGTGCTTCATCATCTACTCCAACCGATGAGACCGTCAAGACAAGCTCCTTCAAGTGTTTTACTTGCGGCGGCCGAGGCCACAAGTCATATGAATGCACCAACAAGCGGACCATGATACTCAACGACGATGGCACCTACGACTCAATGAGTGAAGATGAAATGGAAGCTATTGAGCAAGTGGCCATGCACCGGCGCATCAACGAGGATGAAGATGATCAAGTCTTTTGTGATGAAGATACAAGTCCCGCTCTTGTTGTCTGCAAGGTCTTGACACTTCAACATCAACAAGAAGAAGATCAAAGATGCCACATCTTCCACACAAAGGCCGGCATCAATGGACGCTCCGTCAAGGTCATCATCGATGGAGATAGTTGCAACAATTTGGCAAGCGAAGAACTATGCTCCACGCTCCAATTGGTCAAGAAGAAGCATCCGCAACCCTACAAGGTTCAATGGCTAAGTGACTCCGGCACTATACGAGTTGAGCATACGGTCCAAGTATCATTCAAAATAGGTGCATATGAAGACACTTTGGAGTGTGATGTGGTCCCAATGACTGTTTGCCACCTCCTCCTTGGTCGGCCATGGCAATTCGACCGTGGTGTCTACCACAATGGGCGTACAAACCACTATAGCTTCAAGATGAAAGGCAAAGAATATGTCCGATAACCCATGTCTCCTAGTCAGTGATAGCCGACAAACAAGCCACCAACCAAAGAGAGAAGAGTGAGAAAATGAGCCACCAAAAAGTGAGTGAGAGCCACAAGCCAAATTTGAGCACCTCTTCGCCTAGAGAGAAAAACCTCATACTATTCGCCACCAAACATGAGATGAGAGAAGTGTGTGAGAACCCATCGAGTGTGATGCACTTTGTCCTTGTGTGCAAGGATGGAGAACCAAAAACTAACACCACTCATGAGCTACCTTTGGTGTTTCAATCTCTTTTGCAGGAATTTCAAGATGTTTTCCCCGATGAGCTACCTCCGGGTCTACCTCCTCTTGAGGCATTGAGCATCGAATCGACCTCATCCCCGGGCGCCACTTCCAAACAAGGCTCCCTACCGTGTCAATCCCAAGAAACCAAGGAGATTCAGCGGCAAGTACAACAACTAATCAACAACGGTCATGTACGTGAAAGCTTAAGCCCTTGTGCCGTTCCGTTATTCTTGTGCCTAAGCCCGATGGAACTTTCCGCTTGTGCTCGATTGTAGACCCATAAATGCTATCACCATGCGCTATAGGCATCCCATTCCTCGCTTAGATGATATGCTTGATGAACTTAGTGGAGCCAACTTTTCTCAAAATTGATCTTAAAAGTGGCTATTATCAAATCCGCATTCATGAGGGTGATGAATGGAAAACTGCTTTCAAAACAAAATTTGGCTTATATGAATGGTTGGTTATGCCTATGGGTTTGTCGGAAGCTCCCGGAAATTTTGTGCGTCTCATGCATCATGTACTTCGTCCATACATTGGAATCTTTGTTGTGGTTTACTTCGATGACATTCTTGTGTTTAGCAAAACCATGAAAGAGCATCTTGATCATGTTAAGCTTGTTTTGCAAACCCTTCGAAAGGAAAGTCTTTATGCCAACTTGAAAAAATGCACTTTTGGCATTGACAAAGTGGTTTTCTTGGGTCTCGTTGTCTCTTCCAAGGGTGTCCATGTTGATGAAACTAAGATCAAAGCAATTAAAACTTGGCCCCAACCCACCAATTTGCAACAAGTGCGAAGTTTCCTTGGTCTTGCTGGTTTTTATCGCCGCTTTGTCAAAAACTTTAGCACTATTGCAGCTCCTTTGCATGCTTTGAGTAAGAAGAATACTCTTTTTGTTTGGGGACCTTTGCAATCAAACGCTTTTGATGAGCTCAAGTCTTTGCTTACTCATGCTCCGATTCTTGCTTTGCCCAATTTTGACAAAACTTTTGAGGTTCATTGTGATGCAAGTGGTACCGGAATTGGCGGAGTTTTAATGCAAGAAAAATGAGTCATTGCTTATTTTAGTGAAAAACTCTCCGGTGCTCAACTCAACTATCCCATATATGACAAGGAATTGTATGCTTTAGTGCGTGTCCTACATGTTTGGGAACATTATCTTAGACCTCATGAGTTTGTCATCCATACCGATCATGAAACGCTTAAGTACTTAAAAGGTCAAACTAAATTGAACAAGCGTCATGCCAAATGGAGTGAATTTATTGAATCTTTTCCGTATGTGATCAAGTACATTAAGGGCAAGGAAAATGTAGTTGCCGATGCACTTTCACGCATATGCACACTCGTCACCCAACTTGAGTTGAATGTTATAGGCTTTGAGCACATAAAGGATTTGTATGCTAGTGATCCATCTTTTGCACCTCATTATGCTAAATGTTTGACGCATACATCTTGGGAACAATATTACCTCAAGGATGGTTATCTTATGAGAGCTAACAAACTTTGCATACCCGAGTCTTCTCTTCGTTTGCTACTTTTGCAAGAGGCTCATGGAGGTGGACTCATGGGACATTTTGGACGCGACAAGACCTTCGCCACGCTCTCCAAGAACTACTTTTGGCCCAAGATGTTTCGAGACGTCTCACGCTTCACCACCCGATGCTCAACATGCCGCAAAGCTAAGTCAAAAGCCCAATCTCATGGTCTTTACATGCCTCTTCCTATTCCTTATCAACCTTGGGAAGACATTAGCATGGACTTTGTACTTGGTTTGCCTAGAACTCAAAATGGAAAGGATTCCGTGTTTGTTGTTGTGGATAGATTTTCTAAGATGGCACATTTTATTCCTTGCAACAAGGTAGACGATGCTTCACATATTGCAAATCTCTTTTGTAGGGAAATCGTGCGCCTCCATGGAGTCCCAAAGACAATCGTCTCCGACCGCGACGTCAAGTTCTTGAGTTACTTTTGGAAGACCCTATGTGCCAAGCTCGGCATCAAGCTCTTCTTTTCATCTGCATACCACCCTCAAACCGACGGCCAAACGGAGGTGACGAACCAGACGCTCTCCACTCTACTTCGCGTGTTGATCAAGAAGAACATCAAGGAGTGGGAGGCGTGTCTACCCATCGCCGAGTACGCCTACAACCGCGCAAGACATTCGACAACCGGCAAGTCCCCCTTCGAGGTCGTCTACGGCTTCAATCCATTGTCCCCATTGGACATTCTACCTCTACCTCTACAAGAACGCACCAACATCGACGCAAGCGCCCGTGCAAGCTACATCAAGAAGGTGCATGAAGAGACAAGACACACCATCGAGCGCCACGTACAATGACTCACTACCAAGCTCAACATCAACAAGCAACCCATGATCTTCAACATAGGCGATCTCGTGTGGCTACACCTTCGCAAGGAACGCTTCCCCAACGAACGCAAGTCCAAACTTCTACCTCGAGCCGATGGACCCTTCAAGGTGTTAGCACGCTACAACAACAACGCCTACAAGCTCGACCTACCAAGCGACAAGTACAACATGAGCGACACCTTCAACATCAAAGACCTCTCGCCTTTCCATGGTGATGAAGATCTAGATCCGAGGTCGGATCCTTTCGAAGGGAGGGGATATGATGCGGAGCATCCTTCCATCATCCCCATGGACTCTACATCAACACCTACAACACCAAAAGGACCGATGACTCGAGCACGTGCAAGGGCTCTTGAGACCGAGGTGACATCACTCCTCTCACAACTCTCCTTCGATTCACATGAGACATGGTTACTACCTCAAATGGAAACTCTATGCATACTCAGGCACCAAGGAGTCAACCATGAAGAGGCTAGGAAGGAAGGAGAACAGGAAGTGGAAGGCGTGCATGAAGACGGAGAGAAGAAAGCAACAAAGACCAAAGAGGCCGGACGATCCGGACGGAGGCCCGGACGATCCGGACAGAGCCCGGATGATCCGGACCCCAGTCCGGACGATCTGGCTACAGCACCCGAAGGCAACAGAAGCTCTCCCCCGAAGCCGGACCATCCGGGTCTCGTCCCGGATCATCCGGACCACGCCCGGACGTCCGGACCACCAGCCGGACATCCGGCCCACCGCGACCATCAGCTGACCCTCCAGCTCATCCGGGTCCCCGCCCGGATCATCCGGACCAGCCCGGATCATCCGGCCAGCGCCTGTGTGCGCGTGTTGGGCTGAGCCCATGTACCCCTTCGCCCCAGACTCTATATATAGGACCCCCTCTCCTCACTTTAAGACTTAGCATTGGATTAGCTCATATTTGTGTGAGAGCCTTTGCTCATCCACCCGGTTACTTCTCCTCGGAGATCAGGACCTCCGTCTAGGAGAAGATCCCTCATCGGATACAAGACCCCGTTACGGGAAGATCCCCTCGTGGATTCAAGGCCTCCTCCGGGAGATGAACGGTTCCTTTGTATCCTTACCCTAGTTGACTATGTATCTTGTGGATCTCATGTGTGTATGTTGATCTAGCACTTGTGTTATCGATTCCTTGTTGGTTGAGTGATTCTCTCTCGTTTTCCCCGTGTTTCCCCTCGTGCTTCCGCGTGTTCTTCGTGTTTCCTCCGTAGGATCCCCTCCAAACGTGAAAGATCGACGAGTTAGGGTTCCACCCTACATCAAGGCGGCAAAGAGGAAGGCACGTCCTCGAATGAAAATAATGCCTCTTTGCACACAAAAGCATAGCAAACAGATTTGCTAAAATCTAGCTCATCAATATCAGATTTAGTGGCAAGTAAACATGCACTTTTCAATTTAATTTTAGAAGCAACACTAGATGGTTTACTATTAGGCTTCATATGTTGCTCAAATTCTTTTGCCACAATCTGATTTTCACTCTTATTTTTCTCCTGTTTTGCTTTATTAGCTCTATTAATATCATCTTTCAAAATGGACTCGTGAGTCATAGGAAGCAAAGTAATATTTTTATCCTTATGAACAAGAGTATATTGATTGTTTCTACCATGGTGTACAGAATTTTATCAAATTGCCATGGTCGACCAAGTAATAAGGAACATGCTTGCATAGGTACCACATCACAATCAACATAATCAGCATATGTAGAGATACTAAAATGCACACTAACAAGACGTGTTACCTTAACCTTGCCGCTGTTGTTGAACCATTGGATGTAGTAAGGATGTGGGTGTGGTCTTGTGGTGAGAGATAGCTTCTCCACCATCTCCATGCTAGCCAAGTTGTTACAGCTCCCTCCATCTATGATGACGCGCACAGAACTTTCCTTCACAACTCCCTTTGTATGGAACAAATTGTGCCTCTGATTTTGCTCAGCTTGTGTGACCTGCACACTCAAAACACGTTGAGCAACTAAACATTCATACCTGTCGGCGTCTTGGGAGCCATGTATTGCGTCTCATGATCAGAATCATCTCCACCCTGTTCTTCATGTGTAATAAGAGCCAACGTCTCCTCATCATAGTCACTAGCGGACTCATGCCCACCATCCTCAGTAGCAATCATCACACGCTGAGATTTGCATTCTCTCGCATAATGACCTCTTCCCTTACAACGACGACAAATAATATCACTGGTGTGCCCGGTTGATGCCATGGAAGAAGAAGAGCTCTGTGTAGGCCCGGCAGGTGCGCTCTTGGCAGATAGTGGAGGTTGTGCCTGCTTTCTTGTATCACGGCTGGAGGTAGCAGCTGATGGAGGTGCTGGTGTAGTGGAAGTAGAGGATGCACGCGGTGTCCATGATGAATGTCGACCTGCAGAAAAGTTAGTTCGCACCAATGCTTGTCGATCCTGCACTTCACGTTCAACTTTACAAGCAAGATGGAATAAACGAGTGATATTAGTATACTCCTTATACTCTAGAATGGTTTGAATCTCTCTATTTAATCCACCTATAAAACGTGCAAGCATAGCTTCATTCTCCTCAACAATACCACATCTAATCATGCCAGTTTGAAATCCAGTTTGCGCTGCTCTTTTTTTTGCGAAAAATCACTATAATGGCGAGTGTCTCAAAACTCTTCCCAGGTCAAACTGACAGGATGGGCACGAAATTTTTTCGACCAATTTTTTTTCCGACTGCCTGGACCCAAAAACTGGAAACGGGTCAAAAAAACTTTCTATAACGGCGACTGTCTCCATACGCTTAGAAACCAAACTCTTCTACGGACAGCAAATTGGATACATTTGTTTTGCTTACAAATGAAGGGCCTAGCTTGGAGAAGGATGAACATTGGAGCAAGAACAAGCATGGAGATGATGGCAGCGCAAGGGGGACAAACGGAGTTACAAGTGATGATTTCAGGACTTTGAAGCCACCATAATGAGTGCATGAAGCCTTGGACGAAATATACAAGATGCCACTTCATAAATTTCGTCCAGAGGCTATTCTAGGTGCTGCGTCACCTTATTATTGGGCCAGACCCATGTAATTTCGAAATACATAAGTATAGGCTATTTTTTAGAGTCCGTATGTGTGGGGAAACAAGAGATAGGGTTAGTTTCGGACCCCTCCACCAAGGGCCACGAAATTCACCCCCTCTTCCTCCATATATACAGCCCTTAGGGCACCGTTTAGACTTTGGGTTTTGTTTAGATTAAAAGTTCGCCATAGCTGCAACCGCATGCTTCGTTTGTGTTCCACGACCGCACAAAGGCGTCCACAGAACCCCACCTTGATCAATAAAGCTTTCCTCTTATATTCGCAATATCCAGATTGCAATCTTAGTTTCTTGCTTGTTCTCGTTTGCTGCGAAAATGACCTTCGTGGTCGGGTTGATCGTGCTCGGCGTGGTCAATAACCTCTCGGAGTTGGTTTAGCGATTGCTAAGGCGCGACGTCCTCGCACATTCGTAGTCGGATCGTCAAAGTCGACTTCATCCAAAACGATAGCCACCATCTCATCGAAGGCGGGACACCTCGCCTCTATCAAGTGGTATCAGATTTCCGGGTTGCTCGGTGAGATTTTACAGTTTTTCGTAGTTTAGATCGAGTCTGTTCTTCATACCTATAGTCCACGAAAAAGCCAAAAAAAAGGTTAGGGTTAGTTCATCCCATCCGAACCAATCTGAGCCTTTGCATAATCTTTTCTATATTTGCTTTGTTGAATTTGCGGTTGCATCGTCGTGTCAAGTTGCTGGTCTTAGCATCTAGTCTTTTAGAGTTTCAAGTTACATTCACGAGGTTGTCCGCGTCGCCGCTGCCATATATCACCACCGCATCATCACCGCCAATCCGAATCCATATCGCCACCACATATCCGCCGCCATCACGCCAATCCGAGTTCACCGCAACATATATCCGCCACTGTCCGAAGTTCCACCAGATTCATCTCCGCCACCATCCGAAGTTCCACCAGATTCATCTCCGCCACCAGTCCGCGTCCCACCAGTTTCATCTCCGCCACCAGTCCTAGTCCGATTCCAGTAATTGTTGCATTGTTCTCGCTTTCCAGATCACGCGATACTCCGAGTCGTGACAGAGAAGGACTCCCGAACTTCCGAGCCATCCGCAGAAGAAAAATAGTTCCAGATTTTAGACCATTTGTAGACTTTTTCAAAAAAAATTTGTTGCGGAGCAAAAAAAAAAGAGGAAAAAAAGTGCAAAAAAAAAGTGAAAAAAAAATTCAGTGTGTGCTCCTCCCTTGTTTACGTGCAGCGCCGTGATTTTGTTAGTGTTCTAGGCTCGCGTCTCTAGCACGGTCTAGCCTAGGACCAGCACAGTACCGTCGTTGAGCGTTTATTCAACTTTGCATCTCTGAATTGATTATTGCTGACCCTTTTTGCTACCATATTATAAGCCTTCCGAGCTCCACATACATCTACGTCGTGCGTTTGACTCTCCCCGCAATCGCTCTATCCAAGCTTCGAGAGTTTTGATTACAACGGTTGCCGATCACCGCTTCTCTTGCTGGGTAAGAACTGGTAAGAATTTGAGATTTGCTTGACGGTTTGTGACACCCACCACCACATCTTGTTATTAGTCAGAGGATCATATTCTTGTGTGTTTCTATTGTTGCTAACCATGGCGGATCACAAGCCGATTTAGACTGATTGGGAGAACTCGATTAACAAACAGCTACATGATAAGTTTCAGCAAATGATGATTGGACAGGTGCAAGATGTGCTAAACAGATTTGATGAGGCCATGGAGAAGATAGATGGCATTGAGAAGACGGTTGAAACAAAGCTTGATAGCAAGTTTGATGAATTGCTCACGCGTTTTCCACAACCACCGCCGGCTGCACCTATCGCACCTCTGCAATGACAACAACTACGCCCCCTTCCGAATCAGTATGGACGAGCTCAGCGTGTTCCTATTGAGCCAGGACAAAATTCTGGTGCCACTTTGCTCTGCTGTTGGTGCTTCTTTGGCTCCTCTCTGCTGCTGCTGCTGGTACCGAGGAGGATGATTATGTGGGAGATTACGAGGATGAGGTTGATCAACATCGAACTACGTGCAACCACCAGCACCACAACCACCGGGTCGTCCACATGCAAATAATGGCAATGTTAGGGCTCCCCTCAGTGCGAGATCATGACCATCTCCCTAAACTGAAATTGAATATTCCACCATTTGAGGGTAGATATGTTCTGATATATATCTTACTTGGGAGTTAGAAACTGAACAACGATTTACATGTTTACAATATCACGAGGAGAGACGTGTTCTGCTGCTTGTTTGTGCTTTCACAAGCTTTGCATGTGTTTGGTGGTCTGAACATTGTAGATTATATCCTGTTCCAGCTACTTGGGCTGCTTTGAAAACTGCTATGCGTACTCGTTGGGTTCCACCATATTATCAACGTGAATTACTTCAAAAATTGCAGCGCTTAAGACAAGGAAAGAATTCAGAGAAGAATATTATCGGAATTACAAACTGGCTTGATTAGATGTGGTATTGTTGAGGAGAATGAAGCTATGCTTGCACGTTTTCTTGGTGGATTAAATAGAGATTCAGACCATTCTAGATTATAAGGATTATAATAATATCACTCGTTTATTCCATCTTGCTTGTAAAGCTGAGCGTGAAGTCTTGAGGATCGATGGCATTGGCGCCGCACTAACTTTTCTCGCAGGTCGACCTTCATCATGGACAGCACGTGCATCATCTACTTCCTTTGCACCATTATCTGCCAAGAAAGCGGCACAACCACCACTATCTGCCAAGAGCACACCGCTGGCCTGCACAGAGCTCTTCTTCTTCCATGGCGTCAGCAGGGCACACAAGTGATATTATTTGTCGTCATTGTAAGGGAAGAGGACATTTTATGAGAGAATGCAAATCTCAGCGTGTGATGATTGCTCTTGAGGATGGTGGGTATGAGTCCGCTAGTGACTATGATGAGGAGACTTTGGCTCTTATTACACATGAGGAACACGGTGGAGATGATTACGATCATGAGACACAATACATGGCTGTCAAAGATCTTGACAGTATGAATGTTTAGTTGCTCAACGTGTTTTGAGTGTGCAGGTTACACAAGTGAGCAAAATCAGAGGCATAATTTGTTCCATACAAAGGGAGTTGTGAAGGAACGTTCTATTCAGCGTCATCATAGATGGAGGGAGCTGCAACAACTTGGCTAGCATGGAGATGGTGGAGAAGCTATCTCTCACCACAAGACCACATCCACATCCTTACTACATCCAATGGTTCAACAACAGCGGCAAGGTTAAGGTAACACGTCTTTGTTAGTGTGCATTTTAGTATCTCTACATATCTGATTATGTTGATTGTGATGTGGTACCTATGCAAGCATGTTCCTTGTTCTTGGGTAGACCATGGCAATTTGATAAAAGTTCAGACACCATGGTAGAAACAATCGGTATACTCTTGTTCATAAGGATAAAAATATTACTTTGCTTCCTATGACTCCACAGTCCATTTTGAAAGATGATATTAATAGAGCTAATAAAGCAAAACAGGAGAAAATAAGAGTGAAAATCAGATTGTGGCAAAAGAATTTGAGCAACACATGAAGCCTAATAATAAACCATGTCTTGTTGCTTCTGAAATTAAATTGAAAAGTGCATGTTTACTTGCCACCAAATCTGATATTGATGAGCTAGATTTTAGCAAATCTATTTGCTATGCTTTTGTGTGCAAAGAGGCATTATTTTCATTCGAGGACGTGCCTTCCTCTTTGCCCCCTCATCACACTAACATTTTGCAGAGTTCACGCGTCTTTCCACAAGGCGTGCCACCGGATTACCACCTATTCGAGGGATTGAGCATCAAATTGACTTAATTCCGGTGCATCATTACCCAACCGTGCACCATACCGTACCAATCCAGAGGAGACGAAGGAGATTATCGTCAAGTACAGGAGCTGCTCGACAAAGGTTATATCGCGAATCCCTTAGTCCTTGTGTTGTTCCTATTATTCTAGTGCGAAAAAGGATGGTACGTCACGTATGTGTGTTGATTGTAGAGGCATTAATAATATTACTATTCGTTATCGTCACCCTATTCCTAGGCTAGATGATATGCTTGATGAATTGAGTGGCTCTACAATATTCTCCAAAGTTGATTTGCGTAGTGGATACCATCAAATTTGTATGAAATTGGGAGATGAATGGAAAACAGCATTTAAAACTAAGTTTGGATTATATGAGTGGTTAGTCATGCCTTTTGGGTTAACTAATGCACCTAGTACTTTCATGAGATTAATGAACGAAGTTTTACGTGCTTTCATTGGACGATTTGTGGTAGTCTATTTTGATGATATACTGATTTATAGCAAATCTTTGGAAGAACATTTGGAACATTTACGTGCTGTTTTTAATGCTCTATGTGATGCACGTTTGTTTGGTAACCTTGGGAAGTGCACCTTTTGCACCGACCGAGTATCTTTTCTTGGCTATGTTGTTACTCCACAGGGAATTGAAGTTGATAAAGCCAAGATTGAAGCTATTGAGAGTTGGCCGCAGCCCAAAACGGTCACACAAGTGAGGAGTTTCCTTGGCCTCGCTGGTTTCTATAGGCGTTTTGTGAGAGATTTCAGCACCATTGCTGCACCTCTCAACGAGCTTACAAAGAAGGATGTGCCTTTTGTTTGGGGTACCGCACGGAAGAAGCCTTCACGGTATTGAAAGCTAAGTTGACACATGCTCCTTTACTCCAACTTCCTGATTTTAATAAGACTTTTGAGCTTGAATGTGATGCTAGTGGAATTGGATTAGGAGGTGTGTTATTACAAGATGGCAAACCTGTTGCATACTTTTACGAAAAATTGAGTGGGCCTAGTCCGAATTACTCTACTTATGATAAAGAATTATATGCTCTTGTTCGGACTTTAGAAACATGGCAACATTATTTATGGCCCAAAGAATTTGTTATACATTCGATCATGAATCTTTGAAACATATTAGAAGTCAAGCTAAACTGAATCGTAGACATGCTAAATGGGCTGAATTCATTGGGACTTTCCTTATGTCAATAAACACAAGAAGGGTAAAGAAAATGTTATTGCTTGATGCATTGTCTCGTCGCTATACTATGCTTTCACAACTTGACTTCAAAATATTTGGTTTGGAGACCATCAAAGATCAATATGTGCATGATACTGATTTTAAAGATGTATTGCAGAATTGTAAAGAAGGAAGAACATGGAACAAGTTTGTCGTTAATGATGGATTTGTGTTCCGTGCTAACAAGCTACGCATTCCAGCTAGCTCCGTTCGTCCATTGTTGTTGCAGGAGGCGCATGGAGGAGGACTAATGGGACACTTTGGCGTGAAGAAGACGGAGGACGTACTTGCTACACATTTCTTTTGGCCAAAGATGAGACGGGATGTTGAGCGTTTTATTGCTCATTTGCACTACATGTTAAAAAGCTAAGTCACGACTCAATCCTCATGGTTTATATATGCCTTTGCCTGTACCTAGTGTTCCTTGGGAGGATATATCTATGGACTCTGTTTTAGGTTTACCTCGAACAAAGAAGGGGAGGGATAGCATATTTGTTGTCGTGGATAGATTCTCGAAAATGGCACACTTTATACCATGTCATAAAAGCGATGATCTTTGTTAATGTTGCTGATTTGTTCTTTCGTGAAATTATTAAACTTGCATGGTGTGCCAAATACTATTGTTTCAGATCGTGATACTAAATTTCTTAGCCACTTTTGGAGATGTGTATGGGCTAAGTTGGGGACTAAACTGCTTTTTAGTACTACTTGTCACCCCCAAACTGATGGACAAACTGAAGTAGTCAATAGAACATTGTCTACTATGCTTAGGACTGTTCTAAAGAATAATAAGAAAATGTGGGAGGAATGCTTGCCTCATATTGAATTTGCTTATAATCGTTCATTGCATTCTACTACTAAGATGTGCCCTTTTGAAGTTGTGTATGGTTTTCTACCTCATGCACCTATTGATTTGTTGCCTCTTCCATCTTCGGAGAAGGTTAATTTTGATGCTAAAGAATGTGCTGAATTGATTCTAAAAATGCATGAGTTAACTACGGAAAACATTGAGCGTATGAATGCTAAATATAAACTTGCTGGAGATAAGGGTAGAAAACATGTTGTGTTTGCACCTGGAGATCTTGTTTGGTTACATTTGCGTAAGGATAGATTTCCTGATTTGCGCAAATCAAAGCTAATGCCACGTGCTGCTGGTCCCTTTAAGGTGTTGGAGAAAGTAAATGATAATGCATATAAACTTGAGCTGCCTGAAGATTTTGGGGTTAGTCCCACTTTTAACATTGCAGATTTGAAGTGAGGAAGATGAACTTCCGCCGAGGACGACTTCATTTCAAGAAGGGAAGGATGATGAGGACATCAATACCATTGTTACACCCACAGCCCCTGCTGCTATACATACTGGACCAATTACTAGAGCTCGCGCACGCCAACTATCGTTTCTTGGTAATGATTTTAATGTTCATGAGAATATGATGCTGCCTAAATTGGATACATTTGTTTTGCTTACAAATGAAGGGCCTAGCTTGGAGAAGGATGAACATTGGAGCAAGAACAAGCATGGAGATGATGGCAGGCGCAAGGGGGACAAGAACGGAGTTACAAGTGATGATTTCAGGACTTTGAAGCCACCATAATGAGTGCATGAAGTCTTGGACGAAATATACAAGATGCCACTTCATAAATTTCGTCCAGAGGCTATTCTAGGGGCTGCGTCACCTTATTATTGGGCCAGGCCCATGTAATTTCGAAATACATAAGTATAGGCTATTTTTTAGAGTCCGTATGTGTGGGGAAACAAGAGATAGGGTTAGTTTCGGACCCCTCCACCAAGGGCCACGAAATTCACCCCCTCTTCTGCCATATATACAGCCCTTAGGGCACCGTTTAGACTTTGGGTTTTGTTTAGATTAAAAGTTCGCCATAGCTGCAACTTCGCGTACTTCATTTGTGTTCCACGACCAGACAAAGGCGTCACAGAACCCCACCTTGATCAATAAAGCTTTCCTCTTATATTCGCAATATCCAGATTGCAATCTTAGTTTCTTGCTTGTTCTTCGTTTGCCTGCAGGAAACAGACCTTCGTGGTCAGGTTGATCGTGCTCCGGCGTGGTCAATAACCTCTCGGAGTTGGTTTAGCGATTGCTAAGGCGCGACGCCCTCGCACGTTCGTAGTCGGATCGTCAAAGTCGACTTCATCCAAAACGATAGCCACCATCTCATCGAAAGACGGGACACCCTCGCCTCTACCAAGGCAGCATCATATTCTCATGAACATTAGAATCATTACCAAGAAACGAAAGTACCTGGTAATTTAGTTGGCGTGCGCGAGCTCTAGTAATTGGTCCAGTATGTATAGCAGCAGGGGCTGTGGGTGTAACAATGGTATTGATGTCCTCATCATTCGGAATCCGTGTTGGACCCATAAGTACTCAAACTGCTCGCGGCGAGCGTGCGAATCCAAAAAATACTCCCCGCTTGCGCCAGGATGCCCGGAGTACCCTCAAATTCAGCCTTAAGCAGGACTTTTTGGCCCTGAAAGTCAAAGAACATCATTCGTCGCTGTTTTTCAGACAAGTTTCTGAACCCATTGGCACTTCCTTTTGAAGGAAATTCGAGAGATGATGTTGCTTATAGACATTAAACCCCCTGGTAGGGACAAACGTACCTTTCTACAGATGCTCTATGATCCGGGCAATCTCATTTGGCCGTAAATTGAAGAAAATCCAGCGGCTATATGCCTTATTCTCCTTGTTTTCGCCGGATGGCATCTTTGTAACTCATGCGGCGTGAAAGCCAAGAACAAAAGGGCATTCCTGGCATTGGTCAATATATATGTGGAAACGATATCTCCTCTATAGAGGACAAGAAATTTTGGGCAATCAGGCAAAAAGCGCACGAGAAAATGAAGTACTTTCAAGGATGCCATAGAATAGACAGATGTTCACTCAAACGGTCATAATTTTGTCATTCGGAGTCCGTGTCGGACCCATAAGTACTCAAACTGCTCGCGGCGAGGGTGCAAATCCTAAAAATACTCCCCGCTTGCGCTAGGAGGCCCGGAGTACCCTCAAATTCAGCCTTAAGCAGGACCTTTTGGCCCTGAAAGTCAAAGAACATCATACGTCGTTGTTTTTCAGACAAGTTTCTTAACCCATTGGCACTTCCTTTTGAAGGAAATTCGAGAGATGGTGTTGCTTATAGACATTAGCCCCCCTGGTAGGGAGAAACGTACCTTTCTGCAGATGCTCTATGATCCGGGCAATCTCATTTGGCCGTAAATTGAAGAAAATCCAGCGGCTATATGCCTTATTCTCCTTGTTTACGCCGGATGGCATGCTGTAACTCATGCGCGTGAAAGCCAAGAACAAAAGGGCATTCCTGGCATCGGTCAATATATATGTGGAAACGATATCTCCTCTCTAGGGGACAAGAAATTTTGGGGCAATCAGGCAAAAAGTGCACGAGAAAATGAAGTAATTTCAAGGATGCCATAGAATAGACAGATGTTCACTCAAACGGTCATAATTTTGTCATTCGGAGTCCGTGTCGGACCCATAAGTACTCAAACTGCTTGCGGCGAGCGCGCAAATCCAAAAAATACTCCCCACTTGCGCTAGGAGGCCCGGAGTACCCTCAAATTCAGCCTTAAGTAGGAATTTTTGGCCCTGAAAGTCAAAGAACATCATTCGTCGCTGTTTTTCAGACAAGTTTCTGAACCCATTGGCACTTCCTTTTGAAGGAAATTCGAGAGATGATGTTGCTTATCGACATTAGCCCCCCTGGTAGGGACAAACATACCTTTCTGCAGATGCTCTATGATCCTGGCAATCTCATTTGGCCGTAAATTGAAGAAAATCCAGCGGCTATATGCCTTATTCTCCTTGTTTTCGGATGGCATCTTTGTAACTCAAGCGTGAAAGCCAAGAACTAAGGGCATTCCTGGCATTGGTCAATATATATGTGGAAACGATATCTCCTCTATAGAGGACTAGAAATTTTGGGGCAATCAGGCAAAAAGTGCACGAGAAAATGAAGTACTTTCAAGGATGCCGTAGAATAGACAGATGTTCACTCAAGCGGTCATAATTTTGTCATTGAGTCCGTGGTCGGACCCATAAGTACTCAAACTGCTCACATGGCGACTACAAATCCAAAAATACTCCCTCTTGCACTAGGAGGCCGGAGTACCCTCAAACTCAGCCTTAAGCAGGACTTTTGGCCCCGAAAGTCAAAGAACATCATTCGTCATTGTTTTTCAGACAAGTTTCTGAACCCATTGGCACTTCCTTTTGAAGGAAATTCGAGAGATTATGTTGCTTATAGACATTAGCCCCCCTAGTAGGGACAGACGTACCTTTCTGCAGATGCTCTATGATCCGGGCAATCACATTTGGCCGTAAATTGAAGAAAATCCAGCGGCTATATGCCTGGTTCTCCTTGTTTTCGCCGGATGGCATGCTGTAACTCATGCGCGTGAAAGCCAAGAACAAAAGGGCATTCCTGGCATCGGTCAATATATATGTGGAAACGATATCTCCTCTATAGAGGACAGGAAATTTTGGGGCAATCAGGCATAAAGCGCACGAGAAAATGAAGTACTTTCAAAGACTGCCATAGAATGGACAGATGTTCACTAAAACATCTCATAATTTTGTCATCGGAGTCCGTGTTCGGACCCATAAGTACACAAACTGCTCGCGGTGAGCGCGTGAATCCAGAAAATACTCCCCGCTTGCGCCAGGAGGCCCGGAGTACCTTCAAATTCAGCCTTAAGCAGGACTTTTTGGCCCTGAAAGTCAAAGAACATCATTCGCCGCTGTTTTTCAGACAAGTTTCTTAACCCATTGTGATGCGGAGCATCCTTCCATCATCCCCATGGACTCTACATCAACACATCCAACCCCACAAGGACCTATGACTCGAGCACGTGCAAGAGCTCTTGAAACCGAGGTGACATCACTCCTCTCACAATTCCCTTTTGATTCACATGAGACATGGTTACTACCTCAAACGGAAACGCTATGCATACTCAGGTACCAAGGAGCTAACCATGAAGAAGCTGGGAAGCAAGGAGAACCGGAAGCGGAAGACATGCATGAAGACGGAGAGGAAAAAGCACCAAGGGCCAGGATGGCCGGACGATCCGGACGGCGGCCCGGACGATCCAGACCGAGCTCGGACGATCCGGACCCCGGCCCGGACGATCCGGCTAACTCACCTGAAGACACCTGAAGCTCAACCGTGAAGCCGGATCATCCGGACCCAGTCCCGGATCATCTGGACCCTGCCCGGACGTCCGGACCACCAGCCGGACATCCGGCCCTGCGCCGCCACCAGCCGGGCATCCAGCTCATCCGGGCCTCCACCCGGACCATCCGGACCAGCCCGGATCATCCGGCTCCTCGCCCGGATCATTCGGCCAGCGCCTGTGTGCGCGTGTTGGGCTGAGCCCATGTACCCCTTCGCCCCCTAGTCTATTTATAGGACCCCATCTCCTCACTTTGAGACTTAGCATTGGATTAGCTCATATTTGTGTGAGAGCCTTTGCTCATCCACTAGGATACTTCTCCTCGGAGATCATGACCTCTTTGGAGAAGATCCCCCAAGCGGATTCAAGACCCCTTCTAGGGAAGAACATCAAGGCCTCCTCTCGGAGAAGAACGGTTCCTTTGTATCCTTACCTTTGTTGATCTTGAACCATGTGCTACCTTATGTGTGTGATGATCTAGCGCTTGTGTGATCGATTCCTTGTTGGTTGAGTGATTCTCTCTCGTTTACCCCATGTTTTCCCTTTGTGCTTCCGCGTGTTCTCCGTGATTCCCCGTAGGATCCACTCCAAACGTGAAAGATCGACGCTATAGGGTTCCACCCTACATCATATGGTATCATGAGCCACGTTGATCACGTTTTTGGAGCCCCTACCCCGTGTTTTCTAGCTTGATTTTGTTGTTTTCGTCCTAAAACCGAAAATCCCCACCAAAAATAACCCCAAATTTTTTTGTGATTTGTTGGTTTTGATGATGTTTTGTTGGTTTTGATCCGTGGATTCGGTGTGTAACTCATGGATCTTGCTTTTCCCCACCTTCTCCCCCTCGAAATCCATCCAAAATCCGCGGAATCGTCGAATTTCTCGCCGTTTTCGAGTTCTTCCCGAGCAGTTCCCGACCGCGATTGACCTGCCCGGATCATCCGGACCCTGACCCGGATCATCCGGCTCCTGGCCCGGATCATCCGGCTTCCTCTGCCGAAACTGCATTTCTGCAGTACTCCACCACCACCACCTACACTGATAGAGTCAAAGGTGTCCCGTATTTTAATGAGATGACGGATATCGCTTTGGTGGAAGTCGAATTGACGATCCGACTACGAACGTGCGAGGACGTCGCGCCTTAGCAATCGCTAAACCAACTCCGAGAGGTTATTGACCACGCCGGAGCACGATCAACCTGACCACGAGGGTCTATTTCCTGCGAGCAAACGAAGAACAAGCAAGAAACTGAGATTGCAATCTGGATATTGCGAATATAAGATGAAAGCTTTATTGATCAAGGTGGGGTTCGGAGACGTCTTTGTCTGGTCGTTGAACACAAACGAAGTACGCGAAGTTGCAGCTATGGCAAACTTTAATCTAAACAAAACCCGAAGTCTAAACGACGCCCTAAGGGCTGTATATATGGGGAAAAAGGAGGGAATTTCGTGGCCCTTGAGGGTGGGGTACGAAACCAACCCTAACTCTTGTTTCCCCACACATACGGACTCTAAAAATAGCCTATACTTAAGTATTTCGAAATTACATGGGCCTGGCCCAATAATAAGGTGACGCAGCACCTAGAATAGCCTATGGACGAATATTATGAAGTGGCATCTTGTATATTTCGTCCAAGGCTTCATGCACTCCTTATGGTGGCTTCAAAGTCCTGAAATCATCACTTGTAACTCCGTTCTTGATCCCCTTGCGCATGCCGTCAACTCCATGCGTGTTCTTGCTCCAATGTTCATCCTTCTCCAAGCTAGGCCCTTCATTTGTAAGCAAAACAAATATATCCAATTTAGGCAGCATCATATTCTCATGAACATTAGAATCATTACCAAGAAACGAAAGTACACAGTAATTTAATTGGCGTCTTGTGAGCTCTAGTAATTGGTCCCAGATATGTAACAATGAGGGGCTGTGGGTGTAATAATGGTATTGATGTCCTCATCATCATCCCTTCTTGAAATGAAGTCGTCCTCGACGGAAGCTCATCTTCCTCACCCAAATAAGGCTTCAAATCTGCAATGTTAAAAGTGGGACTAACCCCAAAATCTGCAGGTAGCTCAAGTTTATATGCATTATCATTTATTTTCTCTAACACCTTAAAAGGACCATCAAGACGTGGCATTAGCTTTGATTTATGCAAATTAGAAATCTATCTTTACACAAATGTAACCAAACAAGATCTCCAGGTGCAAACACAACATGTTTTCTACCCTTATCTCCAGCAAGTTTATATTTAGCATTCATACGCTCAATGTTTTCCTTAGTTAACTCATGCATTTTTAAAATCAATTCAGAACGTTCTTTAGCATCAAAATTAACCTTCTCCGAAGATGGAAGAGGCAATAAATCAATGGTTGCACGAGGTAGGAAGCCATACACAATTTCAAAAGGGCACATCTTAGTAGTAGAATGCAATGAACGATTATAAGCAAACTCAATATGAGGCAAGCATTCTTCCCACATTTTCTTATTATTCTTCAAAACAGCCCTAAGCATAGTAGACAATGTTCTATTGACTACTTCAGTTTATCCATCGGTTTGGGGTGACAAGTAGTACTAAAAGCGTTTAGTCCCCAACTTAGCCCATAAACATCTCCAAAAGTGGCTAAGAAATTTAGTATCATGATCTGAAATAATAGTATTTGGCACACCATGCAAGCGAATAATTTCACGAAAGAACAAATCAGCAACATTAACAAATCATCGCTTTTATGACATGGTATAAAGTGTGCCATTTTCGAGAATCTATCCACGACAACAAATATGCTATCCCTCCCCTTCTTTGTTCGAGGTAAACCTAAAACAAAGTCCATAGATATATCCTCCCAAGGAACACTAGGTACAGGCAAGGCATATATAAACCATGAGGATTGAGTCGTGACTTAGCTTTTTGACATGTCGTGCAATGAGCAACAAAACGCTCTACATCCCGTCCTCATCTTTGGCCAAAAGAAATGTGTAGCAAGTATATCCTCCGTCTTCTTCACGCCAAAGTGTCCCATTAGTCCTCCTCCATGCGCCTCTGCAACAACAAAAGACTAACGGAGCTAGCTGGAATGCATAGCTTGTTAGAACGAAACACAAATCCATCATTAACGACGAACTTGTTCCATGTTCTACCTTCTTTACAATTCTGCAATACATCGCTAAATTCAGCATCATGCACATATTGATCTTTGATGGTCTCCAAACCAAATATTTTAAAGTCAAGTTGTGAAAGCATAGTATAACGACGAGACAATGCATCAGCAATAACATTTTCTTTACCCTTCTTGTGTTTAATGACATAAGGGAAAGTCTCAATGAATTCAACCCATTTAGCATGTCTACGATTCAGTTTAGCTTGACTTTTAATATGTTTCAAAGATTCATGATCAGAATGTATAACAAATTCTTTGGGCCATAAATAATGTTGCCATGTCTCTAAAGTCCGAACAAGAGCATATAATTCTTTATCATAAGTAGAATAGTTCAGACTATGCCCACTCAATTTTTTAGAAAAGTATGCAACAGGTTTGCCATCTTGTAATAACACACCTCCTAATCCAATTTCACTAGCATCACATTCAAGCTCAAAAGTCTTATTAAAATCAGGAAGTTGGAGTAAAGGAGCATGTGTCAACTTATCTTTCAATATCGTGAAGGCTTCTTCCTGTGCGGTACCTGACGCGGAGCATCCTACGGACATCACCATGTCAAGAGCCCCTTTGGCAAGTGACACGTACGACATCTACTTCACACACACTAAGGTGAATCATCTCCTTTACACGTGCTCACTTGACCCCTTCGAGGATGGCATACTACTTGACACTTCTCCCGTGTGCATGCATAGGTATTGTCGGAACTTTACGGACGACGAGGAGGAGTGCAAGCGCCAAGGAACGACTACACCATCCGCGAGGGAAGCGTGGAAGAGAAGACGGAAGAAAGGAAGAAGAAGAACGGAGCAGGACTGGAGTTGCCCGGATCATCCGGACCCCCAGCCGGACGATTCGGACCGAGCCCGGATGATCCGGACCCCCAGCCGGACGATCCGGACCGAGCCCGGATGATCCGGACGACCTCCCGGACGATCCGGCTACCGTGCCCGAAGACAACAGAACCTGTTCGACGAAGCCGGATCATTCGGAAGGTCGCGCGGATCATCCGGACCCCCGACACCCGGATCATCCGGGCCACCATCCGGATCATACGGACCCCGCCTGCGTGCGTGACTTGGGCCGAAGCCCGTGTACCCCTTCGCCCCTCACTTACCCCTTCGCCCCTTGGGCTATAAATAGACCTCCTCCACCTCCTTTCTAGGGTTAGCAAAGTGATAGCTCATTCTTAAGTGAGCTTTGCTCCTACCTATCTCTACTCTTGAGAGAGAGACCACTACTCCATTGGAGGCCAAGACCTCCATCTAGGAGAAGATCCCCTCATGGATACAAGACCCTCTTTAGGAAGATCCATCTAGGATATCATCAAGACCCCCTTGTGGGAAGATCCATCTAGGATATCATCAAGACCTCCTCTTGGAGATGAACCTTACCTTGTATCTTTTCTTTTGTTGTTCATGTACCTTGTGATCTTGTGTGTTTGATTGTCTAGTGGATGTGTGATTTGGACTTGTTCTTGAGTGTTTCCCTTGTGATTTCTCCCGTTCTTCCCGTGTTCATCGTGTTCTTCGAGGGATCCCACTCCAAACGTGAAAGATCGACGAATTAGGGTTCCACCCTACATCATATGGTATCATGAGCCACGTTGATCACGTTTTTGGAGCCCCTACCCCTCTTTTTCTAGCTTGATTTTGTGGGTTCTTGCCTAAATCCGAAAATCCACACCAAAAATAGCCCCCAAATTTTTTTGTGATTTGTTGGTTTGATGATGTTTTGTTGATTTTGATCCATGGATTTACTTGGTTTCAAGTGGATCTAGCATCTCCCCAAGTTTCCCCACCTTCCATCCACGAAATCTCGCCAATTTTGACCCCAAAATCCCCAAATTCCGCCCAAAAATTCGTCTCCACGAGCAAAACCCGAGCAGTTTGACCTGCCTGGATCATCCGGAAGAGCTCCCGGATCATCCGGATCCACCCGAATCAGCTGGACCATCTCCCGGATGTCCGGACGCCCCACGCGACAGAAATCCGGTTGACGAACCTGGATCATCCGGACCTACTCCCGGATGTCCGGCTAACCCTGACACTGACTCGGCTGAATTCTTGTTTCGGCCATAACTAATTCATCCGGAGTCCGTTTTCGACGTTCTTTAGCTCGTTTTGAAGCTCTTGACATCCCCCATCCCACAAAAATACCACCAACATCATTTGACTCCAGCATATTTTCTGAAATTTGGCAAGTTTGCCTAGGCCTTCCACCATATCATCCGCATAGGCACCACCGACTTCCGCAACCTAACCCAATTTGTTCACCTTAGCATTTGAGGTTGTTTGAGTAGTGACTTGAGTCTCCTAAGGTGTTTCGGCTACTTCAGGACGGTTGCTTCTTCATCAACCACCACCATACCTTCCGCATAGGCTTACCCACCATACACTTCCGCCATCCCAAACTTAACCAATTTTGTTTTTGTTGTGAGTTGTGTCTCCTAAGGTGTTTCGGCTACTTAGGGACCGTGTGCTTCAACTCTTACATCGTATAGCCCATCATCCCACTTCCGCATTGCCAAGAGCAAACCACCACCGCTTTCGCTACCACCATTTGACATTTGTCATTTGAGATTTTGAGTTTGCGGTTTTCCGCTTCCTAAGATGTTTCGCTACTTAGGACGAGTCTCCATCATCTTGGTATCTACACCAAGAACACTGCCACTCATCATCGCAAAGGACGGTAAGCTCGACGACACCTTTGTATATTCCCTTGCAATTGCATTGTTAACCCCTAGCCCATTTTGCGTTACTTGCCTATCGAGACTAGCCATTTGAGTATTGCCGGCAACGTTACTTGTGCACATTAGTGGTCCATACATTCCATTGCATACATACCATATCATATTGGTATCATATCATCCATTGTGCCTCAAGTTTGTTCCCGCATATACACAATTGCTATCTTGGTTTGTGCATTGTGCATAAGTGGCCATAGAAAAAAAAGAGAAAAAGCTTTTAAGCAAAAAGAGAGCAAAGAGCTCGTGAGCAAGTGCCATAGCATCATACCCCATTGAACATAAGAGCCATACCAAAATCTACATCATATGATATCATGCTTGAGAGAAACACCGGGAACCATACATACATAGTATACTTGGGATAGAAGAATATCCCTTTTGCATCTTATAGGTTGTGCACAAGTGTCGTATCCGCCTATTGAGCAATCGTGCTAGCGTCTCTCTTGAGTTGTGCAACACGAGCGTTTTCCATGGATTCCACATTTTGTGCTCATTCCTTGGTTGCACGACCCCATTTATCTATCCGCGTGTGTGTTTCCGTGTGCCATTCTTTGCTATTGGTCCATTTGTTTCACTTGCGAATTTGTGAATCTTTTTCAACATTATTGACTCTTGCTAACATTTTGCATCAAATTTTTGTGCCACTATCCTCACCGAGCTCTACCATAAGCTTTACTTGTACGTGTGAGTGAACAAGTCCGGTACCAATTCCACTATTCTTTCATCTCACATTGAGTGATACGGGATACATCCTCAACTTTGGGAAAAGGTAACTTGGTATTGTTTATCTCATTTCCTACTCACCTCTGCTCGAGTCTTGTGATGGATAGGCAAGGCATTTCATCTTTGGTCTACAACAACAACGACGAGTTCGATGCCATGAACAACAACTCCGACACCAAGATGCAAGCTAAAATGGAGAAGATCAAAGCCCTCATCAAATCCTACAAGCGATCTTCCTCATCTTCGAGAAGACGCTCAAGAGCACATGCTTCCGAGCTACCATCTCCGGCAAGATCACATCGGCATCGACACCATCACCAACAAGAATGTGAAGGTCAAGAGCTCAACACCAACAACCGCTCAACGACTTCACCATCTCCCTTGGCATCTTCGCCAAGCGACTTCAAGGCATCTTCGCCTACGGACATACGGCATCTTCGCCAACAAGCACCTCAAGACTACACTCAAGAGAAGCTACCCAAGCTCAAGTTCGCGACTTCCACGAGCTACTACGACCTCGACAACGACCACAAGATTCCTTTCTATGGGACTCAAGAACCCAAGGAGTACCTCGAGTGGGAGCGTTTGATGGAAGACTACCTCAAGCTACATCAAGTTCGTCCCGAAGATCAAGTGAAGTGCGCCACAAGAAACTTCCACGACTACGCCTCGTCATGGTGGCTTCACACACCTTCGGAGAGCTACGAGATGAGTTGGCCCAAGACGAAGAGAGCTTTACGGCGAGAGTTTGTGCCTCCAACCTACACGGAACAACTTCGACGCCAATTGGAGAACACCACCCAAGGATCCAAGTCCATCGACAAGTACTTCAAGGAGATGATGATTGCCTTGCGACGAGCTCAAGTGGGCGACCCCATGTCAATGAAGTTCCACTTCATGATGGGATTGCACAACGATATATCCAAGACCATCTTCATCGAGAACTACAAGTCCATCGACGACTACTACATTGGTGCTCTCAAGGCGGAACAAGAACTCATGAAGGACAAGACTTCTCCACCCCAAGCACACTTCATGCGACCAAGCTCTCGACAAGCATGAGGCTAGTACCACCATGATGTCCAAGGCCGACAAGCTCCAAGACGATGCTCCCAAGTGCGACTTCACTGCCATCCCTCTTTGTGGCATTGATGATGCCGAGTCTACTTCGACTCTTTTTCAAGACAGTGCGGCGAAGAGTTCGACTACGGAGACCTTCAAGGACCAAGCTTTGGAGGCGAGCGACAAGGTGGCGAGCAAGGATGATGCTTCCATCTTAGGAGGCGAGAGTGATGATGTGCCATCTTCGGCCTTCATCCACGACGAGAGTGATGTTGAGCCATCTTCGGCCTTCATCCACGATGAGAGTGATGATGTGCCATCTTCGGCCTTCATCCACGGCGACCACGACGGGATGGTTGAGCATGGGACTTTCCCTTCGACCACAGCGACGTATGATGACTTGAGTGACTTGTGCCACCATATTGAGAGTGAGAGTGACTTCACCACTAGCCCCATATATGATGAGTTGACACAATTCCCATGTGAGGAGAGCCACAACCCCCACCACTTGAGTGAGATGAGTGACTCCACCATACGTGAGTTTGAGTGCACCTATTTTGAGGGAGTGAGTGAACCACCACATAGAAAAAGTGAGATAGTTGATAGGTCTCGTGAGGCCATTTTCATTTCTAACAACATGACCTCTACCTCTATTGTGTCTTCTTGTTTGGTGCTAGGTACCATTTATGATGACGCGCCGATCCTCAACGACTTCGTCCTCCCTTTGGACAAGACGATGGCCATGGTGGAATATGATGCACCTCCCACATGGTTCCATCAAGAAGATGAAGATGACCACCATTTGGTCTTTCCCACCTCACCTACACCACTTGAGTGGAATGACAAAGGTAACATAGGTGAAGGTGATGCTCTAGTCCCACTAGCGGACATTCTTGAGATTGATTGCTTGCATGATGTTTATCCACCTATTGCCATGCTTCATGCTAGTATGATTTCCCCATGCGATGATTTGCCCATTTATGATGAGAATGATGATTCTCTTGTGGAGTCTATTAGTTGTGATGCCATGTTACATAGGATTTCTTGTGACAATTCTTTAGGTCACATCATGTTTGATAATCCGCTTGACTTGTCATATGCTATGCATGAGATCAACCATAGTCTTATTTGCAATCTCTTCATAGTGACTATGCATATGCCATTAAAATAAACCCAATTTGCACATATGGCATAGACGACAAGCCCATGGTCATTGGCATTTGTTTCTCTTGTGACGATATTGATATGCTCCCTTTGCATCATTTATCTCATATGCCATACCATGACCACCTAGCTTCGGATATGCATTGTTTTGGATGTTGTCCATTTTCTCCATATGATGTTTCCGATATTGCTCATGAGGAGACCCCCATAGTTTCCTCATACATGTTAGGAGAATTTGATCCATCCCATTCATTGCATGATCCCAATACTTGTGTGCACCATATGCTCCCCATGAACAAACATGCTTTTGATGTGCCATATACTTGTTTGCTCAATTTGTGTCCCCATCGTGTCATACATAACAACTATTCTGTCATGATGGATGACATGTTCATATACCATGCCTCAAATTTCTTTGAGCATTGCTTATCTTTTGCTAACTCACACGTGCACATACACATCATGATGGATGATGTGTACATTTACCACACACACAATTTCTTTCGTTTGTGTCTCCTTTGTGTAGGTACCCAGGAATACTTGTCAACCTCGCAATCCCATGAGTTGACAAAACGAGCTCTTGAGAGCAACGATGCTTTGGGATCCAATGGACTATCCTTAACAACGTCCCCTTCGCGCAAGGACTACGCGCAACTCCTCTACTTGGCTCTCACACGGCTATGGGCCATTTACCACTTCTCACATTATGCTCATTTTACCGTGTTCATTTTGCATGCTATGCTTGCTTCTATGACTTTGCCATGCAATTGTGACCCTTGCTTGCATCTACCCATGTTTCATCATTATGATATTCCTATGTGTATTTGCATGCTTGGTGGAGACCCTTGTTGCTTTTTCCATGTTTATCATGTGCCCCATTCTATTGATGCTTGTTGTGTTGGGAGAGTCATGATGACCCATTGCTATACACATATTGCCTCTTGCCAATACATTCATGATATTGTACTCATATCTTGCTTTCATGCTTGTGCTATGACTTGTGAATTATTCATGCCCACTATTTGCACCAATTCCATGTTTGCCATGATTCCTCCTAGTATGTTGCATCTTCGCACTACTAGCTTGCTTGATTTGATAGCTATGAATGCTCGCTATATTGCATCACCCATGTTCCACTACTTGCTTTCTTGGGTTGATGACATATATGCTCCTGCCTCACACATGTTGAACAATTGCACTTTCCATTGTGTTGAGTGCCACGATATCTTCACTACACCCTATGCACGTTATGCTTGGATTGTCTTGCACTTGTCCCATGTGTTTAGACATTTCACTATATTTGGTGTTGTGAATGACTCTTATGCCTACCATAGACCGTTCATGGAGCTCTTTATGCATGCTTGCTATGACCTTGAGGTAGATGCTCGTTCACTTATCACATATATTTGCATCCTGACCTCACATTTGCATGCTTGTTCCCATGATATACTTGATTGTGCTCAATTTATATGCTCAAATGCCATGCCACACTTCTTTGTCAAACCATATGCTATGCTTGCTGACAACACTTGTTGGGTGAATCACCTCTTGAATGCTTGGTTTTGCTCTTACAACAACCACATTTGTTTTTCCAAGTGCTTGTTATCTTTTCTACTTTTGAAGGAATTACAAGACGGTGCGACATTGGAGGGTGCCCATTTGGAACTACAAGATGACGAATGCTTGGTGATCGTCCACTTCTACACGACGACATCAACTCTTTCCCATGGTGATTTGGATTTCGATCCGAGGTCGGATCTTTCCCAAGGGGGAGGGGATGATGCGGAGCATCCTACGGACATCACCATGTCAAGAGCCCCTTTGGCAAGTGACACGTACGACATCTACTTCACACACACTAAGGTGAATCATCTCCTTTACACGTGCTCACTTGACCCCTTCGAGGATGGCATACTACTTGACACTTCTCCCGTGTGCATGCATAGGTATTGTCGGAACATTACGGACGACGAGGAGGAGTGCAAGCGCCAAGGAACGACTACACCATCCGCGAGGGAGGCGTGGAAGAGAAGACGGAAGAAAGGAAGAAGAAGAACGGAGCAGGACTGGAGTTGCCCGGATCATCCGAACCCCCAGCCGGACGATCCGGACCGAGCCCGGATGATCCGGACGACCTCCCGGACGATCCGGCTACCGTGCCCGAAGACAACAGAACCTGTTTGACGAAGCCGGATCATCTGGACGGTTGCCCGGATCATCCGGATCCCCGACACCCGGATCATCCGGGCCACCATCCGGATCATCCGGACCCGGCCTGCGTGCGTGACTTGGGCCGAAGCCCATGTACCCCTTCGCCCCTCACTTACCCCTTCGCCCCTTGGGCTATAAATAGACCTCCTCCACCTCCTTTCTAGGGTTAGCAAAGTGATAGCTCATTCTTAAGTGAGCATTGCTCCTACCTATCTCTACTCTTGAGAGAGAGAGACCACTACTCCATTGGAGGCCAAGACCTCCATCTAGGAGAAGATCCCCCCGCGGATACAAGACCCCTCTTTAGGGAAGATCCATCTAGGATATCATCAAGACCCCCTTGTGGGAAGATCCATCTAGGATATCATCAAGACCTCCTCTTGGAGATGAACCTTACCTTGTATCTTTTCCTTTGTTGTTCATGTACCTTGTGATCTTGTGTGTTTGGTTGTCTAGTGGATGTGTGATTTGGACTTGTTCTTGAGTGTTTCCCCTTGTGATTTCTCCCTGTTCTTCCCCGTGTTCATCGTGTTCTTCGAGGGATCCCGCTCCAAACGTGAAAGATCGACGAATTAGGGTTCCACCCTACATCAGTACCCCAAACAAAAGGCACATCCTTCTTTGTAAGCTCATTGAGAGGTGCAGCAATTGTGCTAAAATCTCTCACAAAACGCCTATAGAAACCAGCGAGTCCAAGAAAACTCCTCACTTGTGTGACCGTTTTGGGCTGCGGCCAACTCTCAATAGCTTCAATCTTGGCTTTATCAACTTCAATTCCCTGTGGAGTAACAACATAGCCAAGAAAAGATACTCGGTCGGTGCAAAAGGTGCACTTCCCAAGATTACCAAACAAACGTGCATCACGTAGAGCATTAAAAACAGCACGTAAATGTTCCAAATGTTCTTCCAAAGATTTGCTATAAATCAGTATATCATCAAAATAGACTACCACAAATCGTCCAATGAAAGCACGTAAAACTTCGTTCATTAGTCTCATGGAAGTACTAGGTGCATTAGTTAACATAAAGGCATGACTAACCATTCATATAAACCAAACTTAGTTTTAAATGCTGTTTTCCATTCATCTCCCAATTTCATACGAATTTGATGGTATCCACTACGCAAATCAACTTTGGAGAATATTGTAGAGCCACTCAATTCATCAAGCATATCATCTAGCCTAGGAATAGGGTGACGATAACTAATAGTAATATTATTAATGCCTCTACAATCAACACACATAAGTGATGTACCATCCTTTTCGGCACTAGAATAATAGGAACAGCACAAGGACTAAGGGATTCGCGATATAACCTTTGTCGAGCAGCTCCTGTACTTGACGATAATCTCCTTCGTCTCCTCCGGATTGGTACGGTATGGTGCACGGTTGGGTAATGATGCACCGAATTAAGTCAATTTGATGCTCAATCCCTCGAATAGGTGGTAATCCGGTGGAACGCCTTGTGGAAAGACGTCGTGAACTCCTGCAAAATGTTAGTGACAGCGGGGGCAAAGAGGAAGGCACGTCCTCGAATGAAAATAATGCCTCTTTGCACACAAAAGCATAGCAAACAGATTTGCTAAAATCTAGCTCATCAATTTCAGATTTGGTGGCAAGTAAACATGCACTTTTTAATTTAATTTCAGAAGCAACAGTGGATGGTTTATTATTAGGCTTCATGTGTTGCTCAAATTCTTTTGCCACAATCTGATTTTCACTTTTATTTTTCTCCTGTTTTGCTTTATTAGCTCTATTAATATCATCTTTCAAAATGGAATCAGGAGCCATAGGAAGCAAAGTAATATTTTTATCCTTATGAACAAGGGTATACTGATTGTTTCTACCATGGTGTACAGAATTTTTATCAAATTGCCATGGTCTACCAAGTAATAAGGAACATGCTTGCATAGGTACCACATCACAATCAACATAATCAGCATATGTAGAGATACTAAAATGCACACGAACAAAGACGTGTTACCTTAACCTTGCCGCTGTTGTTGAACCATTGGATGTAGTAAGGATGTGGATGTGGTCTTGTGGTGAGAGATAGCTTCTCCACCATCTCCATGCTAGCCAAGTTGTTGCAGCTCCCTCCATCTATGATGACGCGAATAGAACGTTCCTTCACAACTCCCTTTGTATGGAACAAATTATGCCTCTGATTTTGCTCAGCTTGTGTAAGTTGCACACTCAAAACACGTTGAGCAACTAAACATTCATACCACAAGATCTTCAAGAGCCATGTATTGTGTCTCATGATCGAATCATCTCCACCGTGTTCCTCATGTGTAAGAAGAGCCAAAGTCTCCTCATCATAGTCACTAGCGGACTCATACCCATCATCCTCAGTAGCAATCATCACACACTGAGATTTGCATTCTCTCACAAAATGCCCTCTTCCCTTACAACGACGACAAATAATATCACTTGTGTGCCCTGTTGAGGCCATGGAAGAAGAAGAACTCTGTGCAGGCCCGGCAGGTGTGCTCTTGGCAGATAGTGGTGGTTGTGCCTGCTTTCTTGTATCACGGTTGGAGGTGGCACCTGAAGGAGGTGATGGTGCAGTGGAAGTATATGATGCACGTGGTGTCCATGATGAAGGTCGACCTGCAGAAAAGTTAGTGCGCGCCAATGCCTCGCTGATCCTGCACTTCACGCTCAGCTCTACAAGCAAGATGGAATAAATGAGTGATATTATTATAATCCTTATAGTCTAGAATGGTCTCAATCTCTATTTAATCCACCCGAAAACGCTCAAGCATAGCTTCATTCTCCTCAACAATACCACATCTAATCAAGCCGGTTTGTAATTCCCGATAATATTCTTCTACGAATTTTTTCCTTGTCTTAAGCGCTGCAATTTTGAAGTAATTCACGTTGATAATATGGTGGAACCCAACGAGTACGCATAGCAGTTTTCAAAGCAGCCCAAGTAGCTGGAACAGGATATAATCTACAATGTTCGCACCACCAAACACATGCAAAGCTAGTGAAAGCACAAACAACAGCGAGAACACGCCCCTCCTCGTGATATTGTAAACATGTAAATCGTTGTTCAGTTTCTAACTCCCAAGTAAGATATATATCGGGAACATATCTACCTTCAAATGGCGGAATATTCAATTTCAGTTTAGGGAGATGGTCATGATCTCGCACTGAGGGGAGCCCTAACATTGCCATTATTTGCATGTGGACGACACTGGTGGTTGTGGTGCTGGTGGTTGCATGTAGTTCGATGTTGATCAACCTCATCCTCATAATCGCCCACATACTCATCATCCTCCTCGGTACCGCAGCAGCAGCGAGCAGGAGCCAAAGAAGCACCAACAGCAGATGCAGCGCACCAGAATTTTGTCCCGGCTCAATAGGAACACGCTGAACTCGTCCGCATTGATTCGGAAGGGGCGTGGTTGTTGTCGCAGAGAGAGTGCGATAGGTGCAGCCGGCGGTGGTTGTGGAAAACGCGAGCAATTCATCAAACTTGCTATCAAGCTTTGTTTCAAACGCCTTCTCAATGCCATCTATCTTCTCCATGGCCTCGTCAAATCTGTTTAGCACATCTTGCACCTGTCCACTCATCATTTGCTGAAATTTATCATGTAGCTGTTTGTTCATCGTGTTCTCCCAATCAGTCTCATCGGCTTGTGATTCTACCATGGTTAGCAGCAAATAGAAACACACATGAATATGATCCTCAGACTACTAAGAAGTGGTGGTGGTGTATCACAAACCCGTCAAGCAAATCTCAAATTCTTACCAGTTCTTACCCAGAAGAAAGGTGATCGGCAACCGTTGTAGTCAAAACTCTCAAAGCTTGAATAGAGCGATTACGTGGAGAGTCCAACGCATACGACGAGATGTATGTGGAGCTGGGAAGGCTTATAATATGGTAGCAAAAGGGTCAGAATAATCAATTCAGAGATGCAAAGTTGAATAAACGCTCAACAACGGTCTTGTCTGGTCCTAGGCTAGATCTGCTAGAGACGCGAGCCTAGAACACCAACAAAATCACGGCGCGACACGTAAACAAGGGAGGAGCACACTCTGAATTTTTTTTTCGCTCCTTTTTTTTCGCGCTGCTTTTTTTTTTGCGCTGCTACTTTTTTTTTGCGAAAAATCACTATAATGGCGAGTGTCTCAAAACTCTTCCTGTGTCAAATCGACAGATGGGCACGAAATTTTTTCGACCAAATTTTTTTTTTCAGCTGCCTGGACCCAAAAACTGGAAACGGGTCAAAAAAAACTTTCTATAACGGCGAGTGTCTCAATACGCTTAGAAACACCTAAAAATAGGATAGCCATAAATTTTTTTGTCCCGTGCGTTTTTGGAATTTTTTTTGTCCCGTGTGTTTTTTTTTGGAAACCAACCTCTTCTACGGACGGCAAAAGATTGCTGGAATCCGAAACCTACTCTGACAAGGAAATACGAATCGGAAATTAGATGGATCCCGAAAACAAACCTAATATGCAAGGAACTCGGATGGGTGGTGGATATATGGTGGTGGTATATGGTAGGGGCGATGATGATGGTGCGGCGGCGGCGTGAGAACTTATGACCAGAACTCGAAACTCTAAAAGACTAGACTCTAAGACCAGCAACTAGACACGACGATGCAACCGCAAATTCAACAACGCAAATACAGAAAAGATTATGCAAAGGCTCAGATTGGTTCGGATATGATGAACTAACCCTAATTTTTTTTGTGGCTTTTTCGTGGACTGTAGGTATGAAGAACAGACTCGATCTAAACTACGAAAACTGTAAAATCTCACCGAGCAACCTGGAAATCTGATACCACTTGATAGAGTCAAAGTTGTCCCGTCTTTCGATGAGATGACGGATATCGCTTTGGTGGAAGTCAACTTTGACGATCCGACTACGAACGTGCGAGGACGTCGCGCCTTAGCAATCGCTAAACCAACTCCGAGAGGTTATTGACCATGCCGGAGCACGATCAACCTGACCACGAGGGTCTGTTTCCTGAGAGCAAACGAAGAACAAGCAAAACTCTGAGATTGCAATCTGGATATTGCGAATATAAGATGAAAGCTTTATTGATCAAGGTGGGGTTCTGAGACGTCTTTGTCTGGTCGTTGAACACAAACGCGCACGCTGTGTTGCAGCTATGGCGAACTTTAATCTAAACAAAACCCGAAGTCTAAACGACGCCTAAGGGCTGTATATATGGGGAAAAGGAGGAATTTCGTGGCCCTTGAGGGTGGGGTCCAAACCAACCCTAACTCTTGTTTCCCCACATATGGACTCTAAAATAGCCTATACTTAAGTATTTCGAAATTACATGGGCTGGCCCAATAATAAGGTGACGAAGACCTAGAATAGCCTATGGACGAATATTATGAAGTGGCATCTTGTATATTTCGTCCAAGGCTTCATGCACTCCTTATGGTGGCTTCAAAGTCCCAAATCATCACTTGTAACTCCGTTCTTGATCCCCTTAGCATGCCATCAACTCCATGCGTGTTCTTGCTCCAATGTTCATCCTTCTCCAAGCTAGGCCCTTCATTTGTAAGCAAAACAAATGTATCCAATTTAGGCAGCATCATATTCTCATGAACATTAGAATCATTACCAGAAACGAAAGTACCTGTAATTTAATTAGCGTCTTGTGAGCTCTAGTAATTGGTCCCGTATATGTAACAGTAGGGGCTGTGGGTGTAACAATGGTATTGATGTCCTCATCATACACCTACATACCTCCCCACTCCAACCACCACCACTTCCACTTGCCAAAACCCCACGACACAACCTCCGTACTACCATTCGACTTTGGGTTCGAGAATTTGAGTTGAGATTTCCGTGTCCTATTGTGTTTCGGCTATTTAGGTTCGGTGCTACATCAACAACTAACGCTCATTTTCGTCGACTACTCATCTTCACTACGGATGGTAACTTCGACGACATCTTGGTCATACCTTGCAATTGCATTGATAACCATCATAGACCATATTTTGCGTTGCTTACCCATCGAGACTAGCCATTGAGTATTGCCGGCAACGTGACTTGTGCACATTAGTAAGCATACTACATATCATACATACCATCGTGGTGCATATCTCAGAATCAACTTGTGTGTCACAAAGTTGTCTTCGCTACACAATTGCTATCTTGGTTCGTGAAGTTTGCATAAGAAAAGAGCTCAAAAGAGAAAGAGCCACTCAAGCTTTTAAGAAAAGAGGGAAGATAAGCAAAGAGCTTATAAGCAAGAACCATAGCATCATTGATGCGGAGCATCCCACGTTCATCCCCATGTACACTCTGACTACTCTCCAAGCCCCAAGGATACATAAGATGAGACCTCGACTATGCGCCATCGGACACAAGGTGAATTCACTCCTCTTCGAACCGTCACTTTCCGCATATGAGACATGGCTACTACCTCATGCGTGGACCTTGTGTACACTCAGGTACAACCAAGATGACCAAGGAGAATCCAAGGACCAAGGCCAATCATGGAAGGGAAGACGGAAGAAAGGAGAAGAAGAAGACGGAGCGGCTGTTGGAGACAGGCCGGACATCCGGACCGCCGTCCGGATCATCCGGGTCCAGCCGGATCATCCGGACCCTCCCCCGGGTCATCCGGGTAATGGCGCCAAAGACAACAGAAGCCCCTCGACGAAGCCGGATCATCCGGACGGTCGCCCGGATCATCCGGACCCCCGACACCCAGATCATCCGGGCCACCATCCGGATCATCCGGACCCCGCCTGTGTGCGCGACTTGGGCTGAGCCCATGTACCCCTTCGCCCCCTAGTCTATAAATAGGACCCCCTCTCCTCACTTTGAGACTTAGCATTGGATTAGCTCATATTTGTGTGAGAGCCTTTGCTCATCCACCCGGTTACTTCTCCTCAGAGATCAGGACCTCCGTCTAGGAGAAGATCCCTCAGCGGATACAAGACCCCATTACGGGAAGATCCCCTCGTGGATTCAAGGCCTCCTCCGGGAGATGAACGGTTCCTTTGTATCCTTACCCTAGTTGACTATGTATCTTGTGGATCTCATGTGTGTATGTTGATCTAGCACTTGTGTGATCGATTCCTTGTTGGTTGAGTGTTTCCCTCTCGTTCTCCCCGTGTTTCCCCTCGTGCTTCCGCGTGTTCTTCGTGTTTCCTCTGTAGGATCCCCTCCAAACAAGAAAGATCGACGAATTAGGGTTCCACCCTACATCAATCATACTACATTAAGATTGTCATATAAGATCATCTTGGATCATAGCACCGAAATACCATACATATAGCATACTTAGGATAGAGATCGTTGCATTTTTGCCTAGTAGGTGGTGCACAAGCTCCGTATCCGCCTATTGTGCAATCGTGCTAGCGTCTCTCTAGTATTGTGCAACAAGAGCATTTTCGCGGATTCCACATTTTGGCACACTTTTGGTTTGCACAATCCCATTTATCTATTTGCGTGTGTGTTTCCGTGTACCACTACTTGCTTGGTCTACTTGTTGCATTTACGAATTTGCGAATCTTTTTCAACATTTTTGACTCAAACTAACGATTGCAATCAATTTTGTGCCACCATCCTAACCAAGCTCCACCAAAAGCTTTTACTTGTGTAGGTGTGAGAATCGACAAGGATTGGTACCAATAGTGCTATTTCATTGTCCACATTTGAGTGAACTTGATTAATCTTCAACTTCGGTCAAAGGTACATTGGTATTAGTTCTTCTCCTTCTACCACTCACAATTTGATTGAAATGATGGATAGGCCAAGTACTTCTACAAACCCACTCTTCATCGAGCAAGATGACGACATGTCATCATACGCCACCAAGAGCCACCTCTTTGGCGCACAACGAGCGTTGCATCAAGAGCAACAAGCAATGAACAACCGCATCGACAACCTCGCCACCGACTTACTACTCTCCGAGCAACGTACAAGAGAGTACTTCAACAACTAGCTCGACGCGCACAAGCAAGAGAACGATGCAAGAATGGACGAGATCCGAACCTTGTTGGTGAACCGGCCTCCTTCTACATCGTCATACAAAAGACGGAGCCACTCAAGTCGACACTCCGACGACTCCTTCTCCAGCACAAGTACACCGTCATCGAACACTCTTCGACGAGCCGCGCGTCAAGACCGTCATGCATCTCGCAAGCATTCACAAGAGCAAGTCGATGAACAAGTTCCTCGTCCTCAATCAAACCAAGTAGCGTTAGCTCAAGCTCAAGAACGACAACGTCTTCGTCGCCAAGAAGAACAAGAACGAGCGCGTCTACACCAACAACAACAAGACACCGAGGCCCAACGTCTTCAACAACAACAACGAGAAGCACAAGCTCTTGAGGCGGAACGTGCCCTTCAAGCATCAAGTCGAGCTATCGCCAACCGCAATCGCAAAAGGCGCAATCAAGAGGAAGCCCTTCGAGAAGAAATCCAAGAGAGGAACTACCATCCGCGAGCGCAACGTCAAGCCCCACAAGCTACTTCACAAGCACGACAAGCTCCTCATCAACCTCAAGGTCAACAAGAGCAAGTTGATAATGGACTTCCTCCACGCCAAGAGCACCATGAGGATGATTACCCTCCACGTCAAGGGCGTCATCATCACCATCGCCCACAACACAATGAAGAGCAACGATATGGAAAGCTCAAATTCACAATGCCCAAGTTCAATGGAAGAAATGATCCCGAAGAGTACCTCTCATGGGCATTGAAGGTCGACAAAATCTTTCGTTTGCACAACTATGACGAAGAGAAGAAAATCGCTATGGCATCACTTGAGTTCCAAGACTATGTGCTTGGTGGGAACAAGTCCTTGAACGCCGACAAGCAAGAGGTGAACCTCCAATCACCACTTGGGCTCAAATGAAGGATGTCATGCGAGCATGATTTGTGCCCACCTACTACAACCGTGATCTCTTCAAGAAGCTACAACTCCTCAAGCAAGGAACAAAGAGTGTTGAAGAATACTACAAGGAAATGGAGATTGCCATGATTCGAGCCAATGTCACGGAAGATGATGAGCAAACAATGGCACGATTCTTGAATGGACTCAATCATCCCATCAAGAAGATCGCCGACTTCCAACCCTACTCCAACCTCATTGAGCTCGTGCATCAAGCTACAAAGGCGGAACGACAAGTACAAGATGACTTCAAGTACGCCAAGTACTCCTCCAAGACATACGGCTTCTCCAATAACCAAGCTTCAACAACTACTCCACCTTCGACATCAACCAAGCCTTCTCCAAGCAACGACGACAAGTCAAGTTACAAGAAAACTTCCGCAAGTTCAAGTTGTCTTCCTCCTACTACAAGCAACCTAAAGCCGCGTGCTTCATCATCTACTCCAACCGATGAGACCGTCAAGACAAGCTCAAGTGTTTCACTTGCGGCGGCCGAGGCCACAAATCCTTTGAATGCACCAACAAGCGCACCATGATACTCAACGACGATGGCACCTACGACTCAATGAGTGAAGATGAAATGGAAGCTATTGAGCAAGTGGCCATGCACCGGCGCGTGAACGAGGATGAAGATGATCAAGTCTTTTGTGATGAAGATACGAGCCCCGCTCTTGTTGTCTCCAACGTATTGACTCTCCAACATCAACAAGAAGAAGACCAACGATGCCACATCTTCCAGACAAAGGCCGGCATCAATGGACGATCCGTCAAGGTCATCATCGATGGAGGTAGTTGCCACAACATGGCAAGCATGAACTATGCTCCAAGCTTCAATTGGTCAAGAAGAAGCACCCGCACCCCTACAAGGTTCAATGGCTAAGTGACTCCGGCACTATACGAGTTGAGCATATGGTCCAAGTATCCTTCAAAATTGGTGCATATGAGGACACTTTGGAGTGTGATGTGGTCCCAATGACCGTTTGCCACCTCCTCCTTGGTCGACCATGGCAATTCGACCGTGGTGTCTTCCACAATGGGCGTACAAACCACTATAGCTTCAAGATGAAAGGAAAAGAATATGTGCTACGACCCATGTCTCCTAGTCAAGTGATAGCCAACAAGCAAGCCACCCACCAAAGAGAGAAGAGTGAGAAAGTGAGCCACCAAAAAGTGAGTGAGAGCCACAAGCCAAACTTGAGCGCCTCTTCGCCTAGAGAGAAAAACCTCATACTATTTGCCACCAAAAGTGAGATGAGAGAAGTGTGTGAGAACCCATCGACTGTGATACACTTTGTCCTTGTGTGCAAGGATGGAGAAACAAAAACTAACACCATTCACGAGCTACCTTTGGTGTTTCAATCTCTTTTGCAGGAATTTCACGATGTTTTCCCCGATGAGCTACCTCCGGGTCTACCTCCTCTTTGAGGCATTGAGCATCGAATCGACCTCATCCCCGGAGCGCCACTTCCAAACAAAGCTCCATACCATGTCAATCCCGAAGAAACCAAGGAGATTCAACGGCAAGTAGAACAGCTAATCGACAACGGTCATGTACGTGAAAGCTTAAGCCCTTGTGTCGTTCCCGTTATACTTGTGCCTAAGCCCGATGGAAGTTTCCGCTTGTGTTCCGATTGTAGACCTATAAATGCTATCACCGTGCACTATAGGCATCCCATTCCTCGCTTAGATGATATGCTTGATGAACTTAGTGGAGCCAACTTTTTCTCAAAAATTGATCTTAAAAGTGGGTATTATCAAATCCGCATTCATGAGGGTGATGAATGGAAAACTGCTTTCAAAACCAAATTTGGCTTATATGAGTGGTTAGTCATGCCTATGGGTTTATCGGAAGCTCCCGGTACTTTCGTGCGTCTTATGCATCATGTGCTTAGACCTTATATTGGCATCTTTGTTGTGGTTTACTTCAACGATATTCTTGTGTTTAGCAAAACCATGAAAGAGCATCTTGATCATGTTAAGCTTGTTTTGCAAACACTTAGAAAGGAAAGTCTTTATGCAAACTTGAAAAAATGCACTTTTGGCATTGACAAAGTGGTTTTCTTGGGTTTCGTTGTCTCTTCCAAGGGTGTCCATGTTGATGAATCTAAAATTGAAGCAATTAAAACTTGGCCCCAACCCACCAATTTGCAACAAGTGCGAAGTTTCCTTGGTCTTGCGGGTTTTTATCGTCGCTTTGTGAAAAACTTTAGCACTATTGCAGCTCCTTTGCATGCTTCGAGTAAGAAGAATACTCCTTTTGTTTGGGGATCTTTGCAATCAAACGCTTTTGATGAGCTCAAGTCTTTGCTTACTCATGCTCCGATTCTTGCTTTGCCCAATTTTGACAAAACTTTTGAGGTTCATTGTGATGCAAGTGGTACCGGAATTGGCGGAGTTTTGATGCAAGAAAAACGAGCCATTGCTTATTTTAGTGAAAAACTCTCCGGTGCTCAACTTAACTATCCCATATATGACAAAGAATTGTATGCTTTAGTGCGTGTACTACATGTTTGGGAACATTATCTTAGACCTCATGAGTTTGTCATCCATACCGATCATGAAACACTTAAGTACTTGGAAGGTCAAACTAAATTGAACAAGCGTCATGCCAAATGGAGTGAATTTATTGAATCTTTCCCATATGTGATCAAGTACATTAAGGGCAAGGAAAATGTAGTTGCCGATGCACTTTCACGCATCTGCACGCTTGTCACCCAACTTGAGTTGAATGTTATTGGCTTTGAGCACATCAAAGATTTGTATGCTAGTGATCCATCTTTTGCACCTCATTATGCTAAATGTTTGACACATACATCTTGGGAACAATATTACCTCAAGGATGGTTATCTTATGAGAGCTAACAAACTATGCATTCCCGAGTCTTCTCTTCGTTTGCTCCTTTTGCAAGAGGCTCATGGAGGTGGACTCATGGGACATTTTGGACGCGACAAGACCTTCGCCACGCTCTCCAAGAACTACTTTTGGCCCAAGATGTTTCGAGACGTCTCACGCTTCACCACCCGATGCTCTACATGCCGCAAAGCTAAGTCAAAAGCTCAATCTCATGGTCTTTACATGCCTCTTCCTATTCCATATCAACCTTGGGAAGAGATTAGCATGGATTTTGTACTTGGTTTGCCTAGAACTCAAAATGGAAAGGATTCCGTGTTTGTTGTTGTGGATCGATTTTCTAAGATGGCACATTTCATTCCTTGCAACAAGGTAGACGATGCTTCACATATTGCAAATCTTTTTTGTAGGGAAATCTTGCGCCTCCATGGAGTACCAAAGACAATCCTCTCCGACCGCGATGTCAAGTTCTTGAGTTACTTTTGGAAGACTCTTTGCGCCAAGCTTGGAATCAAGCTCTTGTTCTCATCCACATACCATCCTCAAACCGACGGCCAAACGGAGGTGACGAACCGGACTCTCTCCACTCTACTTCGCGTGTTGATCAATAAGAACATCAAGGAGTGGGAAGCATGTCTACCCATTACCGAGTACGCCTACAACCGTGCAAGACATTCGACGACCGGCAAGTCCCCCTTCGAGGTCGTCTACGGCTTCAACCCATTGTCCCCATTGGATATTCTACCTCTTCCTCTACAAGAGCGTACCAACCTCGACGCAAGTGCCCATGCAAGCTACATCAAGAAGATGCATGAAGATACAAGACACCACCGAGCGCCAAGTACAACGACTCGAGACCAAGCTCAACGTCAATAAGAACCCCATTATATTCAACATTGGAGACCTCGTGTGGCTACACCTTCGCAAGGAACGCTTCCCCAACGAACGCAAGTCCAAACTTCTACCTTGAGACGATGGACCCTTCAAGGTGTTAGCACGCTACAACAACAACGCCTACAAGCTCAACCCACCAAGCGACAAGTACAACATGAGCGACACCTTCAACGTCAAAGACCTCTCGCCTTTCCAAGGTGATGAAGACCTTGATCCGAGGTCGGATCCTTTCGAAGGGAGGGGATATGATGCGGAGCATCCTTCCATCATCTCCATGGACTCTACATCAACACATCCAACCCCACAAGGACCTATGACTCAAGCACGTGCAAGAGCTCTTGAAACCGAGGTGACACCACTCCTCTCACAATTCCCTTTCGATTCACATGAGACATGGTTACTACCTCAAACGGAAACGCTATGCATACTCAGGTACCAAGGAGCTAACCATGAAGAAGCTGGGAAGCAAGGAGAACCGAAAGCGGAAGACATGCATGAAGATGGAGCGAAAAAGCACCAAGGGCCAGGATGGCCGGACGATCCGGACGGCGGCCCGGACGACCCGGACAGAGCCCGGACGATCCGGACCCCGGCCCGGACGATTCGGACCCCGGCCCGGACGATCCGACTAACTTACCCGAAGACACCCGAAGCTGAACCGCGAAGCCGGATCATCCGGACCCAGTCCCGGATCATCCGGACAATGCCCGGACGTCCGGACCACCAGCCGGACATCCGGCCCTGTGCCGCCACCAGTCGGGCATCCAGCTCATCCGGGCCTCCACCCGGACCATCCGGACCAGCCCGGATCATCCGGCTCCTCGCCCGGATCATTCGGCCAGCGCCTGTGTGCACGTGTTGGGCTGAGCCCATGTACCCCTTCGCCCCCTAGTCTATTTATAGGACCCCATCTCCTCACTTTGAGACTTAGCATTGGATTAGCTCATATTTGTGTGAGAGCCTTTGCTCATCCACTTGGATACTTCTCCTCGGAGATCACGACCTCTTCGGAGGAGATCCCCCAAGCGGATTCAAGACCCCTTCTAGGGAAGAAGATCAAGGCCTCCTCTCGGAGAAGAACGGTTCCTTTGTATCCTTACCTTTGTTGATCTTGAACCATGTGCTACCTTATGTGTGTGATGATCTAGCGCTTGTGTGATCGATTCCTTGTTGGTTGAGTGATTCTCTCTCGTTTTCCCCGTGTTTTCCCTTTGTGCTTCCGCGTGTTCTCCGTGATTCCCTGTAGGATCCACTCCAAACGTGAAAGATCGACGCTATAGGGTTCCACCCTACATCACATTGGCACTTCCTTTTGAAGGAAATTCGAGAGATTATGTTGCTTATAGACATTAGCCCCCCTGGTAGGGACAAACGTACCTTTCCACAGGTGCTCTATGATCCGTGCAATCTCATTTGGCCGTAAATTGAAGAGCGGCTATATGCCTTATTCTCCTTGTTTTCGCCGGATGGCATGCTGTCACTCATGCCTGTGAAAGCCAAGAACAAAAGGGCATTCCTGGCATCGGTCAATATATATGTGGAAATGATACCTCCACTATAGAGGACAAGAAATTTTGGGGCGGTTAGGCAAAAAGCGCACGGGAAAATGAAATACTTTCAAGGACTGCCATAGAATGGACAGATGTTCACTAAAACGGTCATAATTTTGTGATTCGGAGTCCATGTCGAACCCACAAATACTCAAACTACTAGCGGCGAGCGTGCGAATCTAGAAACTACTCCCCGCTTGCGCCAGGAGGCCCGGAGTACCCTAAAATACGGCCTAAAGCAGGACTTTTCGGCCCTGAAAGTCAAAGAACATCATTTGTCGATGTTTTTCAGACAAGTTTCTGAACCCATTGGCACTTCCTTTTGAAGGAAATTCGAGAGATTATGTTGCTTCTAGACACTTGCCCCCCTGGTAGGGACAAACGTACCTTTCTGCAGATGCTCTATGATCCGGGCAATCTCATTTGGCCGTAAATTGAAGAAAATCCAGCGGCTATATGCCTTATTCTACTTGTTTTCGCCGGATGGCATGCTGTAACTCATGCGTGTGAAAGCCAAGAACATCATTTGTCGATGTTTTTCAGACAAGTTTCTGAACCCATTGGCACTTCCTTTTGAAGGAAATTCGAGAGATTATGTTGCTTATAGACATTAGCCCCCCTGGTAGGGACAAACGTACCTTTCTGCAGATGCTCTATGATCCGGGCAATCTCATTTGGCCGTAAATTGAAGAAAATCCAGCGGCTATATGCCTTATTCTCCTTGTTTTCATCGGATGGCATGCTGTAACTCATGCGCGTGAAAGCCAAGAACTAAAGGGCATTCCTGGCATCGGTCAATATATATGTGGAAACGATATCTCCTCTATAGAGGACAAGAAATTTTGGGGCACTCAGGCAAAAAGCGCACGAGAAAATGAAGTACTTTCAAGGACTGCCATAGAATGGACAGATGTTCACTAAAACGGTCATAATTTTGTCATTCGGAGTCCGTGTCGGACCCATAAGTACTCAAACTGCTCGCGGCGAGCACGCGAATCCAAAAAATACTCTGCGCCTGGAGGCCTGGAGTGCCCTCAAATTCACCCTTAAGCAGGACTTTTTGGCCCTGAAAGTCAATGAACATCATTCGTCGCTGTTTTTCAGACAAGTTTCTGAACCCATTGGCACTTCCTTTTGAAGGAAATTCGAGAGATTATGTTGCTTATATACATTAGCCCCCGGTAGGGACAAACATACCTATCTGCAGATACTCTATGATCCGGGCAATCTCATTCGGCCGTAAATTGAAGAAAATCCAGCGGCTATATGCCTGGCTCTCCTTGTTTTCGCCGGATGGCATGCTGTAACTCATGCACGTGAAAGCCAAGAACAAAAGGGCATTCCTGGCATCGGTCAATATATATGTGGAAACGATATCTCCTCTATAGAGGACAAGAAATTTTGGGGAAATCTGGCATAAAGCGCACGAGAAAATGAAGTACTTTCAAGGACTGCCATAGAATGGACAGATGTTCACTAAAACGTCTCATAATTTTGTGATTCGGAGTCCGTGTTCGGACCCATAAGTACTCAAACTGCTCGAGGCGAGCACGCGAATCCAGAAAAAACTCCCCGCTTGCGCCAGGAGGCCCGGAGTACCCTCAAATTCAGCCTTAAGCAGGACTTTTTGGCCCTGAAAGTCAAAGAACATCATTCATCGCTGTTTTTCAGACAAGTTTCTGAACCCATTGGCACTTCCTTTTGAAGGAAATTCGAAAGATTATGTTGCTTATAGACATTAGCCCCCCTGGTAGGGACAAACGTACCTTTCTGCAGATGCTGTATGATCTGGGCAATCTCATTTGACCGTAAATTGAAGAAAATCTAGCGGCTATATGCCTTATTCTCCTTGTTTTCGCGGATGGCATGCTGTAATTCATGCGCGAAAGCCAAGAAAAAGGGCATTCCTGCATCGGTCAATATATATGTGGAAATGATATCTCCTCTAAAGAGGACAAGAAATTTTAGGGCAATCGGGCAAAAGCGCACGAGAAAATGAAGTACTTTCAAGGACGCCATAGAATGGATGACGTTTACTAAAACGGTCATAATTTTGTCATTCGGAATCCGTGTTGGACCCATAAGTACTCAAACTGCTCGCGGCGAGCGCGCTAATCCAAAAAATACTCCCCGCTTGCGCCAGGATGCTCGGAGTACCCTCAAATTCAGCCTTAAGCAGGAGTTTTTGGCCTTGAAAGTCAAAGAACATCATTCATCGCTGTTTTGAAACAAGTTTCTTAACCCATTGGCACTTCCTTTTGAAGGAAATTCGAGAGATGATGTTGCTTATAGACATTACCCACCTGGTACAGACAAACGTACCTTTCTACAAATGCTCTATGATCGGGGCAATCTCATTTGGCCGTAAATTGAAGAAAATCCAGTGGCTTTATGCCTTATTCTCCTTGTTTTCGCCAGATGGCATGCTGTAACTCATGCGTGTGAAAGACAAGAACTAAAGGGCATTCCTAGCATCGGTCAATATATATGTGGAAATGATATCTCCTGTATAGAGGACAAGAAATTTTGGGGCAATCAGGCAAAAGGCGCACGAGAAAATGAAGTACTTTCAAGGACTGCCATAGAATGGACAGATGTTTACTAAAACGGTCATAATTTTGTCATTCGGAATCCGTGTTGGACCCATAAGTACTCAAACTGCTCGTGGCGAGCGCGCGAATCCAAAAAATACTCCCCGCTTGCGCCAGGATGCTCGAAGTACCCTCAAATTCAGCCTTAAGCAGGACTTTTTGGCCTTGAAAGTCAAAGAACATCATTCGTCGCTGTTTTTCAGACAAGTTTCTGAACCCATTGGCACTTCCTTTTGAAGGAAATTCGAGAGATTATGTTGCTTATAGACATTAGCCCCCATGGTAGGGACAAACGTACCTTTCCACAGATGCTCTATGATCCGTGCAATCTCATTTGGCCGTAAATTGAAGAGCGGCTATATGCCTTATTCTCCTTGTTTTCGCCGGATGGCATGCTGTCACTCATGCGTGTGCAAGCCAAGAACAAAAGGGCATTCCTGGCATCGGTCATTATATATGTGGAAATGATATCTCCACTATAGAGGACAAGAAATTTTGGGGCGGTTAGGCAGAAATCGGACGGGAAAATGAAGTACTTTCAAAGACTGCCATAGAATGGACAGATGTTCACTAAAACGGTCATAATTTTGTCATTCGGAGTCCATGTTGGACCCACAAATACTCAAACTACTCGCGGCGAGCGTGCGAATCTAGAAAATACTCCCCGCTTGCGCCAGGAGGCCCGGAGTACCCTCAAATACGGCCTGAAGCAGGACTTTTTGGCCCTGAAAGTCAAAGAAGATTATTCGTCGCTGTTTTTCAGACAAGTTTCTGAACCCATTGGCACTTCCTTTTGAAGGTAATTCGAGAGATTATGTTGCTTATAGACATTTTCCCCCCTGGTAGGGACAAACGTACCTTTCTGCAGATGCTCTATGATCCAGGCAATCTCATTTGGCCTTAAATTGAAGAAAATCCAGCGGCTATATGGCTTATTCTCCTTGTTTTCGCCGGATGGCATGCTGTAACTCATGCGCGTGAAAGCCAAGAACTAAAGGGCATTCCTGGCATCGGTCAATATATATGTGGAAACGATATCTCCTCTATAGAGGACAAGAAATTTTGGGGCACTCAGGCAAAAAGCGCACGAGAAAATGAAGTACTTTTAAGGACTGCCATAGAATGGACAGATGTTCACTCAAACGGTCATAATTTTGTCATTTGGAGTCCGTTTTGGACCCATAAGTACTCAAACTGCTCGCGGTGAGCGTGCAAATCCAAAAAATACCGCCCGCTTGCGCTAGGACTTTTTGGCCCTGAAAGTCAAAGAACATCATTCGTCGCTGTTTTTCAGACAAGTTTCTGAACCCATTGGCACTTCCTTTTGAAGGAAATTCGAGAGACTATGTTGCTTATAGACATTACCCCCCCCCCCCCGGTAGGGACAAACGTACCTTTCTACAGATGCTCTATGATCCAGGCAATCTCATTTGGCCGTAAATTGAAGAAAATCCAGCGGCTATATGCCTTATTCTCCTTGTTTTCGCGAGATGGCATGCTGTAACTCATGCGTGTGAAAGCCAAGAACTAAAGGGCATTCCTGGCATCGGTCAATATATATCTGGAAATGATATCTCCTCTATAGAGGACAAGAAATTTTGGGGCACTCAGGCAAAAAGCGCACGAGAAAATGAAGTACTTTCAAGGACTGCCATAGAATGGACAGATGTTCACTAAAACGGTCATAATTTTGCCATTCGGAGTCCGTGTCAGACCCATAAGTACTCAAACTGCTCGCGGCGAGCACGCGAATCCAAAAAATACTCCCCGCTTGCACCAGGATGCCCGGAGTACCCTCAAATTCAGCCTTAAGGAGGACTTTTTGGCCCTGAAAGTTAATGAACATCATTCGTCGCTGATTTCAGACAAGTTTCTGAACCCATTGGCACTTCCTTTTGAAGGAAATTCGAGAGATTATGTTGCTTATAGACATTAGCCCCCGGTAGGGACAAACGTACCTTTCTACAGATGCTGTATGATCCGGGCAATCTCATTTGGCCATAAATTGAAAAAAATCCAGCGTCTATATGCCTTATTCTCCTTGTTTTCGCCGGATGGCATGCTGTAACTCATGCGTGTGAAAGCCAAGAACAAAAGGGCATTCCTGGCATCGGTCAATATATATGTGGGAACGATATCTCCTCTATAGAGGACAAGAAATTTTGGGGCAATCAGGCATAAAGCGCACGAGAAAATGAAGTACTTTCAAGGACTGCCATAGAATGGACAGATGTTCACTAAAACGTCTCCTAATTTTGTCATTCAGAGTCCATGTTCGGAAGTACTCAAACTGTTCGCGACGAGCGCGCGAATCCAAAAAATACTCCCCACTTGCGCCAGGATGCCCGGAGTACCCTCAAATTCAGCCTTAAGCAGGACTTTTTGGCCCTGAAAGTCAAAGAACATCATTCGTCGCTGTTTTTCAGGCAAGTTTCTGAACCGATTGGCACTTCCTTTTGAAGGAAATTCGAGAGATGATGTTGCTTATACACATTAGCCCCCTGGTAGGGACAAACATCCCTTTCTGTAGATGCTCTATGATCCGGGCAATCTCATTTGGCCGTAAATTGAAGAAAATCCAGCGGCTATATGCCTTATTCTCCTTGTTTTCGCCGGATGGCATGCTATAACTCATGCGCGTGAAAGCCAAAAACAAAAGGGCATTCCTGGCATCGGTCAATATATATGTGGAAACGATATCTCCTCTATAGAGGACAAGAAATTTTGGGGCAATCAGGCAAAAAGCGCACGAGAAAATGAAGTACTTTCAAGGATGCCATAGAATAGACAGATGATCACTCAAACGGTCATAATTTTGTCATTCGGAGTTCGTGTCGGACCCATAAGTACTAAAGCTCCACGCGGCGAGCGCGCAAATCCAAAAAATACTCCCCGCTTGCGCTAGGAGGCTCGACGTACCCTCAAATTCAGCCTTAAGTAGGACTTTTTGGCCCTGAAAGTCAAAGAACATCATTCGTCGCTGTTTTTCAGACAAGTTTCTGAATCCATTGGCACTTCCTTTTGAAGGAAATTCGAGAGATTATGTTGCTTCTAGACACTTGCCCCCCTGGTAGGGACAAACGTACCTTTCTGCAGATGCTCTATGATCCGGGCAATGCCATTTGGCCGTAAATTGAAGAAAATCCAGCGGCTATATGCCTTATTCTCCTTGTTTTTGCCAGATGGCATGCTGTAACTCATGCGTGTGAAAGCCAAGAATTAAAGGGCATTCCTGGCATTGGTCAATATATATGTGGAAACGATATCTCCTCTATAGAGGACAAGAAATTTTGGGGCAATCAGGCAAAAAGAGCACGAGAAATGAAGTACTTTCAAGGACTGCCATAAAATGGACAGATGTTTACTAAAATGGTCATAATTTTTTCATTCGGAATCCGTGTTGGACCCATAAGTACTCAAACTGCTCGCGGCGAGCGCGTGAATCCAAAAAATACTCCCCGCTTGCGCCAGGATGCCCGGAGTACCCGCAAATTCAGCCTTCAGCAGGACTTTTTGGCCCTGAAAGTCAAAGAACATCATTCGTCGCTGTTTTTCACACAAGTTTCTGAACCCATTGGCACTTCCTTTTGAAGGAAATTCGAGAGATGATGTTGCTTATAGACATTAGCCCCCCTGGTAGGGACAAACGTACGTTTCCGCAGATGCTCTATGATCTGTGCAATCTCATTTGGCCGTAAATTGAAGAGCGGCTATATGCCTTATTCTCCTTGTTTTCGCCGGATGGCATGCTGTCACTCATGCGTGTGAATGCCAAGAACAAAAGGGCATTCCTGGCGCCGGTAAATATATATGTGGAAATGATATCTCCACTATAGAGGACAAGAAATTTTGGGGCAGTTAGGCAAAAAGGGCACGGGAAAATGAAGTACTTTCAAGGACTGCCATAGAATGGACAGATGTTCACTAAAACGGTCATAATTTTGTCATTCGAAGTCCATGTCGGACCCACAAATACTCAAACTGCTCGCGGCGAGCATGCGAATCTAGAAAATACTCCCCGCTTGCGCCAGGAGGCCAGGAGTACCCTCAAATACGGCCTAAAGCAGGACTTTTTGGCCCTGAAAGTCAAAGAACATCATTCGTTGCTGTTTTTCACACAAGTTTCTGAACCCATTGGCACTTCCTTTTGAAGGTAATTCGAGAGATTATGTTGCTTATAGACATTAGCCCCCCTGGTAAGGACAAACGTACCTTTCTGCAGATGCTCTATGATCCAGGCAATCTCATTTGGCCATAAATTAAAGAAAATCCAGCGGCTATATGCCTTATTCGCCTTGTTTTCGCCGGATGGCATTCTGTGACTCATGCGCGTGAAAGCCAAGAACTAAAGGGCATTTGATGCGGAGCATCCTACGGACATCACCATGTCAAGAGCCCATTTGGCAAGTGACACGTGCGACATCTACTTTACATACACAAAGGTGAATCATCTCCTTTACACGTGCTCACTTGACACTCTCGAGGATGGTATACTACTTGACACTCCTTACGTGTGCATGCATAGGTATTGTCGGACCTTCACAGATGTCAAGGAGGAGTGCAAGCGCCAAGCAACGACTACACCATCCGCGAGAAAGCATGGAAGAAGGCGGAAGAAAGGAGAAGAAGGCGGAGCGGCTGCGGGAGCCGGGCGGATGTCGGACCCCGTCCGGATCATCCGGGCTCGGCGATCATCCGGTCCTCCCGGATCATCCGGACAATTCATCGAAGAAGCGAAGCAGCCAGCAAGCGGATCATCCGGACGATCGCCGGATCATCCGGACCCCGACACCGGATCATCCGGGCCACCTTCCGGATCATCCGGACCCGCTGCGTCGTGACTTGGGCGAAGCCGTGTGTACCTCGCCCTCACTTACCCCTTCGCCCCTTGGGATATATATAGACCTCCTCCACCTCCTTTCTAGGGTTAGCAAAGTGATAGCTCATTCTTAAGTCAGCTTTGCTCCTACCTATCTCTACTCTTGAGAGAGAGAGACCACTACTCCATTGGAAGCCAAGACCTCCATCTAGGAGAAGATCCCCCTGCGGATGCAAGACCCCTCTTTAGGGAAGATCCATCTAGGATATCATCAAGATGGAGGTCTTGGCCTCCAATGGAGTAGTGGTCTCTCTCTCTCAAGAGTAGAGATAGGTAGGAGCAAAGCTCACCTAAGAATGAGCTATCACTTTGCTAACCCTAGAAAGGAGGTGGAGGAGGTCTATTTATAACCCAAGGGGCCAAATGGTAAGTGAGGGCTAAGGGTACACGGCTTCGCCAAGTCACGCTGCTCAGCGGGTCCGGATGATCCGATGGTGGCCCGATGATCCGGTGTCGGGGTCCGGATGATCCGGCGATCGTCCGATGATCCGGCTTGCTGGCAGCTTCGTTGTCGCCGGATGAATTATCCGATGATCCGGAGCACTCGATGATCCGCCGAGCCCGGATGATCTGAGACGGGTCCGATGTCCGCCTGCCCCGCAAGCCCGCGCTTCTTCCCTTTCTTCCGCTTCTTCCATGCTTCTCGCGGATGGTGTAGTCGCCTCGCGCTTGCACCTCCTGACATCCGTGAAGGTCCGATAAACCTCATGCACACGGGAGTGTCAAGAGAATACCATCCTCGAGAGTGTCAAGTGAGCATGTGTAAAGGAGATGATTCACCTTGTGTATGTGAAGTAGATGTCGACGTCACTAGCCAAATGGGCTCTTGATGTGGTGATGTCCAGATGCTTCATCCCTCCCTTGGGAAAGATCCACCGTCAAATCCAAATCACCATGGGAGATGATGTCATCGAGTCGATCACCAAGCATTCGCCATCTTGTAGTTCCAAATGGGCACTCCATTGTCGCACCGCCTTGTAATTCCTTCAAAAGTAGCAAAGATAACAAGCACTTGGAAAAACAAATGTGGTTGTCGTAAGAGAAAACCAAGCATTCAAGAGGTGATTCACCCCACAAGTGTTGTCATCAAGCATAGCATATGGTTTGACAAAGAAGTGTGGCATGGCATTTGAGCATATAAATTGAGCACAATCAAGTATATCATGGGAACAAGAATGCAAATGGGAGGTCAAGATGCAAATATATGTGATAAGTGAACAAGCATCTACCTCAAGGTCATAGCAAGCATGCATAAAGAGCTCAATGAACGGTCTATGGTAGGCATAAGAGTCATTCACAACACCAAATATAGTGAAATGTCTAAACACATGGGGCAAGTGCAAGACAATCCAAGCATAACGTGCATATGGTGTAGTGAAGATATTGTGGCACTCAACACAAAGGAAAGAGCAATTGTTCAACATGTGTGAGGCATGAACATATATGTCATCAACCCAAGAAAGCAAGTAGTGGAACATGGGTGATGCAATATAGCGAGCATTCATAGCTATCAAATCAAGCAAGCTAGTAGTGCGAAGATGCAACATACTTGGAGGAATCATGGCAAACATGTCATTGGTCCAAATAGTGGGCATGAATAATTCACAAATCATAGCACAAGCATGAAAGCAAGATATGAGTACGATATCATGAATGTATTGGCGAGAGGCCATATGTGAATAGCAATGGGTCAACATGACTCTCCCAACACAACAAGCATCAATAGAATGGGGCACATGATAAACATGGCAAAAGCAACAAGGATCTCCACCAAGCATGCAAATACACATAGTAAAATCATCATGGAGAATCATGGGTAGATGCAAACAAGGGTCACAATTGCATGGCAAAGGCATAGAAGCAAGCATAGCATGCAAAGTGAACACGGTAAAATGAGCATAATGTGAGAAGTGGTAAATGGCCCATAGCCGTGTGAGAGCCAAGTAGAGGAGTTGCGCGTAGTCCTTGCGCGAAGGGGACGGTGGTAAGGACAATCCACATGATCCCAATTCGTCATTGCTCTCTAGAGCTCGTTTTGTCAACTCGTGGGATTGCGAAGTTGACAAGTATGCATGGGTACCTACACAAAAGAGACACAAACGAAAGAAATTGTGTGTGTGGTAAATGTACACATCATCCATCATGATGTGTATGTGCACGTGTGAGTTAGCACAAGATAAGCAATGCTCAAAGAAATTTGATGCATGGTATAGGAACATGTCATCCATCATGAAAGAATAGTTCTTATGTATGACACGATGGGGACACAAATTGAGCAAACAAGTATATGGCACATCAAAAGCATGTTTATTCATGGGTAGCATATGGTGCACACAAGTATTGGGATCATGCAATGAATGGGATGGATCAAATTCTCCTAACATGTATGAGGAAACTATGGGGGTCTCCTCATGTGCAATATCGGAAACATCATATGGAGAAAATGGACAACATCCAAAACAATGTATATCCGAAGCTAGGTGGTCATGGCATGGCATATGAGATAAATGATGCAAAGGGAGCATATCAATATCATCACAAGAGAAACAAATGCCAATAACCATGGGCTTGTCATCTATGCCATATGTGCAAATTGGGTTCATTTTAATGGCATATGCATAGTCACTATGAAGAGATTGCAAATAAGACATATGGTTGATCTCATGCATAGCATATGACAAGTCAAGCGGATTATCAAACATGATGTGACCTAAAGAATTGTCACAAGAAATCCTATGTAACATGGCATCACAACTAATAGACTCCACAATAGAATCATCATACTCATCATAAATGGGCAAATCATCGCATGGGGAAATCATACTAGCATGAAGCATGGCAATAGGTGGATCAACATCATGCAAGCAATCAATGTCAAGAATGTCCACTAGTGGGACTAGAGCATCACCTTCACCTATGTTACCTTTGTCATTCCATTCAAGTGGTGTAGGTGAGGTGGGAAAGACCAAATGGTGGTCATCTTCATCTTGATGGAACCATGTGGGGGGTGCATCATATTCCACCATGGCCATCGTCATGTCCAAAGGGAGGACGAAGTCGTCGATGATCGGCGCATCATCATAAATGGTACCTAGCACCGAACGAGAAGACACAATAGAGGTAGAGGTCAAGTTAGAAATGCAAATGGCCTCACGAGACCTATCAACTATCTCACTCTCTCTATGTGGTGGCTCACTCACTCCCTCAAAATAGGTGCACTCAAACTCACGTATGGTGGAGTCACTCATCTCACTCAAGTGGTGGGGGTTGTGGCTCTCCTCACATGGGAATTGTGGCAACTCATCATATATGGGGCTAGTGGTGAAGTCACTCTCACTCTCAATATGGTGGCACAAGTCACTCAAGTCATCATACGTCGCCGTGGTCGAAGGGAAAGTCCCATGCTCAACCATCTCGTCGTGGTCGCCGTGGATGAAGGCCGAAGATGGCACATCATCACTCTCATCGTGGATGAAGGCCGAAGATGGCTCAACATCACTCTCGCCTCCTAAGATGGAAGCATCATCCTTGCTCGCCACCTTGTCTCTCGCCTCCAAAGCTTGGTCCTTGAAGGTCTCCGTAGTCGAACTCGTCGCCGCACCGTCTTGAAAAAGAGTCGAAGTAGACTCAGCATCATCAATGCCACAAAGAGGGATGGCGGTGAAGTCGCACTTGGGAGCATCGTCTTGGAGCTTGTCGGCCTTGGACATCATGGTGGTACTAGCCTCATGCTTGTCGTAGAGCTTGGTCGCCGCGAAGTGTGCTTGGGGTGGAGAAGTCTTGTCCTTCATGAGTTCTTGTTCCGCCTTGAGAGCACCAATGTAGTAGTCGTTGATGGACTTGTAGTTCTCGATGAAGATGGTCTTGGATATGTCGTTGTACAATCCCATCATGAAGTGGAACTTCATTGACATGGGTTCGTCCACGCTGGCTCGTCGCAAGGCAATCATCATCTCCGTGAAGTACTTGTCGATGGACTTGGATCCTTGGGTGGTGTTCTCCAATTGGCGTCGAAGTTGTTCCGTGTAGGTTGGAGGCACAAACTCTCGCCGTAAAGCTCTCTTCGTCTTGGGCCAACTCATCTCGTAGCTCTCCTAAGGTGTGTGAAGCCACCATGACGAGGCGTAGTCGTGGAAGTTTCTTGTGGCGCACTTCACTTGATCTTAGGGACGAACTAGATGTAGCTTGATGTAGTCGTCCATCAAACGCTCCCACTCGTGGTAGTCCTCGGGTTCTGGAGTCCCATAGAAAGGAATCTTGTGGTCGTTGTCGAGGTCGTAGTAGCTCGTGGAAGTCGCGGACTTGAGCTTGGGTAGCTTCTCTTGAGTGTAGTCTTGAGGTGCTTGTTGGCGAAGATGCCGTATGTCCGTAGGCGAAGATGCCTTGAAGTCGCTTGGCGAAGATGCCAAGGGAGATGGTGAGGTCATTGAGCGGTTGTTGGTGTTGAGCTCTTGACCTTCACGTTCTTGTTGGTGATGGTGTCGATGCCGATGTGATCTTGTCGGAGATGGTAGCTCGGAAGTATGTGCTCTTGAGCGTCTTCTCGAAGATGAGGAAGATCGCTTGTAGGACTTGATGAGGGCTTTGATCTCCTCCATTTTAGCTTGCATCTTGGCGTCGGAGTTGTTCATGGCATCAAACTCGTCGTTGTTGTTGTATACCGAAGATAAAATGCCATGCCTATCCATCACAAGACTCGAGTAGAGGTGAGTTGGAAATGAGATAAACAATAGCAAGTTACCTTTTCCCAATGTTGAGGATGTATCTCGTTTCACTCAATGTGAGATGAAAGAATAGTGGAACTGGTACCGGACTTGTTCACTCGCACCTATCAAGTAAAGCTTATGGTAGAGCTCGGTGAGGATAGTGGCACAAAAATTTGATGCAAAATGTTAGCATGAGTCAATAATGTTGAAAGAGATTCACAAATTCGCAAGTGAAACAAGTGGACCAATAGCAAATGGTACACGGAAACACACACACGGATAGATAAATGGGGTCGTGCAACCAAGGAATGAGCACAAAATGTAGAATCCATGGAAAACGCTCGTGTTGCACAACTCAAGAGAGATGCTAGCACGATTGCTCAATAGGCGGATACGACACTTGTGCACAACCTATAAGATGCAAAATGGATAAACTTCTATCCCAAGTATGCAATGTATGTATGGTTCCCGGTGTTTCTATCAAGCATGATATCAAATGATGTAGATTTGACAATCTTATGTGCAATGGGGTATGATGCAATGGTACTTCGTCCCTAAGTAGCCGAAACACCTTAGGAAACGGAACAACCGCAAACTCAAAATCTCAAATGACAAATGGCAAAATGGTGGTAGCGGAAAGCGGTGGTGGTGTTGCACTAGGCAATGCGGACGGAATGATGGGCTATACACGAGTCAGAGTTGAAGTTGCCGTCCCTAAGTATCCGAAACACCTTAGGAGACACAAGCCACAACTTGAACAAGCTCAAACAACAATTGGGTTAAGTTGGGTTGTCGGAAGTGTATGGTGGGAAGGTTATGTGGAAGTGGTGGTGGTGGTGGTTTATGAAGAAGCAACCGTCCCTAAGTAGCCGAAACACCTTAGGAGACTCAAGTCACTAGTCAAACAACCTCAAATGCTATGGTGAACAAATTGGGTTAGGTTGCGGAAGTCGGTGGTGGCTATGCGGATGACATGGTGGAAGGCCTATGCAAACTTGCCAAATTTTGGAAAATTTGATGGTGTCAAATGGTGTTGGTGGTATTTTTGTGAGATGGGGGATGTCAAGAGCTTCAAAACGAGCTAAAGAACGTCAAAATCGGAGTTCGGATGAATTAGTTATGGACAAAACAAAAATCAGCCGAAGTCAGTTTCAGGGTTAACCGGACATCCGGGAGGAGGTCCGGATGATCCGGGCTAGGTCCGGATGATCCGGGTGTTCAGCCGGATGATCTGGGTTCGTCAGTGCCGGTTCTGTTTTCTGGGTGTGTGGGGTATCCGGACATCTGGGGGAGCGTCCAGCTGATCCGGGCTTGGTCCGGATGATCCGGGAGAAGGTCCGGATGATCCGGGCAAGTCAATCCGCTCGGGATTTGCTCTCGGGGGCGAATTTTTGGGCGGAAATAGATGATTTTCGGGGCAAATTTTGGGGGATTTTGTGGATGGAAGGTGGGGAAACTTGGGGAGATAGCTAGATCCACTTGAAACCAAGCAAATCCATGGATCAAAATCAACAAAACATCATCAAACCAACAAATCACAAAAAAATTTGGGGGCAATTTTTGGTGGGGATTTTCGGATTTAGGACGAAATCTAGAAAAAGAAGGCTAGAAAACGGTGGGAGGGGCTCCAAATACGTGATCAACGTGGCTCATGATACCATATTATGTAGGGTGGAACCCTAATTCGTCGATCTTTCACGTTTGGAGTGGGATCCCTCGAAGAACACGATGAACACGGGGAAGAACGGGGAGAAATCACAAGGAGAAACACTCAAGAACAAGTCCAATCACACATCCACTAGACAATCAAACACACAAGATCACAAGGTACATGAACAACAAAGGGAAAGATACAAGGTAAGGTTCATCTCCAAGATGAGGTCTTGATGATATCCTAGATGGATCTTCCCTAAAGTGGGGTCTTGAATCCGAAGGGGGATCTTCTCCTAGATGGAGGTCTTGAATCCGCTGGGGATCTTCTCCTAGATGGAGGTCTTGGCCTCCAATGGAGTAGTGGTCTCTCTCTCTCAAGAGTAGAGATAGGTAGGAGCAAAGCTCACCTAAGAATGAGCTATCACTTTGCTAACCCTAGAAAGGAGGTGGAGGAGGTCTATTTATAGCCCAAGGGGCGAAGGGGTAAGTGAGGGGCAAAGGGGTACACGGGTCTCTGCCCAAGTCACGCACGCAGGCGGGGTCCGGATGATCCGGACGGTGGCCCGGATGATCCGGGTGTCGGGGGTCCGGATGATCCTGGCGACCGTCCGGATGATCCAGCTTCGTCGGGCTGCTTCTGTTGCCTTCGGACGAATTGTCCGAATGATCCGGGGGGCACCCGGATGATCCGGCCGAGCCAGGATGATCCGGACGGGGGTCCGGATGTCCGGCCTGGCTCCCGCCGCCGCTCCGTCTTCTTCTCCTTTCTTCCATCTTCTCTTCCATGCTTCCCTCGCGGATGGTGTAGTCGTTCCTTGGTGCTTGCACTCCTCCTTGACATCCGTGAAGGTCCGACAATACCTATGCATGCACACGTAAGGAGTGTCAAGTAGCATACCATCCTCGAGAGTGTCAAGTGAGCACGTGTAAAGGAGATGATTCACCTTTGTGTATGTGAAGTAGATGTTGCACGTGTCACTTGCCAAATGGGCTCTTGACATGGTGATGTCCATAGGATGCTCCGCATCATAGAGGACAATAAATTTTGGGGCAATCAGGCATAAAGCGCACGAGAAAATGAAGTACATTTAAGGACTGCCATAGAATGGACAGATGTTCACTAAAACGTCTCATAATTTTGTCATTCGGAGTCCGTGTTTAGATCCATAAGTACTCAAACTGCTCGCGGCGAGCGCGTGAATCCAGAAAATACTCCCCACTTGCGCCAGGAGGCCCGGAGTACCCTCAAATTCTGCCTTAAGCAGGACTTTTTGGCCCTGAAAGTCAAAGAACATCATTCGTAGCTGTTTTTCGGACAAGTTTCTGAACCCATTGGCACTTCCTTTTGAAGGAAATTCGAGAGATTATGCTGCTTATAGACATTAGCCCCCCTGGTAGGGACAAACATACCTTTCTACAGATGCTCTATCATCTGGGCAATCTCATTTGGCCGTAAATTGAAGAAAATCCAGCGGCTATATACCTTATTCTCCTTGTTTTCGCCGGATGGCATGTTGTAACTTATGCGCGTGAAAGCCAAGAACAAAAGGGCATTCCTGGCATCGGTCAATATATATGTGGAGACGATATCTCCTCTATAGAGGACAAGAAATTTTGGAGCAATCAGGCAGAAAGCGCACGAGAAAATGATGTACTTTCAAGGACTGCCATAGAAGAGGACAATAAATTTTGGGGCAATCATAAAGCGACGAGAAAATGAAGTACATTTAAGGACTGCCATAGAATGGACAGATGTTCACTAAAACGTCTCATAATTTTGTCATTTTTCCGTGTTTAGATCCATAAGTACTCAAACTGTCAAAATCCAAAAATACTCCCCACTTGCGCCAGATACCCTCAAATTCTGCCTTAAGCAGGACTTTTTGCCCGAAAGTCAAAGAACATCATTCGTAGCTGTTTTTCGGACAAGTTTACGAACCCATTGGCACTTCCTTTTGAAGGAAATTCGAGAGATTATGTTGCTTATAGACATTAGCCCCTGGTAGGGACAAACATACCTTTCTCAGATGCTCTATCATCCGGCAATCTCATTTGGCCGTAAATTGAAGAAAATCCAGCGGCTATATACCTTATTCTCCTTGTTTTCGCGGATGGCATGTTGTAACTTATGCGGCGTGAAAGCCAAGAACAAAAGGGCATTCTGGCATCGGTCAATATATATGTGGAGCGATATCTCCTCTATAGAGGACAAGAAATTTTGGAGCAATCGGCGTAAAGCGCACGAGAAAATGATGTACTTTCAAGGATGCCATAGAATGGAAAGATGTTTACTAAAACGGTCACAATTTTGTCATCCGGAATCCGTGTTGGACCCATAATTACTCAAACTGCTTGCGGCGAGCATGCAAATCCAAAAAATACTCCCTGCTTGCGCCAGGATGCCCGGAGTACCCTCAAAAATTCAGCCTTAAGCTGGACTTTTTGGCCCTGAAAGTCAAAGAACATCATTCGTCGCTGTTTTTCAGACAAGTTTCTGAACCCATTGGCACTTCCTTTGGAAGGAAATTCGAGAGATGATGTTGCTTATAGACATTATCCCCTGGTAGGGACAAACGTAATTTTCTGCGGATGCTCTATGATCCGGCAATCTCATTTGGCGTAAATTGAAAAAAATCCAGCGCTATATGCCTTATTCTCCTTGTTTTCGCGGATGGCATGTCAGTAACTCATGCGCGTGAAAGCCGAGACCAAAAGGGCATTCTGGCATCGATCAATATATATGTGGAAACGATATCTCCTCTATAGAGGACAAGAAATTTTAGGGCAATCGGGCAAAAGCGCGACGAAAATGAAGTACTTTCAAGGATGCCATAGAATAGACGGATGTTCACTCAAGCGGTCATAATTATGTCATTCGAGTCCGCGTCGGACCCATAAGTACTTAAACTGCTCGCGGCGAGCGCGCGAATCCAAAAAATACTCCCTGCTTGCGCTAGGAGTCCTGGAGTACACTCAAATTCAGCATTAAGCAAGACTTTTTGGCCCTGAAAGTCAAAGAACATTATTCGTCGCTGTTTTCAGAGAAGTTTCTGAACCCATTGGCACTTCCTTTTGAAGAAAATTCGAGAGATTATGTTGCTTATAGACATTAGCCCCCCTGGTAGGGACAAACGTAACTTTCTGCAGATGCTCTATGATCCAGGCAATCTCATTTGGCCGTAAATTAAAGAAAATCCACCGGCTATATGCCTTATTCTCCTTGTTTTCGCCGGATGGCATGCTGTAACTCATGCGCGTGAAAGCCGAGACCAAAAGGGCATTCCTGGCATTGGTCAATATATATGTGGAAACGATATCTCCTCTATAGAGGACAAGAAATTTTGGGGCAATCAGGCAAAAAGCGCACGAGAAAATGAAGTACTTTCAAGGATGCCATAGAATAGACAGATGTTCACTCAAACGGTCATAATTTTGTCATTCGGAGTCCGCGTCGGACCCATAAGTACTCAAACTACTCGCGGTGAGCGCGTGAATCCAAAAAATACTCCCCGCTTGCGCTAGGAGGCCCGGAGTGCCCTCAAATTCAGCCTTAAGCAGGACTTTTTGGCCCTAAAAGTCAAAGAACATCATTCGTCGCTGTTTTTCAGACAAGTTTCTGAACCCATTGGCACTTCCTTTGGAAGGAAATTCGAGAGATGATGTTGCTTATAGACATTAGCCCCCCTGGTAGGGACAAACGTACCTTTCTGCAGATGCTCTACGATCCGGGCAATCTCATTTGGCCGTAAATTGAAGAAAATCCAGCGGCTATATGCCTTATTCTCCTTGTTTTCGCCGGATGGCATGCTGTAACTCATGCGCGTGAAAGCTGAGAACAAAAGGGCATTCCTGGCATTGGTCAATATATATGTGGAAACTATATCTCCTCTATAGAGGACAAGAAATTTTGCGGCAATCAGGCAAAAAGCGCACGAGAAAATGAAGTACTTTCAGGGATGCCATAGAATAGACAGATGTTCACTCAAACGGTCATAATTTTGTCATTCGTAGTCCGCGTCGGACCCATAAGTACTCAAACTGCTCGCGGTGAGCGCGCGAATCCAAAAAATACTCCCCGCTTGCGCTAGGAGGCCCAGAGTACCCTCAAATTCAGCCTTAAGCAGGACTTTTTGGCCCTGAAAGTCAAAGAACATCATTCGTCGTTGTTTCTCAAACAAGTTTCTGAACCCATTGGCACTTCCTTTGGAAGGAAATTTGAGAGATGATGTTGCTTATAGACATTAGCCCCCCTGGTAGGGACAAACGTACCTTTCTGCAGATGCTCTATGATCCGGGCAATCTCATTTGGCCGTAAATTGAAGAAAATCCAGCGGCTATATGCCTTATTCTCCTTGTTTTCATTTGGATGGCATGTTTGTAACTCATGCGCATGAAAGCCGAGAACAAAAGGGCATTCCTGGCATCGGTCAATATATATGTGGAAGCGATATCTCCTCTATAGAGGACAAGAAATTTTAGGGCAATCAATCAGCAAAAGCGCGCGAGAAAATGTAGTACTTTCAAGGATGCTATAGAATAGACAAATGTTCACTCAAGCGGTCATAATTTTGTCATTGGTCCGTCGGACCCATAAGTATTTAAACTGCTTTCATGGCGAGTCGCGAATCAAAAATACTCCGCTTGCGCTAGGAGGCCCGGAGTACACTCAAATTCAGCCTTAAGCAGGACTTTTGGCCCGAAAGTCAAAGAACATCATTCGTCGCTGTTTTTCAGACAAGTTTCTGAACCCATTGGCACTTCCTTTTGAAGGAAATTTGAGAGATTATGTTGCTTATAGACATTAGCCCCCCTGGTAGGGATAAATGTACCTTTCTGCAGATGCTCTATGATCCAGGCAATCTCATTTGGCCGTAAATTAAAGAAAATCCAGCGGCTATATGCCTTATTCTCCTTTTTTTCGCCGGATGGCATGCTGTAACTCATGCACGTGAAAGCCAAGAACTAAAGGGCATTCCTGGCATCGGTCAATATATATGTGGAAACGATATCTCCTCTATAGAGGACAAGAAATTTTGGGGCACTCAGGCAAAAAGCGCACGAGAAAATGAAGTACTTTCAAGGACTGCCATAGAATGGACAGATATCTCCAGGTGCCTGATTACACATAGAGTTTCTGAATGAGGTAGTAGCCATGTCTCATGAGTAGAAAGAGGAAGTTCAGAGAGGAGCGAGTTCATCTTATCTTCATAGCCTTGGCTCTAGCTCTTGTCATCGGTCCAAGTGGTGTTGAGGAAGATGTAGACACATCCGTGGGGATGAGTGAGGGATGCTCCGCATCATCTCCCCCCCCCCCTTGGGAGAGATCCGACCTCGGATCAAAAACTTCATCTCCATGGTAAGGTGCGAGGTCCTTGACGTTGAAGATGTCGCTCACATTGTACTTCATCTTGTAGGCGTTGTCGTTGTAGCGTGCTAGCACCTTGAAAGGTCCATCAGCGCGAGGGAGAAGTTTGGACTTGCGTTCGTTGGGGAAGCGGTCCTTGTGAAGGTGTAGCCACACTAGATCACCAATGTTGAAGACCATGGGTTTCTTGTTGACGTTGAGCTTGGTTGCTAGTCGTTGTACTTGTCGCTCGATGTTGTGCCTTGTATCTTCATGCATCTTCTTGATGTAGCTTGCATGAGCACTAGCGTCGAGGTTGGTTCTCTCTTGTAGAGGAAGTGGTAGAATGTCCAATGGGGACAATGGGTTGAAGCCGTAGACGACCTCGAAAGGGGACTTGCCGGTCGTCGAATGTCTTGCACGGTTGTAGGCGTACTCGGCGATAGGTAGACATGCCTCCCACTCCTTGATGTTCTTCTTGATCAACACGCGAGTAGAGTGGAGAGAGTCCGGTTCGTCACCTCCGTTTGGCGTCGGTTTGAGGATGGTATGCGGATGAGAACAAGAGTTTGATTCCGAGCTTGGCGCATAGAGTCTTCCAAAAGTAACTCAAGAACTTGACGTCGCGGTCGGAGATGATTGTCTTTGGTACTCCATGCAGACGCAAGATTTCCCTACAAAAGAGATTTGCAATATGTGAAGCATCATCTACCTTGTTGCAAGGAATGAAATGTGCCATCTTAGAAAATCGGTCCACAACAACAAACACGGAATCCTTTCCATTTTGAGTTCTAGGCAAACCAAGTACAATATCCATGCTAATGTCTTCCCAAGGTTGATAAGGAATAGGAAGAGGCATGTAAAGACCATGAGATTGAGCTTTTGACTTAGCTTTGCGGCATGTAGAGCATCGAGTAGTGAAGTGTGAGACGTCGCGGAACATCTTGGGCCGAAAGTAGTTCTTGGAGAGCGTGGCAAATGTCTTGTCGCGTCCAAAGTGTCCCATGAGTCCGCCTCCATGAGCCTCTTGCAAAAGTAGCAAACGAAGAGAAGACTCGGGAATGCATAGTTTGTTAGCTCTCATAAGATAACCATCCTTGATGTAGTATTGTTCCCAAGATGTATGCATCAAACATTTAGCATAATGAGGTGCAAAAGATGGATCACTAGCATACAAATCTTTTATGTGCTCAAAGCCAATAACATTCAACTCAAGTTGGGTGACAAGCGTGCATATGCGTGAAAGTGCATCGGCCACTACATTTTCCTTACCCTTAATGTACTTGATCACATATGGGAAAGATTCGATAAATTCACTCCATTTGGCATGACGCTTGTTCAATTTAGTTTGACCTTTTAAGTACTTAAGCGTTTCATGATCGGTATGGATGACAAATTCATGAGGTCTAAGATAATGTTCCCAAACATGTAGTACACACACTAAAGCATACAATTCTTTGTCATATATGGGATAGTTAAGTTGAGCACCGGAGAATTTTTCACTAAAATATGCAATGGCTTGTTTTTCTTGCATCAAAACTCCGCCAATTCCGGTACCACTTGCATCACAATGAACCTCAAAAGTTTTATCAAAGTTGGGCAAAGCAAGAATCAGAGCATGAGTAAGCAAAGATTTAAGCTCATCAAAAGCGGTGGATTGCAAAGTTCCCCAAACAAAAGGAGCATTCTTCTTACTCAAAGCATGCAAAGGAGCGGCTATTGTGCTAAAATCTTTCACAAAGCGGCGATAGAAACCTGCAAGACCAAGGAAACTTCGCACTTGTGGCAAATTGGTGGGTTGGGGCCAAGTTTTAATTGCTTCAATTGTAGTTTCATCAACATGGACACCCTTGGAAGAAACAACGAAACCCAAGAAAACCACTTTGTCAACACCAAATGTGCACTTTTTCATGTTGGCATAAAGACTTTCCTTGCGAAGTGTTTGCAAAACGAGCATAACATGATCAAGATGCTCTTTCATGGTTTTGCTAAACACAAGAATATCATCGAAGTAAACCACAACAAAGACACCAATGTAAGGTCAAAGTACATGATGCATGAGACGCACAAAAGTACCGGGAGCTTCCGATAAACCCATAGGCATGACTAACCATTCATATAAGCCAAATTTTGTTTTGAAAGCCGTTTTCCATTCATCACCCTCGTGAATGCGTATTTGATAATAGCCACTTTTAAGATCAATTTTTGAGAAAAAGTTGGCTCCACTAAGTTCATCTAGCATATCATCTAAGCGAGGAATGGGATGCCTATAGCGAACGGTGATAGCATTTATAGGTCTACAATCGGAACACAAGCGGAAACTTCCATCGGGTTTAGGCACAAGTATAACGGGAACGGCACAAGGGCTTAAGCTTTCACGTACATGACCGTTGTCGATTAGTTATTGTACTTGCCGTTGAATCTCCTTGGTTTCTTCGGGATTGAGACGGTATGGAGCTTTGTTTAGAAGTGGTGCTCCGGGGATGAGGTCGATTCAATGCTCAATGCCTCGTAGAGGAGGTAGACCCGGAGGTAGCTCATCGGGGAAAACATCTTGAAATTCCTGCAAAAGAGATTGAAACACCAAAGGTAACTCTTGAATGGTGTTGGTTTTTGTTTCTCCATCCTTGCACACAAGGACAAAGTGCATCACACTCGATGGGTTCTCACACACTTCTCTCGTCTCACTTTTTGTGGCAAATAGTATGAGGTTTTTCTCTCTAGGCGAAGAGGCGCTCAAGTTTGGCTTGTGGCTCTCACTCACTTTTTGGTGGATCACTTTCTCACTCTTCTCTCTATGGTGGGTGGCTTGCTTTTCGGCTATCACTTGACTAGGAGACATAGGTCGTAGCACATATTCCTTCCCTTTCATCTTGAAGCTATAATGGTTTGTACGCCTGTTGTGGAAGACACCACGGTCGAATTGCCATGGTCGACCAAGAAGGAGGTGGCAAACGGTCATTGGGACCACATCACACTCCAAAGTGTCCTCATATGCACCAATTTTGAAGGATACATGGACCGTATGCTCAACTCGTATAGTGTCGGACTCACTTAGCCATTGAAACTTGTAGGGGTGCGGGTGCTTCCTCTTGACCAATTGAAGCTTGGAGCATAGTTCTTCACTTGCCAAGTTGTGGCAACTACCTCCATCGATGATGACCTTGACGGACCTCCCATTGATGCCGGCCTTAGTGTGGAAGATATGGCATCGTTGGTCTTCTTCTTGTTGATGTTGAAGTGTCAAGACCTTGGAGACAACGAGAGCGGGGCTCGTATCTTCATCACAAAAGACTTGATCATCTTCATCCTCGTTCACGCGCCGGTGCATGGCCACTTGCTCAATAGCTTCCATTTCATCTTCACTCATTGAGTCGTAGGTGCCATCGTCGTTGAGGATTATGGTGGACTTGTTTGTGCATTCATATGACTTGTGGCCTCGGCCGCCGCAAGTGAAACACTTGAAGGAGCTTGTCTTGACGGTCTCATCGGTCGGAGTAGATGACGAAGCACGCGGCTTGAAGTTGCTTGTAGTAGGAGGAAGACGACTTGAACTTGTGGGAGTTTTCTTGTAAGTTGACTTCTCGTCGTTGCTTGGAGAAGGCTTGGTTGATGTCGAAGTTGGAGTAGTTGTTGAAGCTTGGTTGTTGGAGAAGCCGTAGGTCTTGGAGGAGTACTTGGCGTACTTGAAGTCATCTTGCACTTGGCGTTCCGCCTTTGTAGCTTGATGCACGAGCTCAATGAGGTTGGAGTAGGGTTGGAAGTCGGCGATCTTCTTGATGGGATGATTGAGTCCATTCAAGAATCGTGCCATTGTTTGCTCATCATCCTCCGTGACATTGGCTCGAATCATGGCAATCTCCATTTCTTTGTAGTATTCTTCAACACTCTTTGTTCCTTGCTTGAGGAGTTGTAGCTTCTTGAAGAGATCGCGGTTGTAGTACGTTGGCACAAAACGTGCTCGCATGACATCCTTCATTTGAGCCCAAGTGGTGATTGGAGGTTCACCTCTTGCTTGTCGGCGCTCAAGGACTTGTTCCCACCATATGAGCACATAGTCTTGGAACTCAAGTGATGCCATAGCGATCTTCTTCTCTTCCTCATAGTTGTGCAAACGAAAGATTTTGTCGACCTTCAATGCCCATGAGAGGTACTCTTCGGGGTCATTGCTTCCATTGAACTTGGGCATTGTGAATTTGAGCTTGCCATAGCGTTGCTCTTCATTGTGTTGTTGGCGATGGTGATGATGACGCCCTTGACGTGGAGGTTAATCATCCTCGTGTTGCTCTTGGCGTGGAGGAAGTCCATGATCAACTTGCTCTTGTTGACCTTGAGGTTGAGGTTGAGCTTGAGGAGCTTGTGAGGTAGCTTGCCGTTGGACACGCGGATGGTAGTTCCTCTCTTGGATTTCTTCTCGAAGGGCTTCCTCTTGATTGCGCCGTTCGCGATTGCGGTTGGCGATTGCTCGACTTGATGCTTGAAGGGCACGTTCCGCCTCACGAGCTTGTGCTTCTCGTTGTTGTTGTTGAAGACGTTGAGCCTCAGCGTCTTGTTGCTCTTGGTGTAGATGCGCTCGTTCTTGTTATTCTTTGCGACGAAGACGTTGTCGTTCTTGAGCTTGAGCAAAAGCGACTTGGTTTGATTGAGGACGAAGAACTTGCTCATCAACTTGCTCTTCTGAATGCTTGTCATGTAGCGGGTTGCGAGATGCATGATGGTCTTGATGCGTGGCTCGTCGAAGAGTGTTCGATGACGGTGTACTTGAGCCGGAGAAGGAGTCGTCGGAGTGTCGACTTGAGTGGCTCCGTCTTGCGTATGAGGATGTAGAAGGAGGCCGGTTGACCAACAAAGCTCGGATCTCGTCCATTCTTGCATCGTTCTCTTGCTTGTGCGCGTCGAGCTTGTTGTCGAAGTAGTCTCTTGTACGTTGCTCGGAGAGTCGTAAGTCGGTGGCGAGGTTGTCGACGCAGTCATTCATTGCTTGTTGCTCTTGATGCAATGCTCGTTGTGCACCAAAGAGGTGGTTCTTGGTGACGTATGATGACATTTCGTCGTCTTGCTCGATGAAGAGTGGGTTGGTAGAAGTACTTGGCCTATCCATCATTTCAAGCAAAATGTGAGTGGTAGAAGGAGAAGAACTAATACCAATGTACCTTTGACCGATGTTGAAGATGAATCAAGTTCACTCAAATGTGGACAATGAAATAGCACTATTGTGATGAGGACATCAATACCATTGTTACACCCACAGCCCCTGCTGCTATACATACTGGACCAATTACTAGGGCTCGCGCACGCCAACTAAATTACCAGGTACTTTCATTTCTTGGTAATGATTCTAATGTTCATGAGAATATGATGCTGCCTAAATTGGATACATTTGTTTTGCTTACAAATGAAGGGCCTAGCTTGGATAAGGATGAACATTGGAGCAAGAACAAGCATGGAGATGATGGCATGCGCAAGGGGAACAAGAACGGAGTTGCAAGTGATGATTTCAGGACTTTGAAGCCACCATAATGAGTGCATGAAGCCTTGGGCGAAATATACAAGATGCCACTTCATAAATTTCGTCCAGAGACTATTCTAGGTGCTGCGTCACCTTATTATTGGGCCAGGCCAATGTAATTTCGAAATACATAAGTATAGGCTATTTTTAGAGTCGGTATGTGTGGGGAAACAAGAGATAGGGTTAGTTTCGGACCCCTCCACCAAGGGCCACGAAATTCACCCACTCTTCCTCCATATATACAGCCCTTAGGACACCGTTTAGACTATGGGTTTTGTTTAGATTAAAGTTCACCATAGCTGCAACTTCGCGTACTTCGTTTGTGTTCAACGAGTAGACAAAGGCGTCACAGAACCCCACCTTGATCAATAAAGCTTTCATCTTATATTCGCAATATCCAGACTGCAATCTCAGTTTCTTGCTTGTTTTTTGTTTGCTCGCAGGAAACAGACCCTCGTGGTTAGGTTGATCGTGCTCCGGCGTTGTCAATAACCTCTCGGAGTTGGTTAAGCGATTGCTAAGGTGCGACGTCCTCGCATGTTCGTAGTCGGATCGTCAAAGCCGACTTCCACCAAAGCGATATCCATCATCTCATCGAAAGACGGGACACCTTTGCCTCTATCAAGTGGTATCAGATTTCCAGGTTGCTCGGTGAGATTTTACAGATTTTTGTAGTTTAGATCGAGTCTGTTCTTCATACCTACAGTCCACGAAAGAGCCACAAAAAAAATTAGGGTTAGTTCATCATATCTGAACCAATCTGAGCCTTTGCATAATCTTTTTAGGGTTTTGCTTTGTTGAATTTGCGGTTGCATCGTCGTGTCTAGTTGCTGGTCTTAGCGTCTAGTCTTTTAGAGTTTCGAGTTCTGGTCATAAGTTGTCACGCCGCCACCACACCATCATCATCGCCCCTGCCATCTACTACCACCTCTTCGAATCCGTATCCATATACCACCACCAATCCGTATCCATACACAACCATCGATCCATATCCATATACTACCACCGCTACCATATACCACCACCGCTGCCATATACCACCACCATATATCTACCACCAATCCGAGTTTCTTGCATATTAGGTTTGTTTTCGGGATCCATCTAATTTCCGATTCGTGTTTCCTTATGCGAGTAGGTTTGATTCCAGCAATCTTTTGCCGTCCGTAGAAGAGGTTGGTTTCAAAAAAAAGTCCAAAACCACCCTCCGTTTAGGCCCAAAATTTTCCAAAAACGCACTTGACAAAAAATTATCTGGCTATCCTATTTTTTAGGTGTTTCTAAGCGTATTGAGACAATCACCGTTATAGAAAGTTTTTTCACCCGTTTCGATTTTGGGTCCGGCGAAAAAAAAAATTGGTCGAAAAATTTTGTGCCCATCTGTCGGTTTGACACGGGAAGAGTTTTGAGACACTCGCCATTATAGTATTTTTTCGCAAAAAAAAGCAGCGCAAAAAAAAGCGAATTTTTTCCAAAGTGTGCTTTTCCCTTGTTTACGTCAGCGCCGTGATTTTGTTAGTGTTCTAGGCTCGCGTCTCTAGCACGGTCTAGCCTAGGACCAACCAAGATCGTCATTGAGCGTTTATTCAACTTTGCATCTCTGAATTGATTATTCTTGACCTTTTTGCTACCATATTATAAGCCTTCCCAGCTCCACATACATCTCGTCGTGCGTTTGATTCTCCCCAGTAATCGCTATATCCAAGCTTTAAGAGTTTTGACTACAACGCTTGCCGATCACCACCTCCTGCTGGGTAAGAACTGGTAAGAATTTGAGATTTGCTTGACGGGTTTGTGATACACCACCACCACTTCTTAGTAGTCTGTAGGATCATATTCTTGTGTGTTTCTATTTCCTGCTAACCATGGTAGGATCACAAGCCGATGAGACTGATTGGGAGAACCTGACGAACAAACAGCTACATGATAAATTTCAGCAAATGATGAGTGGACAGGTGCAAGATGTGCTAAACAGATTTGACGAGGCCATGGAGAAGATAGATGGCATTGAGAAGACGTTTGAAACAAAGCTTGATAGCAAGTTTAATGAATTGCTCGCGCGTTTTCCACAACCACCGCCGGCTGCACCTATCGCACCTCTGCAACAACAACAACTACGACACCTTCCAAATCAGTATGGACGAGCTCAGCGTGTTCCTATTGAGCCAAGACAAAATTCTGGTGTCGCCGCTACTGCTGTTGGTGCTTCTTTGGCTCCTGCTACTGCTGCTGCTGGTACCGAGGAGGATGATGAGTATGCGGGCGATTATGAGGATGAGGTTGATCAAAATCGAAATGCGTGCAGCCACCAAAGACCACCACCAACAGTGTCGACCTCGGTATATATTCGTAATGGTAGGCCTGCACACCACCTCAGTGCGAGATGATGTCCATATTCCTAAACTGAAATTGAATATTCCACCATTTGAGGGTAGATATGTTCCTGATATATATCTTACTTGGGAGTTAGAAACTGAACAACGTTTTACTTGTTTACAATATCCCGAGGAGAGCGGGTTCTTCTTCTGCTGTTTGTGCTTTCACTAGTTTTGCATGTGTATGGTGGTCCGAACATTGTAGATTATATCCTATTCCGCTACTTGGGCTGCTTTGAAAACTGCTATGCGTACTCGTTGGGTTCCACCATATTATCAACGCTAATTGCTTCAAAAATTGCAGCGTTTAAGACAAGGAAAAATTCTGTAGAAGAATATTATCGGGAATTACAAACTGGCATGATTAGATGTGGTATTGTTGAGGAGAATGAAGCTATGCTTGCACGTTTTATAGGTGGATTAAATAGAGATTCAGACCATTCTAGAGTATAAGGAGTATACTAATATCACTCGTTTATTCCATCTTGCTTGTAAAGCTGAGCGTGAAGTGCGTGGATCGACAAGCATTGGCGCGAACTAACTTTTCTATAGGTCGACTTTCATCATGGACACCGCGTGCATCCTTTACTTCCACTACACCAGCACCTCCATCACCGCTACCTCCACCGTGATACAAGAAAGGTGCACAACCTCCACTATCGCCAAGAGCGCACTGCCGGGCCTACAGAGCTCTTCTTCTTCCATGGCATCAATTGGGCACACCAGTGATATTATTTGTCGTCATTGTAAGGGAGGAGGTCATTATGCAAGAGAATGCAAATCTCAGCGTGTGATGATTGCTCTTGAGGATGGTGGGTATGAGTCCGCTAGTGACTATGATGAGGAGGCGTTGGCTCTTATTACACTTGAAGAACACGATGGAGATGATTACGATCATGAGGCGCAATACATGGCTCTCAAGATCTTGGCGGTATGAATGTTTAGTTGCTCAACGTGTTTTGAGTGTGCAGGTCACACAAGCTGAGCAAAATCAGAGGCACGATTTGTTCCATACCAAGGGAGTTGTGAAGGAACGTTACATGCGGCGTCATCATAGAAGGAGGGAGCTGCAACAACTTGGCTAGCATGGAGATGGTGGAGAAGCTTTCTCTCACCACAAGACCACATCCACATCCTTACTCGTCCAATGGTTCAACAACAGCGGCAAGGTTAAGGTAACACGTCTTGTTAGTGTGCATTTTAGTATCTCTACATATGCTGATTATGTTGATTGTGATGTGGTACCTGTGCAAGCATGTTCCTTATTACTTGGTAGACCATGGCAATTTGATAAAAATTCTGTACACCATGGTAGAAACAATCAGTATACTCTTGTTCATAAGAATAAGAGCGAAAATCAGATTGTGGCAAAAGAATTTGAGCAACAAATGAAGCCTAATAATAAACCATCTAGTGTTGCTTCTGAAATAAAATTGAAAAGTGCATGTTTATTTGCCACCAAATCTGATATTGATGAGCTAGATTTCAGCAAATCTGTTTGTTATGCTTTTGTGTGCAAAGAGGCATTATTTTCATTCGAGGACGTGCCTTCCTCTTTGCCTCCTGCTGTCACTAACATTTTGCAGGAGTTCGCTGACGTCTTTCCACAAGACGTGCCACCGGGATTACCGCCTATTCGAGGGATTGAGCATCAGATTGACTTAATTCCCGGTGCTTCACTGCCAAACCATGTGCCATACCATACCAATCCAGAGGAGACGAAGGAGATTATGCGTCAAGTACAAGAGCTGCTCGACAAAGGTTATATACGCGAATCCCTTAGTCCTTGTGCTGTTCCTATTATTCTAGTGCCGAAAAAGGATGGTACATCACGATGTGTATTGATTGTAGAGGCATTAATAATATTACTATTAGTTATCGTCATCCTATTCCTAGGCTAGATGATATGCTTGATGAATTGAGTGGCTCTATAATATTCTCCAAAGTTGATTTGCGTAGTGGATACCATCAAATTCGTATGAAATTGGGGGATGAATGGAAAACAGCAGTTAAAACTAAGTTTGGATTATATGAGTGGTTAGTCATGCCTTTTGGGTTAACTAATGCACCTAGTACTTTCATGAGATTAATGAATGAAGTTTTACGTGCTTTCATTGGACGATTTGTGGTAGTTTACTTTGATGACATGTTGATTTATAGCAGATCTTTGGAGGAACATTTGGAACATTTACGTGCTGTTTTTATTGCTCTACGTGATGCACGTTTGTTTGGTAACCTTGGGAAGTGCACCTTTTGCACCGACCGAGTGTCTTTTCTTGGTTATGTTGTTACTCCACAGGGAATTGAAGTTGATAAAGCCAAGATTGAAGCTATTGAGAGTTGGCCGCAGCCCAAAATGGTCACACAAGTGAGGAGTTTTCTTGGCCTCGCTGGTTTCTATAGGCGTTTTGTGAGAGATTTCAGCACCATTGCCACACCTCTCAATGAGCTTACAAAGAAGGATGTGCCTTTTGTTTGGGGTACCGCACAGGAAGAAGCCTTCACGGTATTGAAAGATAAGTTGACACATGCTCCTTTACTCCAACTTCCTGATTTTAATAAGACTTTTGAGCTTGAATGTGATGCTACTGGAATTGGATTAGGAGGTGTGTTATTACAAGATGGCAAACCTGATGCGGAGCATCCTTCCATCATCCCCATGGACTCTACATCAACACCTACAACACCACAAGGACCGATGACTCGAGCACGTGCAAGAGCTCTTGAAACCGAGGTGACATCACTCCTCTCACAACTCGCCTTCGATTCACATGAGACATGGTTACTACCTCAAACGGAAACCCTATGCATACTCAGGTACCAAGGAGTCGACCATGAAGGAGCAAGGAGGCAAGGAGAACCGGAAGCGGAAGACATGCGAGAAGACGGAGAGGAAAAAGCACAAAGGACCAGGGTGGCCGGACGATCCGGACGGCGGCCCGGACGATCCGGACAGAGCCCGGACGATCCGGACCCCGGTCCGGACGATCCGGCTAAATCAACCGAAGCCAACAGAACCTCCACGCTGAAGCCGGATCATCCGGACCCCGTCCCGGATCATCCGGACTTGGCCCGGGCATCCACCAGCCGACCATCCGGCTCATCCGGGCCTCCACCCGGATCATCCGGACCGGCCCGGATCATCCGGAACCTCATCTGGATCATCCGCCAGCGCTGCTGCAGCGTGTTAGGCTGAGCCCATGTACCCCTTCGCCCCTGCACTCTATATATAGGACCCCTCTCCTCACTTTGAGACTTAGCATTGGATTAGCTCATATTTACGTGAGAGCCTTTGCTCATCCACCGGTTACTTCTCCTCGGAGATCCGGACCTCGTCTAGGAGAAGATCCTCATCGGATACAAGACCCTCTTTGGGAAGATCCCTCGTGGATTCAAGGCCTCCTCCAGGAGATGAACGGATCCTTTGTATCCTTACCCTAGTTGACTATGTACCTTGTGGATCTCATGTGTGTATGTTGATCTAGCACTTGTGTGATCGATTCCTTGTTGGTTGAGTGTTCCTCCCTTGTTTTCCCCGTGTTTCCCCTCGTGCGTCCACGTGTTCTTCGTGTTTCCTCCGTAGGATCCCCTCCAAACGTGAAAGATCGACGAATTAGGGTTCCACCCTACATCATATGGTATCATGAGCCAGGTTGATCACGTTTCTGGAGCCCCTACCCCGTGATTTCTAGCTTGATTTTGTTGTTTTCGTCCTAAAAATCCGAAAATCCTCACAAAAATACCCCCCAAATTTTTTTTTGATTTGTTAGTTTTGATGATGTTTTGTTGTTTTGATCCGTGGATTCGGTGTGTAACTCGTGGATATTGTGTTTTCCTACCTTCTCCCCCTCGAAATCCATCCAAAATACCCGCAATCGTCAATTTCCACCCCATTTTCGTGTTCCTCCCGAGCTGTTCCCGTGCGCGGTTGACCTGCCCGGATCATCCGAACCAAGTCCCGGATCATCCGGACGTGCCCGGATCATCCGGCTCCTGGCCCGGATCATCCGGCTTCCTCTGCCGAAACTGCAGTTTCTGCATCCCCCCATCCTCCACCACCACCTTCCACACATATATACATCCTCCCCATCCCATCCACCACAATTTCCACTTGCAAAACCCCAAGACTCAACCTCCGTACTACCATTCGATTTTGAGTTCGACAATTTGAGTGAGACTTCCATGTCCTCTTGTGTTTCGGCTATTTAGGCGCGGTGTGACATCAACAACAAACGCTCATTTTGGTCGGCTACTCATCTTCGCTACGGACGGTAACTTCGACGACATCTTTGTCATACCTTGCAATTGCATTGATAACCATCATATACCATCTTTTGCGTTGCTTACCCACCGAGACTAGCCATTGAGTATTGCCGGCAACGTGACTTGTGCACATTAGTTGCATACACCATATCATACATACCTTCGAGGTGCATATCTCGGAATCAACTTTTGTGTCACAAAGTTGTCATCGCATACACAATTGCTATCTTAGTTCGTGAAGTTTGCATAAGAAAAGAGCTCAAGAGAGAAAGAGCCACTCAAGCTTTTAAGCAAAGAGGAAAGATAAGCAAATAGCTTATAAGCAACAAGCATAGCATCATACAACATTAAGATTGTCATATAAGATCATCTTGGATTATTGCACCGATACACCATACATATAGAATACTTGGGATAGAGATCGTTGCATTTTTGCCTAGTAGGTTGTGCACAAGCTCCGTATCCGCCTATTGTGCAATCGTGCTAGCGTCTCTCTAGTATTGTGCAACAAGAGCATTTTCGTGGATTCCACATTTTGGCTCATTTTTGGTTTGCACAATCCCATTTATCTATTTGCCTGTGTGTTTCCGTGTACCACTACTTGCTTGGTCTACTTGTTGCATATGCGAATTTGTGAATCTTCTTCAACATTTTTGAGTCAAGCTACCGATTGCAATCAATTTTGTGCCACCATCCTAACCAAGCTCCACCAAAAGCTTTTACTTGTGTAGGTGTGAGAATCGACAAGGATCGGTACCAATAGTGCTATTTCATTGTCCGCATTTGAGTGAACTTGATTCATCTTCAACTTCGGTCAAAGGTGCATTGGTATTCGTTCTTCTCCTTCCACAACTCACAATTTTGCTTGTAATGATGGATAGGCCAAGTTCTTCTACAAATCCACTCTTCATCGAGCAAGACGACGACATGTCATCATCGTCACCAAGAGCCACCTCTTTGGCGCAACGAGCTCTCCATCAAGAGCAACAAGCAATGAGCAAACGATCGACAACCTCTCAGACCGACTTGCGACTCTCCGAGCAACGTAAACGAGATTACTTCGACAACAAACTCGACGCGCACAAGAAAGAGAACGATGCAAGAATGGACGAGATCCGCGCCTTGTTGGTGAACCGGCGTACTTCTACCTCTTCACACTCAAGACGGAGCCACTCAAGTCGCCACTCCGACGACTCCTTCTTCGACACAAGTACACCGTCATCGAACACACTTCGACGAGCCGCGCATCAAGACCGTCATGCATCTCGCAACCCGCTACATGACAAGCATCCCCAAGAGCAAGTTGATGAACAACTTCCTCGTCCTCAATCGAACCAAATGGCGTTTGCTCAAGCTCAAGAATGACAACGTCTTCGTCACCAACAAGAACAAGAACGAGCGCGCCTACATCAAGAGCAATAAGAAGCCAAGGCTCAACGTCTTCAACAACAACAACGAGAAGCACAAGCAATTGAGGCGGAACGTGCCCTTCAAGCATCAAGTCGAGCTATCACCAACCGCAATCGCGAAAGGCGAAATCAAGAGGAAGACCTTTGATAGAGGCGAGGGTGTCCTGATCTTTCTATGAGATGATAACTATCAATTTGGTGGAGACGACTTTGACGATCCGACTACAAACGTGCACGACGTTGTGCCTTAGCAATCGCTAAACCAACTCCGAGAGGTTATTGACCATGCTGAAGCACAATCAACCTGACCACGAAGGTCTATTCCTGCAAGCAATCGAAGAACAAGCAAGAATATGATAAAAGCAATCTGAATATTGCGAGTATGTATGATGTATTGATAAAGGTGAGGATTTGTAAGCGGTCTTGGTCTGGTCGTTGGACACAAACGAAGTACACGAAGTTGCAATGGCTAACTTTTAACTAAACAAATCCCAAGGAAAAAGCTACTAGATGGATCTACTTATATAGGAGCAAGGGGTGGCGGCCAAGGAGGTGGGAGGACGTCCCAAGTCAGCCTAAAATTAACCCTAGGTCGTACAAGGCCAATGGGCCCAAGTGGAGGTGACGTAACACCTTTGGACTTGTAGTTTGACTCGGATTCTGGTGCAGCGTCAGATTGTTTCGTCCATAACTCAACGCTCCGGACGGATTTTAAGGTAATTCCCATTGTGCTGGAAAGAGCATGAAATCTACTTTCCAACAAAAAAAGAATCACCCAATTCGTAGTCCGTATGAAAAAGTTGTTAGCGTTTGGAGTCAGGTATGTCTGTGCAGTCCGAATCTGAATCCAGAACGTGAGAAACTTGGACTCTATCTTTTCTTGGCCCAAAAGTGACGTGAGAAGACTTTTTGAACAGCACCTAAACTTCTCCTTTTCCCTTATCTTCATATGTGGATTGTACAAATGTTCCATACACCTGCAATTAGACAAAACACAAAAGTATGTGAAGTATTTTTGTTCTGGATAACATAAATATATTATTGAATAGTTTGCACTAGAAAATCACCTGACAAATATGCATGTATGCAATATTTTTGGTCTTATCCAAGGTAGTCATGTCCTCATCATCCTCCCCTTCTTGAAAACAAATCCGTCCGCGGCGTTGCTTAATCTGAAATGTGGCTAACGAAAGAGACAAGGTGTACATGTTGTATATGTATCGTCATCCATTTTTACTTCCCTTGATTTTTGCATATATGACACATGAATAGATGAGTAACTTGCATAGTTCATAAAATCTAAAGCCAACAAATTAGCACAAGAACTAGAAGGCATGGAAATATTGCAACTCAGTTTGCACATATAAGTGAAGCTCTTATTTATTTCAAAAGATTGACAATGTTCATCATTAAACCATCCCAACATTGGTGAATAAACCTTATTTGAATCAAATTTACATGCTACAACATGCTTAGATAAGCAAACATGCAATGAGTCATTCGACACAGAATCATCACCAAGATTAGAGCTCATATCAAAATGATTAATAATTGATTCTTTTGCATCAAAAATTAATTCAATGGGTGCTCTCAAAATTGTTGGTATGATCAAAGTAGTGGGTAGCTCAACACATGATGTATTCAAGTTAACTAGGCATGCATCATTCTCATGTAAAAGTGGAAAATCTATACCTTTGTCATTACCTCTTATAGTCAACTCAGATGATGTAGGCACTCTCGATGGTGATGTGTCACATGGTGGAGATGATGTAGTCCTCGCAACAATGGATGTGGTTGTCATAGTACGCCTAGTAGTTGAATAAACATCTCTATCAACAATTGGAATGTGCACCGTGCGCTTGTTCTCCTTGTGGGCAACACGTCGTTTTATTTCCTGTTCAGCCTTGCAAGCAAGACGAAACAAATGGTCCATATGATAACACTCTTCATGAATTAGTATCTCCTGAATATTATGGTTTAATCCTCCCCAAAATCTATCCATAAAATCTTCTTCACTTTCTTCTAAAAATGAGTGCAACAAGGTAGTTTGTAAATCATCATAATATTTTGTTACGGTGTCACTACCTTGTTTTAAATGTTCCAGTTTTTTAATCATGCCACGAGTATAATAAACATCGACGAATCTATCTCTCATGACATGTTTTAAATCATCCCAAGTATTAGGTACATAATCAGGGTGTAATCGACAATATTCACTCCACCACACTAGAGCATAACTAGTGAAAGAACCAACCGCAACCGTAACTTTTTTACGTTCATCAAAATTATGGGAAGCAAATATATTATTTATGTCTAACTCCCATTCAATATATAAAGCAGGTCTAAAACGGCCATTAAATGGTGGTATAGAAACATGAACCTGATCATGTGCATTTGGATGTTTGTGCACCTCTCGTGACGGTTGTGGTATTTGCATAGGTGGTGCCATGTCTCCCGCGATCGACAAAGTCCATGAATTGACTCGGATCTGTTATGATTAGTAGAACAAGAAACAAAATCCAAAAATAATGTTCCTATAACTACTAGGATGTGGTGGTAAAACGCTCACGATAAAGCAAATATCAATGTCTTACAAGTTCTTACCATGCAGCGAAGCGCCGATCGGCAACCAGCGGTGTCAAGTAACTCGAATATTGAGTAAAGCGATTGCGGGGAGCGTCGTATACACGGTGTAGAAATATGTGGAGCTGGGTTGGCTATATATGGTAGCAAAAGATTAGCAATAATCAATTCAAAGATGCAATGTTGAATAAACGCTCAACGACGAGATCTTGTCTTTGGTCCTAGGCTAGACCGGACTAGAGACGCGAGCCTAGAACACTAATGAGGTCATGGAGTAGCACAACTAGCATCAATGAAGGATACTAAGTAGCTCTTGACAGCAAGATATAAGTGAAGATCACAACGGCAGTGAAGATAATGATGAAAAACAACTGCCAAGCAGGACATACAACAACTCTCTCTCGAACTTTCCTCTTGAAAAATTTGAGCCAATTTTCTGATAAATTCTTTCAAATAATGCTACTAACTCAAGCTTTCCAATGCAAAAAGAATCACTCAATTCCGAGTTGATATGAGGAGTCAAAGAATTCTAAAACTGGCCTGAAAAATTGGAACAAGTTGTGTCCACGAACTTGAGAGGGCAAAAAGACCTATTTAGAAGCCGATTTTGAGGTCTCAAATATTGAACAAGCTTCTGCAACTATTTAGATGCGGCTCGTCTCTAGCTTCAATATGAGTACTCACGGAGCCAAAACGGACTTCGTATGAGGAAGATACACATGTTTTACTTGAAGGAAATATGCCCTAGAGGCAATAATAAAGTTATTATTTATTTCCTTATTTCATGATAAATGTTTATCATTCATGCTAGAATTGTATTAACCGGAAACATGATACATGTGTGAATGCATAGACAAAACAACATGTCACTAGTATGCCTCTACTAGACTAGCTTGTTAATCAATGATGGTTATGTTTCCTGACCATGAACAAAGAGTTGTTATTTGATTAACGAGGTCACATCATTAGTAGAATGATCTGATTGACATGACCCATTCCCTTAGCTTAGCACACGATCGTTGAGTATGTTGCTACTGCTTTTATCCATGACATATACATGTTCCTGTAACTATGAGATTATGCAACTCCGTTTACGGAGGAACACTTTGGTGCTACCAAACGTCACAACGTAATCGGGTGATTATAAAGGAGTACTACAGGTGTCTCCAAAGGTAGATGTTGGGTTGGCGTATTTCGAGATTAGGTTTTGTCACTCCGATTGTCGAGAGGTATCTCTGGGCCCTCTCGGTAATGCACATCATCAAGCCTTGCAAGCACTACAACCAATGAGTTAGTTGTGAGATGATGTATTACGGAACGAGTAAAGAGACTTGCCGATAACGAGATTGAACTAGGTATTGGATACCGACGATCGAATCTCGGGCAAGTAACATACCGATGACAAAGGGAACAACGTATGTTGTTATGCGGTCTGACCGATAAAGATCTTCGTGGAATATGTAGGAACCAATATGGGCATCCAGGTCCCGCTGTTGGTTATTGACCGTGAATAGTTCTAGGTCATGTCTACATTGTTCTCGAACCGTAGGGTCCGCACGCTTAAGGTTTCGATGACAGTTATTATGAGTTTATGTATTTTGATGTACCAAGAAGTTTGGAGTCCGGATGTGATCACGGACATGACGAGGATTCTCGAAATGGTCGAGACATAAAGATTGATATATTGGAAGCCTATGTTTGGAGTTGGAATGGTTCCAAGCGAAACAGAATTTACGAGTACCGGAGGTTACTGGAACCCCGGGGTAAATGGGCCTCGGTGGGCCTCGAGGGAGAAGAGGAGGGCCGGCCAGGAGGTGGCACGCCCTCTCCCCCAGTCCGAATAGGACAAGGAGGGGGCGCGCCTCTCCTCTTCCCCCCCCAAACCTAATCCAACTAGGAAAGGGGGAGTCCTACTCCCGGTAGGAGTAGGACTCCTCCCGCGCGCCTCTCTGGGCCGGCCGGCCCCCCCTCCCTCCTTTATATCACGGGCAGGGGCACCCAAGGACACACAAGTTTGATCTTTAGATCGTTCCTTAGCCGTGTCGCGTGCCCCCTCCACCATATTCCACCTCGGTTATACCATCGCGAAGCTTAGGCGAAGCCTGCGCGCCGGTGAAACATCAAGATCGTCCTGCACGCCGTCGTCTTGTGAAACTCTCCTCGACACTCGGCTGGATCGAGTCGAGGGACGCCATCGAGCTGTCGTGTGTCAAGAACTCGGGCGTCGGAGTATGGCGCCGGATCGGTCGGATCGCGAGGAGAACGTCGACTACTTCCTCTACGTTGTGATCGCTTCCGCCCGGGTCTACAAGGGTATGTGGACAACACTCTCCCTCTCGTTGCTATACATCACCATGATCTTGCGTGTGCGTAGGAAATTTTTGAAATTACTCGTTCCCCAACAAAGGTATCGAGCCTAGGTTTTTATGGTTTGATGTTTTGCACGAGTAGAACACAAGTGAGTTGTGGGCGATACAAGTCATACTACCTACCAGCATGTCATACTTTGGTTCAGCGGTATTGTGAGATGAAGCGGCCTGCACCAACATTACGCGTGACGCTTACGCAAGACTGGTTTCACCGCTCGAGCACTCGTTGCTTAAAGGTGACCGGTGGGTGTCTGTCTCTCTCACTTTAGTTGAACCGAGTGTGGCTACGCCCGGTCCTTGTGAAGGTTAAAACGAGTCTATTTGACGAAATATCGTTGTGGTTTTGATGCGTGGGTGAGACTGGTTCTTGCTTAAGCCCGTAGCAGCCACGTAAAATTTGCAACAACAAAGTAGAGGACGTCTAACTTGTTTTTGCAGGCATGTTGTGATGTGATATGGTCAAGACGTGATGCTATATTTTATTGTATGAGATGATCATGTTTTGTAACCGTAGTTATCGGCAATCGGCGGAGCCATATGGTTGTCGCTTTATTGTATGCAATGCAATCGCTTCGTAATGCTTTACTTTATCACTAAGCGGTAGCGATAGTCGTAGAAGCATAAGTTTGGCGAGGCGACAACGATGCTACGATGAAGATCAAGGTGTCGCGCGGTGGCGATGGTGATCATGGTGGTGCTGCAAGATGGAGATCATGAAGCACAAGATGATGATGACCATATCATATCACTTATATTGATTTGCATGTGATGTTTATCCTTTTATGCATATTATCTTGCTTTGATTGACGGTAGCATTATAAGATGATCTCTCACTAAATAATCAAGAAGTGTTCTCCTCGAGTATGCACCGTTGCCAAAGTTAAATCGTGCCCGCACACCACGTGATGATCGGGTGTGATAAGCTCTCGTCCATCTACAACGGGTGCAAGCCAGTTTTGCACACGCAGAATACTCGGGTTATACTTGACGAGCCTAGCATATGCGAGATATGGCCTCGGAACACGGAGACCGAAAGGTCGGCGTGAATCATATAGTAGATATGATCAACATAAGATGTTCACCATTGAAAACTACTCCATCTCACGTGATGATCGGTTATGGTTTAGTTGATTTGGATCACGTGATCACTTGGATGACTGGAGAGATGTCTTTCTAAGTGGGAGTTCTTAAGTAATATGATTAATTGAACTTAAATTTATCATGAACTTAGTACTGATAGTATCTTGCTTGTTTATGTTTGATTGTAGATAGATGGCTCGTCTTTGTTGTTCCGTTGAATTTTAATGCGTTCCTTGAGAAAGCAAAGTTGAAAGATGATGGTAGCAATTACACGGATCGGGTCCGTAACGAGGATCATCCTCATTGCTGCACGTAAGAGTTACGTCCCGATGCACCGCTAGGTGACAGGCTCGATGCAGATGTGGCCGACGGCGTTAAGAACGTCTGGCGAGCAAAGCTGATGACTACTCTATAGTTCGATGTGCCATGCTTTACGGCTTAGAACCGGGACTTCAACGACATTTTGAGCGTCATGGAGCATATGAGATGTTCCAGAGTTGAAGTTGATATTCCACAGAATGCCCGGATTGAGAGATATGAAGTCTCCAATAAGTTCTATAGCTGCAAGATGGAGGAGAATAGTTACATTAGTGAACATATTCTCGTAATGTCAGGTACTACAATCACTTGACACAATTGGGAGTTAATCTTCCGGATAATTGTGTCATTGACAGAATTCTTCAATCACTGCCACCAAGCTACAAAGGCTTCGTGATGAACTATAATATGCAAGGGTTAGTAAAGACTATGCACAGCTCTTCGCAATGCTAAAGGCTGCGGAGGTAGAAATCAAGAAGGAGCATCAAGTGTTGATGGTCAATAAGACCACTAGTTTCAAGAAGAAAGGCAAAGGGAAGAAGAAGGAACTTCAAGAAGAACAGCAAGCAAGTTGTTGCTCAGAGAAGAAACCCAAGTCTGGACCTAAGCCTGAAACTCGAGTGCTTCTACCGCAAGCGGATCGGTCACCGAAGCGGAACTGCCCCAAGTATTTGGCGGATAAGAAGGATGGCAAGGTGAACAAAGGTATATGTGATATACATGTTATTGATGTGTACCTTACTAGAGCTCGTAGTAGCACTGGGTATTTGATACTGGTTCATTGCTAATATTTGCAACTCAAAGCAGGGACTACTGATTGCTTAACTCGGCAAAGGACGAGGTGACGATCTTGCGTGGGAAATGGTTCCAAAGTCGATGTGATCGCGGTCGGCACGCTACCTCTACATCTACCTTCGGATTAGTTTTAGACCTAAATAATTGTTATTTGGTGCTGCGTTGAGCATGAACATTATATCTGGATCTTGTTTGATGCGAGACGGTTATTCATTTAAATCGAGAGATAATGGTTGTTCTATTTATATGAGTAATATCTTTTATGGTCATGCACCCTTGAGGAATGGTCTATTTTGATGAATCTCGATAGTAGTGATACACATATTCATAATGTTGAAACCAAAAGATGCAGAGTTAATAATGATGGTGCAACTTATTTGTGGCACCGCCGTTTAGGTCATATCGATGTAAAGCGCATGAAGAAACTCCATCTTGATGGACTTTTGGAGTCACTTGATTATGAATCACTTGGCACTTATGAACCGTGCCTCATGGGCAAGATGACTAGAACACCGTTCTCGGTACTATGGAGAGAGCAACAGATTTGTTGGAAATCATACATATGTATGTATGTGGTCCGATGAATGTTGAGGCTCGTGGCGGATATCGTTATTTTCTCACCTTCACAGATGACTTAAGCGAGATATGGGTATATCTACTTAATGAAACATAAGTCTGAAACGTTTGAAAAGTTCAAAGAATTTCAGAGTGAAGTTGAAAATCATCGTAACAAGAAAATTAAGTTTCTACGATCCGATCGTGGAGGTGAATATTTAAATACGAGTTTGGTCTACATTTGAAACAATGCGGAATAGTTTAAGAACTCACGCCACCGGAACACCACAGCATAATGGTGTGTCCGAACGTCATGTCGTGACTTTACTAGATATGGTGCGATCTATGATGTCTCTTACAGATTTACCGCTATCGTTTTGGGGTTATGCTCTAGAGACGGCCGCATTCACAATGAATAGAACACCGTCGAAATCCGTTGAGACGACACCTTATGAACTATGGTTTAGCAAGAAACCAAAGTTATCGTTTCTTAAAGTTTGGGGATGCGATGCTTATGTGAAAAAGCTTCAACCTGATAAGCTCGAACCCAAATCGAGAAATGTCTTCATAGGATACCCAAAGGAGACAGTTGGGTACACCTTCTATCACAGATCCGAAGGCAAGACATTCGTTGTTAAGAATGGATCCTTTCTAGAGAAGGAGTTTCTCTCGAAAGAAGTGAGTGGGAGGAAAGTGGAACTTGATGAGGTAATAGTACCTTCTCCCTTACTTGAAAGTAGTTCGTCGCAGAAACCGGTTTCGAGACACCTACACCAAGTAGTGAGGAAGTTGATGATGTTGATCATGAAACTTCGATCAAGTTATCGCAGAACCTCGTAGATCAACGAGTAAGATCCGCACTGAGTGGTACGGTAATCCTGTTCGGAAATCATGCTACTAGATCATGATGAACCTACGAACTATGAAGAAGCGATGGTGAGCCCAGATTCAAAATGGCTTGAGGCCATGAAATCGAGATGGGATCCATGTATGAAAACAAAGTATGGACTTTGGTTGACTTGCCCGAGGGTAGGCAAGCAATAGAAAACAAGTGGATCTTCAAGAAGAAGACCGACGGCGACGGTAATGTTATCGTCTATAAAGCTCGACTTGTCGCAAAGGTTTTCGACAAGTTCAAGGGATTGACTACGATGAGACCTTCTCACCAGAAGCGATGCTTAAGTCCGTCCGAATCATGTTAGCAATTGCCACATTTTATGATTATGAAATTTGGCAAATGGATGTAAAGACTGCATTCTGAATGGATTTACGGAAGAAGAGTTGTATATGATGCAACCGAAGGTTTTATCGATCCAAAGGAGCTAACAAAGTGTGCAAGCTCCAATGATCCATATATGGACTGGTGCAAGCATCTCGAGTTGGAATAAACGCTTTGATAGTGTGATCAAAGCATTTGGGTTTGTACTGCACTTTTGGACAAGCCTGTATTTACAAGAAAGTGAGTGGGAGCTCAGAGCATTTCTCGATATTATATGTAGATGACATATTGCTGATCGGAAATGATATAGAATTCTGGATAGCATAAAGGGATACTTGAATAAGAGTTTTTCAATGAAAGACCTCGGTGAAGCTGCTTACATATTGGGCATTAAGATCTATAGAGATAGATCAAGACGCTTAATTGGACTTTCACAAAGCACATACCTTGACAAAATTTTGAAGAAGTTCAAAATGGATCAAGCAAAGAAAGGGTTCTTGCACGTGTTACAAGGTGTGAAGTTGAGTCGACTCAATGCCCGACCACTGCAGAAGATAGAGAGAAAATGAAAGATGTTCCTATGCTTCAGCCATAGGCTCTATCATGTATGCAATGCTGTGTACCAGACTGATGTGTGCCTTGCTATAAGCCTAGCAGGAGGTACCAAAGTAATCCAGAGTGGATCATCGGACAACGGTCAAGAACATCCCGAAATACCGAAAAGGACTAAGGATATGTTTCTCGTATATGGAGGTGACAAAGAGCTCATCGTGGCAGTTACGTTGATGCAAGCTTTGACACCGATCCGGACGATTCTAAATCGCAGACCGGATCGTATTTACACTAAACGGAGGAGCTGTCGGTTGGTGCAGTTCTAAACAAAGCGTCGTGGCGGGATCTACATGTGAAGCGGAGTACATAGCAGCTTCCGGAAGCAGCTAATGAAGGAGTCTAGATGAAGGAGTTCATATCCGATCTAGGTGTCATACCTAGTGCATCGGGTCCAATGAAAATCTTCGTGACAATCTCGAGCAATTGCCTTAGCAAAGGAATCCAGATTTCACAAGAGGACCAAGCACATCAAGAGACGCTTCAATTCCATCCGGACTTAGTCCAGATGGGAGACATAGAGATTTGCAAGATACATACGGATCTGAATGTTGCGAGACCGTTGACTAAGCCTCTTCCACGAGCAAAACATGATCAGCACCAAGACTCCATGGGTGTTAGAATCATTACTATGTAATCTAGATTATTGACTCTAGTGCAAGTGGGAGATCAAGGAAATATGCCCTAGAGGCAATAATAAAGTTATTATTTATTTCCTTATTTCATGATAAATGTTTATCATTCATGCTAGAATTGTATTAACCGGAAACATGATACATGTGTGAATGCATAGACAAAACAACATGTCACTAGTATGCCTCTACTAGACTAGCTTGTTAATCAAAGATGGTTATGTTTCCCACCATGAACAAAGAGTTGTTATTTGATTAACGAGGTCACATCATTAGTAGAATGATCTGATTGACATGACCCATTCCTTAGCTTAGCACACGATCGTTGAGTATGTTGCTACTGCTTTTATCCATGACATATACATGTTCACGTAACTATGAGATTATGCAACTCCGTTTACGGAGGAACACTTTGTGTGCTACCAAACGTCACAACGTGAATCGGGTGATTATAAAGGAGTACTACAGGTGTCTCCAAAGGTAGATGTTGGGTTGGCGTATTTGAGATTAGGTTTTGTCACTCCGATTGTCGGAGAGGTATCTCTGGGCCCTCTCGGTAATGCACATCATCAAGCCTTGCAAGCACTACAACCAATGAGTTAGTTGTGAGATGATGTATTACGGAACGAGTAAAGAGACTTGCCGATAACAAGATTGAACTAGGTATTGGATACCGACGATCGAATCTCGGGCAAGTAACATACCGATGACAAAGGAACAACGTATGTTGTTATGCGGTCCGACCGATAAAGATCTTCGTGGAATATGTAGGAACCAATATGGGCATCCAGGTCCCGCTGTTGGTTATTGACCGTGAATAGTTCTAGGTCATGTCTACATTGTTCTCGAACCGTAGGGTTCGCACGCTTAAGGTTTCGATGATGCTTATTATGAGTTTATGTATTTTGATGTACCAAGAAGTTCGAGTCCCGGATGTGATCACGGACATGACGAGGAGTCTCGAAATGGTCGAGACATAAAGATTGATATATTGGAAGCCTATGTTTGGAGTTCGAATGGTTCCAAGTAAAACAGAATTTACTGAGTACCGGAGGTTACGGAACCCCGGGGTAAATGGGCCTCGGTGGGCCTCGAGGGAGAAGAGGAGGGCCGGCCAGAGGTGGTGGCGCCTCCCCCCCCAGTCCGAATAGGACAAGGAGGGGGGCGCCTCTCCTCTTCCCCTCCCCCCAAACCTAATCCAACTAGGAAGGGGGAGTCCTACTCCCTGAGGAGTAGGACTCCTCCCAGCCGCCTCTCTAGGGCGGCGGCCTCCCCCTCCCTCCTTTATATACGGGGCAGGGGGCACCCAAGGACACACAAGTTTGATCTTTAGATCGTTCCTTAGCCGTGTCGGTGCCCCCTCCACCATATTCCACCTCGGTTATACTGTCATGAAGCTTAGGCGAAGCCTGCGCCGATGAAACATCAAGATCGTCCCACGCCGTCGTCGTGAAACTCTCCTCGACACTCGGCTGGATCGAGTACGAGGGACGCCATCGAGCTGTACGTGTGTCAAGAACTCGGGGCGTCGGAGTAACGGCGCCGGATCGGTCGGATCGCGAGGAGAACGTCGACTACTTCCTCTACGTTGATCGCTTCCGCTGGGTCTACAAGGGTATGTGGACAACACTCTCCCCTCTCGTTGCTATACATCACCATGATCTTGCGCGCGTGTAGGAAAATTTTTGAAATTACTACGTTCCCCAACATTACTAAGCAAAGTCATAAAACAGATTCCAATCCGAATTCAGTGCGAGATTGATTCTAGATAGATCCGTTTTTTCTTCTCTTTTTTCTCACTCTTTTTTTCTTTTTCTTCTCTCTCTTTTTCTTTTTTTCTTTCCTTTTTTCTCTCTTTTTTTTCTCTATTTTTTCTCCCTCTTTCCAAGACAAACTAGATAAGATGCAGATTGGATCAGGCGAAGATGTGAATGACCTCAACTATGATTATGACAATGAACAACGCGTAGCACGTGGTGGAAATTAATAGATGGGATAGTGGACAGCGGAAGGGATAATGATGGAGCGGCGGCGTGACTAATGTGAACAGAACTCGAAACTCTAAAGGAACTAGACACTAAGACCAGCAAATGACACGACGATACAACCGATAATTCAACTATGCAAGCAACGAATAGAAAATTGCAAAGGCTCAGACTGGCTTGGATAAAGGATGAACAGATCTAACTTTTCTTAGGCTTTTTTATGGACTATAGGTATGAATTACAGATGCGATCTAAACTATGAAAAATTGTAAAATCTCATCGAGCAACCTGAAAACTGATACCACTTGATAGAGGCGAGGGTGTCCCGATCTTTCGATGAGATGATAACTATCAATTTGGTGGAGACGACTTTGACGATCCGACTACAAACGTGCACGACGTTGCGCCTTAGCAATCGCTAAACCAACTCCGAGAGGTTATTGACCACGCCGAGCACAATCAACGACCACGAAGGTCTATTCCTCGCAAGCAATCGAAGAACAAGCAAGAATATGATAAAAGCAATCTGAATATTGCGGTATGTATGAAGTATTGATAAAGGTGGGGATTAAGTAAGTGGTCTTGATCTGGCCGTTGGACACAAGCGAAGTACGAAGTTGCAATGGCTAACTTTAACTAAACAAATCCCAAGGAAAAAGCTACTAGATGGATCTACTTATATAGGAGAAAGGGTGGCGGCCAAGGAGGTGGGAGGACGTCACAAGGCAGCCTAAAACTAACCCTAGGTCGTACAAGGCCAATGGGCCCAAGTGGAGGTGACATAACACCTTTGGACTTGTAGTTTGACTCGGATTCAGTGCAGCGTCAGATTGTTTCGTCCATAACTCAACGCTCGGACAGATTTTAAGGTAATTCCAATTGTCTTTGGAAAGAGCATGAAATCTACTTTCCAACAAAAAAATCACCCAATTCGAGTCCGTATGAAAAAGTTGTTGGCGTTTGGAGTCGGTATGTATGCATGCAGTCCGAATCTGAATCCGAACATGAGAAACTTGGACTCTATCTTCTCTTGGCCCAAAAGTGACGTGAGAAGACTTTTGAACAGACCTAAACTTCTCCTTTTCCCTTATCTTCATATGTGGATTGTACAAATGTCCCATACACCTGCAATTAGACAAAACAAAAAAGTATGTGAAGTATTTTTGTTCTGGATAACATAAATATATTATTGAATAGTTTGCACTGGAAATCACCTGACAAATATGCATGTATGCAATATTTTTGGTCTTATCCAAGGTAGTCATGTCCTCATCACCCTTCGAGAAGAAATACAAGAGAGGAACTACCATCCGCGTGCGCAACGTCAAGCTCCTCCACAAGCTCCTCAAGCTCAACCTCAACCTCAAGGTCAACAAGAGCAAGTTGATCATGGACTTCCTCCTCGCGAAGAACAACATGAGGATGATTACCCTCCACGTCAAGAACGTCATCATCAACATCGCCCTCAACACAATGATGAACAACGCTATGGCAAGCTCAAGTTCACAATGCCCAAGTTCAATGGAACCAATGATCCCGAAGAGTACCTCTCATGGGCATTGAAGGTTGACAAAATCTTTCGCTTGCACAACTATGAGGAAGAGAAGAACATCGCTATGGCATCACTTGAGTTCCAACACTATGTGATCATATGGTGGGAACAAGTCCTTGAGCGCCGACAAGCAAGAGGTGAACCTCCAATCACCACTTGGGCTCAAATGAAGGATGTCATGAGAGCACGCTTTGTGCCCACCTACTACAACCGTGATATCTTCAAGAAGCTACAACTCCTCAAGCAAGGGACAAAGAGTGTTGAAGAATACTACAAGGAAATGGAGATAGCCATGATTCGAGCCAATGTCATGGAGGATGATGAGCAAACAATGGCACGATTCTTGATGGCCTCAATCATCCCATCAAGAAGATCACCGACTTCCCACCCTACTCCAACCTCATTGAGCTCGTGCATCAAGCTACAAAGGCGGAACGACAAGTGCAAGATGTATTCAAGTACGCCAAGTACTCATCCAAGACATACGGCTTCTCCAACAACCACTCTTCAACAACTACTCCAACTTCGACATCAACCAAGCCTTCTCCAACCAACGACGACTAGTCAAGTTACAAGAAAGCTTCTACAAGTTCAAGTCCTCCTCCTCCTACTACAAGCAACTCCAAGCCGCGTGCTTCATCATCTACTCCAACCGATGAGACCGTCAAGACAAGCTCCTTCAAGTGTTTTACTTGCGGCGGCCGAGGCCACAAGTCATATGAATGCACCAACAAGCGGACCATGATACTCAACGACGATGGCACCTACGACTCAATGAGTGAAGATGAAATGGAAGCTATTGAGCAAGTGGCCATGCACCGGCGCATCAACGAGGATGAAGATGATCAAGTCTTTTGTGATGAAGATACAAGTCCCGCTCTTGTTGTCTCCAAGGTCTTGACACTTCATCATCAACAAGAAGAAGACCAAAGATGCCACATCTTCCACACAAAGGCCGGCATCAATGGGAGATCCGTCAAGGTCATCATCGATGGAGGTAGTTGCCACAACTTGGCAAGCGAAGAACTATGCTCCAAGCTCCAATTGGTCAAGAAGAAGCATCCGCAACCATACAAGGTTCAATGGCTAAGTGACTCCGGCACTATACGAGTTGAGCATATGGTTCAAGTATCCTTCAAAATCGGTGCATATGAGGACACTTTGGAGTGTGATGTGGTCCCAATGACCGTTTGCCACCTCCTCCTTGGTCGGCCATGGCAATTCGACCGTGGTGTCTACCACAATGGGCGTACAAACCACTATAGCTTCAAGATGAAAGGCAAAGAATATGTCCTACGATCCATGTCTCCTAGTGAAGTGATAGCCGACAAACAAGCCACCAACCAAAGAGAGAAGAGTGAGAAAGTGAGCCACCAAAAAGTGAGTGAGAGCCACAAGCCAAATTTGAGTGCCTCTTCGCCTAGAGAGAAAAACCTCATACTATTCGCCACCAAACATGAGATGAGAGAAGTGTGTGAGAACCCATCGAGTGTGATGCACTTTGTCCTTGTGTGCAAGGATGGAGAACCAAAACTAACACCACTCATGAGCTACCTTTGGTGTTTCAATCTCTTTGCAGAATTTCAAGATGTTTTCCCGATGAGCTACCTCCGGTCTACCTCCTCTTGAGGCATTGAGCATCGATCGGCCTCATCCCCGAGCGCCACTTCCAAACAAAGCTCCCTACCATGTCAATCCCAAGAAACCAAGGAGATTCAACGGCAAGTACAACAACTACTCGACAACGGTCATGTACGTGAAAGCTTAAGCCCTTGTGCCGTGCCTGTTATACTTGTGCCTAAACCCGATGGAAGTTTCCGCCAGCTCCGATTGTAGACCTATAAATGCTATCACCGTGCGCTATAGGCATCCCATTCCTCGCTTAGATGATATGCTTGATGAACTTAGTGGAGCCAACTTTTTCTCAAAAATTGACCTTAAAAGTGGCTATTATCAAATCCGCATTCATGAGGGTGACGAATGGAAAACTGCTTTCAAAACAAAATTTGGCTTGTATGAGTGGTTGGTTATGCCTATGGGTTTGTCGGAAGCTCCCGGAACTTTTGTGCGTCTAATGCATCATTTTCTTCGTCCATACATTGGAATCTTTGTTGTGGTTTACTTCAATGATATTCTTGTGTTTAGCAAAACCATGAAAGATCATCTTGATCATGTTAAGCTTGTTTTGCAAACACTTCGAAAGGAAAGTCTTTATGCCAACTTGAAAAAAATGCACTTTTGGAGTTGACAAAGTGGTTTTCTTGGGTTTCGTTGTCTCTTCCAAGGGTGTCCATGTTGATGAAACTAAGATCAAAGCAATTAAAACTTGGCCCCAACCCACCAATCTGCAACAAGTGCGAAGTTTCCTTGGTCTTGCAGGTTTTTATCGCCGCTTTGTCAAAAACTTTAGAACTATTGCAGCTCCTTTGCATGCTTTGAGTAAGAAGAATACTCCTTTTGTTTGGGGACCTTTGCAATCAAACGCTTTTGATGAGCTCAAGTCTTTGCTTACTCATGCTCTGATTCTTGCTTTGCCCAATTTTGACAAAACTTTTGAGGTTCATTGTGATGCAAGTGGTACCGGAATTGGCGGAGTTTTAATGCAAGAAAAATGAGTCATTGCTTATTTTAGTGAAAAACTCTCCGGTGCTCAACTTAACTATCCCGTGTATGACAAGGAATTTTATGCTTTAGTGCGTGTCCTCCATGTTTGGGAACATTATCTTAGACCTCATGAGTTTGTCATCCATACCGATCATGAAACGCTTAAATACTTAAAAGGTCAAACTAAATTGAACAAGCGTCATGCCAAATGGAGCTAATTTATTGAATCTTTTCCATACGTGATCAAGTACATTAAGGGAAAGGAAAATGTAGTTGCCGGTGCACTTTCACGCATATGCACGCTCGTCACACGACTAGAGTTGAATGTTATAGGCTTTGAGCACATAAAGGAATTTGTATGCTAGTGATCCATCTTTTGCACCTCATTATGCTAAATGTTTGACGCATACATCTTGGGAATAATATTACCTCAAGGATGATTATCTTATGAGAGCTAACAAACTTTGCATACCCGAGTCTTCTCTTCGTTTGCTACTTTTGCAAGAGGCTCATGGAGGTGGACTCATGGGACATTTTGGACGCGACAAGACCTTCGCCACGCTCTCCAAGAACTACTTTTGGCCCAAGATGTTTCATGACGCCTCACGCTTCACCACCCGATGCTCAACATGCCGCAAAGCTAAGTCAAAAGCTCAATCTCATGGTCTTTACATGCCTCTTCCTATTCCTTATCAACCTTGGGAAGACATTAGCATGGACTTTGTACTTGGTTTGCCTAGAACTCAAAATGGAAAGGATTCCGTGTTTGTTGTTGTGGATAGATTTTCTAAAATGGCACATTTCATTCCTTGCAACAAGGTAGACGATGCTTCACATATCGCAAATCTCTTTTGTAGGGAAATCTTGCGCCTCCATGGCGTACCAAAGACAATCGTCTCCGACCGCGACGTCAAGTTCGTGAGTTAGTTTTGGAAGACCCTATGCGCCAAGCTCGGAATCAAGCTCTTCTTCTCATCCGCATACCATCCTCAAGCCGACGGCCAAACGGAGGTGACGAACCGAACGCTCTCCACTCTACTACGCGTGTTGATCAAGAAGAACATCAAGGAGTGGGAGGCGTGTATACCCATCGCCGAGTACGCCTACAACCGCGCAAGACATACGACGGCCGGCAAGTCACCCTTCGAGGTCGTCTACGGCTTCAATCCATTGTCCCCATTGGACATTCTACCTCTACCTCTACAAGAGCGCACCAACCTCGACGCAAGTGCCCGTGCAAGCTACATCAAGAAGATGCATGAAGAGACAAGACACACCATCGAGCGCCACGTATAACGACTCACTACCAAGCTCAAAATCAACAAGCAACCCATGATCTTCAACATAGGCGATCTCGTGTGGCTACACCTTCGCAAGGAACGCTTCCCCAATGAACGCAAGTCGAAACTTCTACCTCGAGCCGATGGACCCTTCAAGGTGTTAGCACGCTACAACAACAACGCCTACAAGCTCGACCTACCAAGCGACAAGTACAACGTGAGCGACACCTTCAACGTCAAAGACCTCTCGCCTTTCCATGGTGATGAAGATCTAGATCCGAGGTCGGATCCTTTCAAGGAGGGATATGATGCGAGCATCCTTCCATCATCCCCATGGACTCTACATCAACACCTACAACACCACAAGGACCGATGACTCGAGCACGTGCAAGAGCTCTTGAAACCGAGGTGACATCACTCCTCTCACAACTCGCCTTCGATTCACATGAGACATGGTTACTACCTCAAACGGAAACCCTATGCATACTCAGGTACCAAGGAGTCGACCATGAGGGAGCAAGGAGGCAAGGAGAACCGGAAGCGGAAGACATGCGAGAAGACGAAGAGGAAAAAGCACCAAGGACCAGGGTGGCCGGACGATCCGGACGGCGGCCCGGACGATCCGGACAGAGCCCGGACGATCCGGACCCCGGTCCGGACGATCCGGCTAAATCAACCGAAGCCAACAGAACCTCCACGCTGAAGCCGGATCATCCGGACCCGTCCGGATCATCCGGACCTGGCCCGACATCTGGACCTCCAATGGACGTCCGCCCTGCATGACCACCAGCCGACCATCCGGCTCATCCGGCCTCCACCGATCATCCGGACCGCCCGGATCATCCGAACCCTCAACCGCCAGCGCTGCAGCAGCGTGTTAGGCTGAGCCCATGTACCCTTCGCCCTGCACTCTATATATAGGACCCCTCTCCTCACTTTGAGACTTAGCATTGGATTAGCTCATATTTGTGTGAGAGCCTTTGCTCATCCACCCGGTTACTTCTCCTCGGAGATCAGGACCTCCGTCTAGGAGAAGATCCCTCATCGGATACAAGACCCCCTTACGAGAAGATCCCCTCGTGGATTCAAGGCCTCCTCCGGGAGATGAACGGTTCCTTTGTATCCTTACCCTAGTTGTGATGCCCCCGATTCAATCGTACACTAATCATGCACGCAAACGTGTACGATCAAGATCAGGGACTCACGGGAAGATATCACAACACAACTCTAAAAACATAAATAAGTCATACAAGCATCATAATACAAGCCAGGGGCCTCGAGGGCTCGAATACAAGTGCTCGATCATAGACGAGTCGGCGGAAGCAACAATATCTGAGTACGAGATATAAGTTAACAAGTTTGCCTTAAGAAGGCTAGCACAAACCGATATCAGACGAAGAGGCGCAGCCTCCCGCCAGGATCCTCCTAAACTACTCCCAGGTCGCCGCCAACGGCCTGCACGTAGTAGTAGGCACCTCCAGTGTAGTAGTCGTCGTCGACGGTGGCGTCTGGATCCTGGGCTCCAGCATCTGGTTGCGACAACCAGAAAGAAGGGAAAGGGGGAAAAGGGGGGGAGAAAGCAACCGTGAGTACTCATCCAAAGTACTCGCAAGCAAGGAACTACACTACATATGCATGGGTATATGTGTAAGGAGGCCATATGAGTGGACTGAACTGCAGAATGCCAGAATAAGAGGGGCATAGCTAGTCCTATCGAAGACTACGCTTCTGGCAGCCTCCGTCTTGCAGCATGTAGAAGAGGTAGAATGAAGTCCTCCAAGTAGCATCTCCAAGTAGCATCTCCAAGTAGCATCTCGAGTAGCATCGCATAGCATAATCCTACCCGGCGATCCTCTCCTCGTCGCCCTGTTAGAGAGCGATCATCGGGTTGTATCTGGCACTTGGAAGGGTGTGTTTTGTTAAGTATCCGGTTCTAGTTGTCATAAGGTCAAGGTACAACTCCGGTCGCCCTTTACCGAGGGACACGGCTATTCAATAGATTAACTTCCTGTAGGGTTGCACCACATAACCCACACGCCGATCCTATTTGGCCGACACACTTTCTGGGTCATGCCCGCCTCGGAAGATCAACACGCCGCAGCCCCACCTAGGCACAATAGAGAGGTCAAGACGCCGTCTAAACCTAAGCGCCGCAGGGTCAGGCCCATCGCCTGAGCACACCTCAAGACGTCTGTGACGCTGCCGAAGCGTAACTAGCCCCTTAATACAAGTGCAGGCTTACGCCCAATCCGCGCGCGCCACTCGATCCGCCGACGTCAAGAAGGCTTCGCCGATACCACGACGCCGGGATACCCATAACTACTCCCGCGTAGATGGTTAGTGCGTATAGACCAAATGGCCGACTCGGATCAAATACCCAGATCTCGTTAAGCGTGTTAAGTATCCGCTGAACGCCGAACAGGCCAGCCCACTGCCTCCTAGGTGGTCTCAACCTGCCCTGCCGCTCCGCCACAAAAGTAACATCGAGGCCGTCGGGAACCTGCACCCACCTCTACCGGGATGGAGCCACCGTCCTTTCAGCCCCCTCATCGTAATCACTTGCGGGTACTCAATGAGTCAACCCGACTTTAGTCACCATCTGTATAGTATGTATGTATGTATAGTATATACCGTGATCACCTCCCAAGTGATCACGGCCCTAATAGTATAGCAAGGCGGTCGACAAGAATGTAGGGCCAATGATGATAAACTAGCATCCTATACTAAGTATTTAGGATTGCGTAAGGTATCAACAGATGTAGCAACAATGTCGGGCTATGCATCGTAATAGTATTAATCGAAAGCAAGAATATGCTACACTACTCTAATGCAAGCAAGATAGAGGAGAATAGGCGATATCTTGTGATCAAGGGGGCTTGCCTGTTGCTCGAGACAAGGAGGGGTCGTCGGTGACGTAGTCGCCCACAGGGCATCAAGATCGCCACGGGGCTACCGGAGAGAAGAGGGGGAGAAACAGTAAATACATAGCAAGCAAGTGCATAACAGTCAACAAGCGAGCTAGACGCTGTTCTAACGTGGTATGAGGTGATACTGGTGAAGGGGAAACATCCGGAAAGTATCCCGGTGTTTCGTGTTTTCTACGAGATGAACCAGAGGTGAAATGTTGCAGGTTCTCTATGCTAGGGATGCGTGGCGACGAACGGGCTGCGTGATCCGGATTCGCTCTTCGCTCTAAGCAACTTTCATGTACAAAGTTTTTCCATCCGAGCTACGGTTTATTTTATATTAATTTTAAAAGATTTAATTCATTTTAGGATTTATTTAATTATTTAAATTCAACATTATCGAGCGATTACAGGCACGCCGACGTCGATGACATCAAGATGATGTCGGCGATCAACAAAGGCGCTGACCGGTCAAACTGATAATAGGGGTCCGCATGTCATTGATGAACATGCTAATTAGGGTTTAATTAGGTTAACTAGTGATTAGGTTATCTTAATAAGGATTAATTGAGCTAATTAATTCTTTAATTAATTAATTAATATTTTAATTATTTTTAATTCTTTTTTCCTTTAAAAAAACGTTCTGGGGCTGGGCCCCACATGTCATTGGCACAGGGAGCCATAGCGGGTGTGGGGGGTTCACGGGCGTCGGGAGCAGCCCGTATGGGCGCTGCGGGCGCGACCGGCAGGGGCAACCCAACTGGGGCACCGGCGACCACGGCAGAGCGCCGGAGAAGAGGGAGGCCGGTGGTCTGGGGCGCCCTCGGTGGGCGCGGGTCGGCAGTGAGGGGAGCCGCAACGAGGGGGCGCGGCACACAGGGGGACGGGAAGGGCAAGAAGAAAAGGGTGCGGTGGCCTTGGCGACCATGGGCGCGCGAGCGAGCGGTAGGAGGGGAGAGGCGGTGCGGTGCGATGGCCGTGGTGCCGTTCGGCGATCCCGTCGACGCGACGGAACGGACGACGGAGACGGGGAGAGAAGAGGAGGATGGGGGCCTCACCGATGGAGCGTAGGGGACGGGGAAGCGGGGGTTGAGGAGGAGGATGGGGCTCACCGAGCCCTGTAGTTGAGCAAAGCCGGCTCGACGAGGAGTCGGGGCTGGTTCGACGGGGCGGAGGAGTTCCTGGCGACAAGCAGCGACGGCAGGGTGGTCCGGCGACAGTGAGGCCTTCGGGCGGCAGCACGGCATCGACGGGGTTCGGGGCGAGCGACGGGGTGACGACGAGGTGGCCGTGGCGGAGGCGTTCCGCGTGGCGTCGAGACGGTGGGGAAGGTCGACGGGGTTGGGGCGCCGTGGGGAGGTTCGTCCCCCTGATCCCGATCTGGATCGGGGAAGGGGAGAGAGACGCGGGGATCGTGGGGAGGGGGAGTGGGGCGACCGGTGAGGGGGTACGCTAGGGTTTCGGGGCACGATTGGTTAAGGGGGGCAGCTGACTCGGCTGGGTCGGCCCGTTCGGCCGGCTGAGGCTAGCTGGGCCACGGCGGCCAACTAGGCCAAGGCCCAGTCGGGAGGGGGGTGTTTTCCTTTTATTCTTTTGTTTTCTTTTTATTTTAGTAATGTTACATTATTGTTTTATCTTTATGCTCATTTAATTTTGTTTTTACAAAATATATACAGAAGCACCTAAATTAGTCTGACTATTTTTACCACTGCCACAAAAAGTCCACACCTAATTAAATAGTTTAATACTCAATAAATTATGAAAGGCATTTATTTAAATGTTTAAGCTACTGTTTTATTTATTTTAGAGCCTTTAAACACTTTATCAAAGTTTGGTTTCTCCGCCACAATTACCTATGCAATATTTGAATTACTCCAAACATTTTAGTTTTAATGTTTGAAAACTTTTATTGTTTGCCTCGGTTTTAAACTTGAAATTCGAACTAGGTTTCAAACTAACGCGAGTTTATCCACAGTAACCGAGGTGACGTAGCATCATTAGAGGGGATCACTGTAGCTTAATTATCCGGGCGTCACAATTCTCCTCCACTACAAGAAATCTCGTCCCGAGATTTAAGAGGGGAGTAAGGGGGAAAGTTTTTATTATTGATATGACTCGACTAGACGACGAGTCGCTGGTTGGTTGGTCCGATCTTCCACGGTACTTGCAAAATAGCAATGAACGACGGCAGTAAAAGTCGCAGAAGAAATAGACGCAGAAGAAAAGAAACCTTCGGATCAAACGGATAAGATAAGAAACCAAAGGAGGAGACTTGCAGTAAACCGATATGAGATCGACGCGAAAGCACAAAGAAAGAACGAATCCCTAGGATTCGCAAGAACACATCCTTGGCGCCTCGACGTGAGGCCTTTTCTCATTGTGTTTATCAACTCCAAACTAAAAACAAATCTGCCTACAAGACTCGTGGATGCTGCCTTTTATATCCTAGACACCAGCCAGCCGTAAGGGCCTAAACTACTAACCGCCTCAAACTAATACGGAGATCCTCTCCTTTTACATCTCGGAGAGAAAGAAAAAACAAGCTAACTAGCACAACCTGACGTGGACCCTATTCTCAAGTAGTATTCTTTAATTAGAAAAGCTACTTAATCAACCGCCACGCTGATCACACATGACTAATAAAAGAACTACTTATTTGCTTGCATGCTTGAAACTACTTCACGGACATGAAATACTATCAATATCGATTGCACTTTGGAGGGTTTACAAGTTTGGCTTCACCGTGTCCTTCTTCGCTCCATCGATTTAAACCTCAAAGAAGAGAGAGCCAAGTCTGTAGCATAGTCGGAAGATTAGAATCAAGCCTCCGGTATACTTAAGTCCAAAACAAATGGTTGTGCTTGTCTTTTGTTCAACACTTGGAGTCGCCCCAAGTAAACCCTCGGCATTGGTGCACACATCATCCTCCCTTGAAGCGAAGCCGCCCTCGGCTTCAAACAACCTTTATGATCTTTTGTTGTAGAGAAACATTAGCATCTACATTGATGGCATTGGCAAACATCGGTCTCAACACATTCCGCTTTCCATTATACCAAAATGAATAAGTGTTAGACCTCCCATCATGTGTGGCTGCATGATCATATTGCCATGGTCTTCCTAACAATATATGGCACGCATCCATTGGCAAAACATCACATATCGCCATATCAAGATAATTGCCAATGTAAAAATTCACACGGACCTTATGTGTAACCTTCATCTTCCCCGTATGATACATCCACTGACACGGTGTGGCTGAGGGTGCTTCCATGTAGGTAACCCCAAAGCTTCCACCAATCCCTTGTCGACCGCGTTGGTGTAGCTTCCTCCATCTATAATTAACTTACAATTGGTGTTGTTGATTTTGCATTGAGTTTGAAAAATATTCCAGCGCTGCCCTTATCCTCAATGCGATCCTCTTGAACCCGCTGCACCATCAAAGACGGATATGATTCAGCAGCTTCAAAACTCGCAAACACCTTTTACTGCTTTCTTCAGTTTTTTTCACTAGTAGTGTCGAAACGCCTTCGCTACTAGCGGACGATATCCATCTCTTGTGAGCAACACTCTTTTCTCATTAGGACATTCACGCCTCATATGCCCTCTTCCTCCACACTTGAAACACTCTATGTTACTTGACGCGTGGTGGATCGTGCACTAGAATCAAACTTCGACAGTCCCTGATTTTGAAGCATCCTTTGCACGGAACCATGGGAGTGATTTGACACGGCTGTCCTCGAGCTAGGACCTACATCCTCACTCTTATGCTGCGCGCCGCCATGTGTTCAAAGTGGTACTGAACTGTGCTAACTTGGCGTCGCTTAATCTGCTGTTCAAGACGCACAGCTTGGTGCACTAGATCTTGTATGTTGTAGTAGACCACCATCTCAACACGATCCTGCACCTCAATATTTAGTCCATTAAAGAAACGTGCCATGGTTGCCTCCGGATCCTCCGTTGTCCTCAGACGATCATAAGCAACTCCATCTCCTTGTAATATTCATCAACACTCATATTGCCTTGAGAGAGCTGCTGCAACTTGTTATACATATCTCTTTTATAGTGCTCGGGAACAAAACGTCGCCTCATGAATTCTTTCATACCTCTCCAAGTCGTCGGGCGATGTCTTGAACGACAAATTTGACTCCACCAAATTAGTGCGTAACCGGTGAACTCAATTCCAGCAAGTTGAACTTTCTTCTCCTCGCTATAATGATGGGCGTCAAAAATTTGATCAACACGCATCTCCCACTCCAAATAGCCTTCGGGTTCGCACTTGCCGGAGAACGAAGGGATTGAAATTTTTATGCGCCCAATTCCATCATCCAAAGGAACACGCATAGCTTGACCCACACGGTCATGCGCTCCACCACGAGCAGAAGTTTCAGGACAGGGCTCATAGTGTCGAGGTCGTGGTGCGTACCCCGCCTCATGGTCAACTCCGTCATCGACGCCATAATCTCCAGCATGTGGTTGTGCCACCAAACGGCGATCATGCACGCCGACATGTCCATCGCGAGCCGGTGGTGCATAATGCAGTGGAGCAGCCGGAGCAGCCTGTGGTGGTGCAGAATTAGTCGTCGGCGTATTGATGGTGTCCGCCAAAGCATCTAACCGAGCGATCAGAACATCAATCCTTTGGCCAAGCTTCACCTCGAGCGCGTCATGGCATTGCTTGACGTAGTTGCACGTGTGGTCAAAACCATCCCGAATATTTTGAGGAATATCATCCGCGTACACTGGACGCACAACTTCCTCAGAATCAGCAGCGACCTCATCAACCTTGTTGACCGAAGTTGACATCTTAATCAACACAGTACCGTGAACAACCTAGCTCTGAATACCACTTGATATGACTCGACTAGACGACGAGTCGCTGGTTGGTTGGTCCGATCTTCCACGGTACTTGCAAAATAGCAATGAACGACGGCAGTAAAAGTCGCAGAAGAAATAGACGCAGAAGAAAAGAAACCTTCGGATCAAACGGATAAGATAAGAAACCAAAGGAGGAGACTTGCAATAAACCGATATGAGATCGACGCGAAAGACAAAGAAAGAACGAATCCCTAGGATTCGCAAGAACACATCCTTGGCGCCTCGACGTGAGGCCTTTTCTCATTGTGTTTATCAACTCCAAACTAAAAACAAATCTGCCTACAAGACTCGTGGATGCTGCCTTTTATATCCTAGACACCAGCCAGCCGTAAGGGCCTAAACTACTAACCGCCTCAAACTAATACGGAGATCCTCTCCTTTACATCTCGGAGAGAAAGAAAAAAAAACAAGCTAACTAGCACAACCTGTACGTGGACCCTATTCAAGTAGTATTCTTTAATTAGAAAAGCTACTTAATCAACCGCCACGCTGATCACACATGACTAATAAAAGAACTACTTATTTGCTTGCATGCTTGAAACTACTTCACCGGACATGAAATACTATCAATATCGGTGCACTTTGGAGGGGTTCGAAGTTTGGCTTCACCGTGTCCTTCTTGGCTCCATCGATTTAAACCTCAAAGAAGAGAGAGCCAAGTCTGTAGCATAGTCGGAAGATTAGAATCTGAAGCCTCTAGTATACTTGCGTCAAAACAAATGGTTGTGCTTGTCTTTTGTTCAACACTTGGAGTCGCCCCAAGTAAACCTACGGCATTGGTGCACACATCAATTATTCTAATGGATCTTCTCGAAGAAGTTAATCCCTTTCGTTGATGTCTTCAATTCTTTATTCCAAAGCATCATGATGAAGTTGTCGTCCTTTCTTCGGGGAACTCCATCGTACTTACGAATAGGTAAGGGAAATTCATCTGAGGGTATCCCAAGAATGAACATATGAGTATCTCTCGAGTTGAACAAATGACACACATCGAGAGCAAAGTAAGACGGTGCAATAAGAAGCTTCAAGCGGATAGGCAATCGTTCATTGCCTGAAGCAGAGTGCGAAAGGGGTTCAGAGCAACGGGAATAAGTATTGTGTCCGATACCAGAATAGATCAACAGGCAAGTGGCTCATGAATTACATACAAAGTCAAGCACGAGGAATAACTTTGACATCAGGTTGTACAGGAGAGTCAGGTTTCGATCCTGTGGAACTGTGGGTTATGGGCCCACCATGTGGGTTAAAAGTAGAAAGGGGGTTGACATCTTGTACGATCACGATAGCAAGGCATGTCAGAGGGTATCCTATCAGTTATGTCGGCAACAACATCGATACCAAGGGCGGGGGACGAAGAGAACCATTTTCCTGCTCGTTGAACGAGGCGGGCCAAGAGGCAAAGTTCTCATCCATCGGCGGTTACCGAAATGTCATCAACAATAGAAACGGGGTCTCACTAGCAGATTTGTACGCCGAGGTGTTTACCTAAGCAGTGAATTATTACTGCTTGGATTATATAGACCACAAGAAAGGTTAACACCAAACAACGGAAAGGAAATATGGTTATCAAATTACACGGAACAATGACAAGGAAAACATGTTTAAACACATATTTCAGGGTTATATCCTTCCCAAGGATAAGCAGAGCATGACATCCATGACAGGTTACAATGCAGAAAACTCTTTAGGTAGGGGAGAGAATTTTCATGACATTATCCATACAACGGTGTTTGGATAATAGAGCAGGAAACATTTAGCATTGGGCTTCAAATGTTCTTGTTGAAAATCAGAGTACCATAGACATGCTTCGAGATAGCATTGACATGGTCATCCTGTGAAGATCAGACTTTGGAAACACAAAGGATCCATCAGGAATAACTTGTAGAATAAGTCTTACAATTTCCTCATGGAAGAATGGTTAACCTTGTAAAAAAAAAGAAACTATAACAATAGGTCCTCCGGCCAGGTGTGCTAGGCACGACATCACCTTACCGGGTCACATAAAGACCATTGTTATAACTCTTGAAATATGTGCCAACCATCATCTCTGACCGAGATTCAGATCCGATTGGTGTCATGATACCTCAGACTCAGGATGTCCGAGAAGAAAAGGTGCAACACAAATTGACGAAATGACATTGCAAGATTCTTGGGAAATGAACTATGGAGACGAGTTCCGAAACAAGAGTGCATCCTTAAACCAAGAAGAGGATGAGGAGGTAGCTGATAAACTCAGCGACAATTCACCGAGACTTCCAAAAGATGGGTTTCCACAATTATGTGAACAAGGAGATAACATTAGTCAGATCAAATGATATAATGATGTATGCTCAAGGAAAACATACACAATTAAGCATTGGTTGAAAGGTGCACCCGAAATATGGGCTGGGTTGCACAACCAAAGTCGGAATGGTGATTCAATAATCAAATGTCTAAGAATGAACGACCGACCATTAACTTCAAAGCAATAGGGTTGCTAGAAGGGCATAATCCAAATAGCACCGTTCATCTGTTGGTATCCTGGTTAGAACCAACACGGGGACCAAGAAAGATTGGTGATGGCGAGAAGCATCGCTGCAACAAGTATTTTCTTAAGAGGTGGTGAAATTCTCACAACATCCTCGACACTAGAGACAGTAATACTTCAAGGTAGAACATAAGACAAGCTGGATTGCAAGTTGCAACCATAACAGGAATAAGTTTGTGATGGAAGGAAGGCAAGGATGTTGTTGATGGTAACTCAAATTACCAAGGGACGAGGGTGGTACTCATCATCATGAATTCGATTGGTACCCTGGAAGGAGTCAAAATGTTGACGATGACCACCACAAATTTGTAAGGGATTACATGAAGGTGTAATCAATCGCGATGACATCAAGTTAAAGGAATGATGAAGCGAAAGGTTATCGAACCATGGAGTGCGACACAAACTCGAAATCAAGTTTGTTGTTCAAGGAGAAATGATATGACGAGGAAGATCGACGTAAGATTAGCTTACCATCTAAATTTGTGCTCCGGAAAGAAGGACCAAGTAGCACAGTTAAAAAGTTGCACGATAATGATTTCGCCGATCAGGCTAGCGATGACTTGAAGGATTAATACACTCATAAGCAATGAAAATTACTTAGAGTTATTGAATGGGAGTGCAGAATCGATTCACTTATCGGTGTTTTGGGTTGACAAACAACCCAGCACCCATGAAGTGACAGCGACAGGGAAAGGTAGTACTTCTTCAAAAATTCATAAGATGTAGAGCAATGGCATGATATCCTCAAGATACCCGGGGTAATACTTGAAGGTAGATCATAATAGAGGTCAGGCAGACGCATTGATCTGTAGAAGACAAATGTTTTAACTTGTCCGAGAAATTGGATCAAGGAAGAACAATATGGTCGGAAACCACGATTGCAAAGACCAAATCCGTATATAAGATGAAATTATATCAAGGGGTAATTATTGTTTACGAGAAGCTTACATGACAAGATCTACATCGTGTCCATGGGCATGAACACAAAGTTCAAGGTCGACTCCCACTTCTCCAATGCATAACCTATCATTCACTCCTCATTTTCGATGGAGTTGTAGTGTTGAAATTTTATCTGGTAAATCACCCAGAGAATATGACTCGTGAAAACTTTCGGGTTCACACGGTTTTAGAGAAGGAATAGGTTCAACCCATTGGGGCATCTTAGAAACATATACCACAAGTTTCAAGCGTAAATATCACAAGCTCGAAAGTAGAGCAAGGTTGAGAAAGTAGATGATACAATTAACCAAAGGCATTATGTATCCGAGGGGAGGCTCACAAAGTTATTGAATATGAAGGACACTGTCGGATAAAATCCATTAAAAGATCTGTCGGTCCATAACAGAGTTGATGTGAGCATCGGCACACAATCAGAGGAAGTAACACTGCAAGGGCATTGGATTATAGAAACAACAGACTAATCCAGAGCTCAAATGCAAAGGAATTATGATTTTCAAATCAAGGGAACAGAAGCAATGTTCTGATTAGGGGTGGATAAGTTGAATAGCCTTAGGGGTACTATCGACGGCATTTGGATTGGTTGAGAACCAGCTCATGTTTAAAATGAGGTCTGAGCTGGAAAGATAATTTAAAAGGATCAACTGATGATTGCATGCATTCGCACTCATGTTGAATCAAAAGGATCAAAATGACGATGCCTAAGGATACTAACGAATATTGGCAGACATATGGAAAGCATCCATCATGGAAGTAGGCAAGTATGGCAGAGCAATAAGCTACTAAGGATTTTTGGAGGATCGAATAGTATTTCGAAGACCATTGTGAAACACATGAACAACTGGGGGATGAGCGGATACTCGATAAGTGCGAGAATTATCCGTATGGGTATTCAGCTGACAAAGAACAGCAAGGTAGTAAGCTTAAAGGATTATCGAAATAACGACGAGTGTTTCGGGGTATCTTGTAATAACAAGACCAACTGGGGATGAATATAAGAATAACAAATGTAAGTAGTTATCCATAAGGGTTGACGGTGGAAGGGGAATTGCAAACGCGATGAACACAAGTTCTCGGGTTAACAGCGCAGGGTATCTTCAGGGTCTTCACGTGCAGCAGATTTATCATCGAGAATAAGGGCTCTCCGGGTGAAAGTGATAACGAGATCCTAATGTTAGATTTAGCAAAATTCATTTAACCCGAATAGAAGAGAGATCAGAGTCCCAGAGTATAGATAAGGAGTAAAAGATCCTAATACCACCCAATGGCGACGTGGGCCCATGGGCCACACAGCCATGTTAGTAAAAGTTTTGTAATGTGTAGACTCGACTTCGGCCAAGGAGTTGGAAGGGGGATTCCTACAGCAATGGGCTCGATACCAACTTGTGCGCCTCGATTCAATCGTACCCTAATCATGCACGCAAACGTGTAATGATCAAGATCGTGGACTCACGGAAGATATCACAACACAACTCTAAAAACATAAATAAGTCATACAAGCATCATAATACAAGCCAGGGGCCTCGAGGGCTCGAATACAAGTGCTCGATCATAGACGAGTCACGGAAGCAACAATATCTGAGTACGGATATAAGTTAACAAGTTTGCCTTAAGAAGGCTAGCACAAATCGATACAGATCGAAGAGGCGAGGCCTCCCGCCTCGATCCTCCTAAACTACTCACAGTCGTCGCCAACGGCCTGCACGTAGTAGTAGGCACCTCCGAGTAGTAGTCGTCGCCGACGGTGGCGCCTGGATCCTGGTTCCAAAGATCTGTTGCGACAACCGTAAAGAAGGAAAGGGGAAAAGGGGGAGAAAGCAACCGTGAGTACTCATCCAAAGTACTGCAAGCAAGGAACTACACTACATATGCATGGGTATATGTGTAAGGAGGCCATATGAGTGGACTGAATCGCGTAATGCCGTAATAAGAGGGGCATAGCTAGTCCTATCGAAGACTACGCTCCTGGCAGCCTCCGTCTTGCAGCATGTAGAAGAGGTAGAATGAAGTCCTCCAAGTAGCATCTCCAAGTAGCATCTCCAAGTAGCATCTCGAGTAGCATCGCATAGCATAATCCTACCCGGCGATCCTCTCCTCGTCGCCCTGTTAGAGAGCGATCATCGGGTTGTATCTGGCACTTGGAAGGGTGTGTTTTGTTAAGTATCCGGTTCTAGTTGTCATAAGGTCAAGGTACCACTCCGGGTCGTCCTTTTACCGAGGGACATGGCTATTCTAATAGATTAACTTCCCTGCAGGGGTGCACCACATAACCCAACACGCTCGATCCTATTTGGCCGGACAGACTTTCCTGGGTCATGCCCGGCCTCGGAAGATCAACACGTCGCAGCCTGATAGAGGCGAGGGTGTCCCGTCTTTCGATGAGATGGTGGCTATCATTTTGGATGAAGTCGACTTTGACAATCCGACTACGAACGTGCGAGGACGTGGCGCCTTAGCAATCGCTAAACCAACTCCGAGAGGTTATTAACCATGCCGGAGCACGATCAACCTGACCACGAAGGTCTGTTTCCTGCAGGCAAACGAAGAACAAGCAAGAAACTAAGATTGCAACCTGGATATTGCGAATATAAGAGGAAAGCTTTATTGATCAAGGTGGGGTTCTGTGACGCCTTTGTCTGGTCGTGGAACACAAACGAAGTACGCGAAGTTGCAGCTATGGCGAACTTTTAATCTAAACAAAACCCAAAGTCTAAACGGTGCCCTAAGGGCTGTATATATATGGAGGAAGAGGGGGTGAATTTCGTGGCCCTTGGTGGAGGGGTCCGAAACTAACCCTATCTCTTGTTTCCCCACACATACGGACTCTAAAAATAGCCTATACTTATGTATTTCGAAATTACATGGGTCTGGCCCAATAATAAGGGGACGCAGCACCTAGAATAGCCTCTGGACGAAATTTATGAAGTGGCATCTTGTATATTTCGTCCAAGACTTCATGCACTCATTATGGTGGCTTCAAAGTCCTGAAATCATCACTTGTAACTCCATTCTTGTCCCCTTAGCATGCCATCATCTCCATGCTTGTTCTTGCTCCAATGTTCATCCTTCTCCAAGCTAGGCCCTTCATTTGTAAGCAAAACAAATGTATCCAATTTAGGCAGCATCATATTCTCATGAACATTAGAATCATTACCAAGAAACGAAAGTACCTCGTAATTTAGTTGACCTGTGCGAGCTCTAGTAATTGGTCCAGTATGAATAGCAGCAGGGGCTGTGGGTGTAACAATGGTATTGATGTCCTCATCACAGCTCCACCTAGGCACAACCGAGAGGTCAGCACGCCGGTCTAAACCTAAGCGCGCAGGGGTCTGGGCCCATCGCCTCGAAAGCACACCAAGACGTTGCGACGCGACGGAAGCGTAACTAGCCCCTTAATACAAGTGCAAAGCTTACGTTCCAATCCGGCGGCGCCACTCGATCCGACGCCAAGAAGACTTGGCCGATACCACGACGCCGGGATACCCATAACTACTCCCGCGTAGATGGTTAGTGCGTATAGACCAAATGGCCGACTCGGATCAAATACCCAAATCTCGTTAAGCGTGTTAAGTATCCGCGAACGCCGAACAGGCCAGCCCACTGCCTCCTAGCTGGTCTCAACCTGCCCTGCCGCTCCGCCACAAAGTAACAATCGGGGCCGTCGGGAACCTGTGCCCACCTCTACCGGATGGAGCCACTGTCCTTTCAGCCCCTCATCGTAATCACTTGCGGGTACTCAATGAGATGACCCGACTTTAGTCACCATCTGTATAGTATGTATGTATGTATAGTATATACCGTGATCACCTCCCAAGTGATCACGGCCCGATAGTATAACACGGCAGACTGACAAGAATGTAGGGCCAATGATGATAAACTAGCATCCCATACTAAGTATCTAGGATTGCAGGTAAGGTATCAACAGATGTAGCAACAATGTCGGGCTATGCATCGTAATAGTATTAATCGAAAGCAAGAATATGCTACACTACTCTAATGCAAGCAGATAGAGGAGAATAGGCGATATCTGGTGATCAAGGGGGGGCTTGCACGGTTGCTCGCACAAGGAGGGGTCGTCGGTGACGTAGTCGTCCACAGGGGCATCATCATCGTCACGGGGGCTACCGGAGAGAAGAAGGGGGAGAAACAGTAAATACATAGCAAGCAAGTGCATAACAGGTCAACAAGCAGAGCTAGACGCGTTATAACGTGGTATGAGGTGATACTGGGTGAAGGGAAACATCCGGAAAGTATCCCGATGTTTCGTGTTTTCTACGATGAACCGGAGGTGAAATGTTGCGAGTTCTCTATGCTAGGGATGCGTGGCGACGAACGGCTGCGATCCGGATTCGCCTCTTCGTTCTAAGCAACTTTCATGTACAAAGTTTTTCCATCCGAAGCTACGGTTTATTTTATATTAATTTTAAAAGATTTAATTCATTTTAGGATTTATTTAATTATTTAAATTCAACATTATCGAGCGATTGCACGCCGACGTCGAAGATGACATCAAGATGACGCCGCCGATCAACAAAGGCGCTGACCGGTCAAACTGATGTGGGGTCCGCATGTCATTGACTGAACAGGCTAATTAGGGTTTAATTAGGTTAACTAGTGATTAGGTTATCTTAATAAGGATTAATTGAGCTAATTAATTCTTTAATTAATTAATTAATATTTTAATTATTTTTAATTCTTTTTTTCCTTTAAAAAAACGATCTGGGGCTGGGCCCCACATGTCATTGGCACAGGGAGCCATAGCGGGTGTGGGGGGTTCACGGGCGTCGGGCGCAGCCCGTATGGGCGCTGCGGGCGCGACCGGCAGGGGCAACCCAACTAGGGCGCCGGCGACCACGGCAGAGCGCCGGAGAAGAGGGAGGCCGGTGGCCTGGGGTGCCCTCGGTGGGCGCGGGTCTGCAGTGAGGGGAGCCGCAGCGAGGGGCGCGCACACATGTGGGGGACGGGAAGGGTAGCAGCGAAAAGGGTCGCGCGAAGGCCGCGACCATGGGCGTCTGTGCGGGAGGAGGGGAGAGGTGGTGTGGTGCGATGGCCGTGGTGCCGTTCGGCGATCCCGTCGACGCGACGGAACGGACGACGGAGACGGGGAGAGAAGAGGAGGCCGGGGGCCTCACCGAGGGAGCGTAGGGGACGGGGAAGTGGGGGGTTGAGGAGGACGATGGGGCTCACCGAGCCCTGTAGTTGAGCAAAGCCGGCTCGAGGAGGAGTCGGGGCCGGTGCGACGGGGCGGAGGAGTTCCTGGCGACAAGCAGCGACGGCAGGGTGGTCCGGCGACAGTGAGGCCTTCGGGCGGCAGCACGGCATCGACGGGGTTCGGGGCGAGTGACGGGGTGACGACGAGGTGGCCGTGGCGGAGGCGTTCCGCGCGACGTCGAGACGGTGGGGAAGGTCGACGGGGTTGGGGCGCCGTGGGGAGGTTCGTCCCCCCGATCCCGATCTGGATCGGGGAAGGGGAGAGAGACGTGGGGATCGTGGGGAGGGGGAGTGGGGCGACCGGTGAGGGGGTACGCTAGGGTTTCGGGGCACGGTTGGTTAAGGGGGGCAGCTGACTCGGCTGGGTCGGCCCGTTCGGCCGGCTGAGGCTAGCTGGGCCACGGCGGCCAACTAGGCCAAGGCCCAGTCGAGAGGGGGTGTTTTCCTTTTATTCTTTTGTTTTCTTTTTATTTTAGTAATGTTGCTTTATTGTTTTATCTTTATGCTCATTTAATTTTGTTTTTACAAAATATATACAGAAGCACCTAAATTAGTGTGACTATTTTTACCACTGCCACAAAAAGTCCACACCTAATTAAAATAGTTTAATACTCAATAAATTATGAAAGGCATTTATTTAAACGTTTAAGCTACTGTTTTATTTATTTTAGAGCCTTTAAACACTTTATCAAAGTTTGGTTTCTCCGCCACAATTACCTATGCAATATTTGAATTACTCCAAACATTTTAGTTTTAATGTTTGAAAACTTTTATTGTTTGCCTCGGTTTTAAATTTGAAATTCGAACTAGGTTTCATACTAACGTGAGTTTATCCATAGTAACCGAGGTGACGTGGCATCATTAGAGGGGATCACTATAGCTTAATTATCCGGGCGTCACACTAGTTGACTATGTATCTTCTGGATCTCATGTGTGTATGTTGATCTAGCACTTGTGTGATCGATTCCTTGTTGGTTGAGTGTTCCTCTCTCGTTTTCCCCGTGTTTCCTCTCGTGCTTCCGCGTGTTCTTCGTGTTCCCTCCGTAGGATCCCCTCCAAACATGAAAGATCGACGAATTAGGGTTCCACCCTACATCAAAACCTGTTGCATACTTTTCTGAAAAATTGAGTGGGCCTAGTCTGAATTATTCTACTTATGATAAAGAATTATATGCTCTTGTTCGGACTTTAGAAACATGGCAACATTATTTATGCCCAAAGAATTTGTTATACATTCTGATCATGAATCTTTGAAACATATTAAAAGTCAAGCTAAACTGAATCGTAGACATGCTAAATGGGTTGAATTCATTGAGACTTTCCCTTATGTCATTAAACACAAGAAGGGTAAAGAAAATGGTATTGCTGATGCATTGTCTCGTCGCTATACTATGCTTTCACAACTTGACTTCAAAATATTTGGTTTGGAGACCATCAAAGATCAATATGTGCATGATGCTGATTTTAAAGATGTATTGCAGAATTATAAAGAAGGAAGAACATGGAACATGTTTGTCGTTAATGATGGATTTGTGTTCCGTGGTAACAAGCTATGCATTCCAGCTAGCTCCGTTCGTCTTTTGTTGTTGCAGGAGGCGCATGGAGGAGGACTAATGGGACACTTTGGCGTGAAAAAGACGGAGGACGTACTTGCTACACATTTCTTTTGGCCAAAGATGAGATGGGATGTTGAGCGTTTTATTGCTCGCTGCACTACATGTCAAAAAGCTAAGTCACGACTCAATCCTCATGGTTTATATATGCCTTTGCCTGTACCTAGTGTTCCTTGGGAGGATATATCTATGGACTTTGTTTTAGGTTTACCTAGAACAAAGAAGGGAAGGGATAGCATATTTGTTGTCGTGGATAGATTCTCGAAAATGGCACACTTTATACCATGTCATAAAAGCGATGATGCTGTTAATGTTGCTGATTTGTTCTTTCGTGAAATTATTCGCTTGCATGGTGTGCCAAATACTATTTCACATCGTGATACTAAATTTCTTAGCCACTTTTGGAGATGTTTATGGGCTAAGTTGGAGACTAAACTGCTTTTTAGTACTACTTGTCACCCCCAAACTGATGGACAAACTGAAGTAGTCAATAGAACAATGTCTACTATGCTTAGGGCTGTTTTGAAGAATAATAAGAAAATGTGGGAGGAATGCTTGCCTCATATTGAATCTGCTTATAATCGTTCATTGCATTCTACTACTAAGATGTGCCCTTTTGAAGTTGTGTATGGTTTCCTACCTCGTGCACCTATTGATTTGTTGCATCTTCCATGTTCGGAGAAGGTTAATTTTGATGCTAAACAACGTGCTGAATTGATTAACTAAGGAAAACATTGAGCATATGAATGCTAAATATAAATTTGCTGGAGATAAGGGTAGAAAACATGTTGTGTTTGCACCTGGAGATCTTGTTTGGTTACATTTGCGTAAGGATAGATTTCCTAATTTGCGCAAATCAAAACTAATGCCACGTGCTGATGGTCCCTTTAAGGTGTTGGAGAAAATAAATGATAATGCATATAAACTTGAGCTGCCTGCAGATTTTGGGGTTAGTCGCACTTTTAACATTGCAGATTTGAAGCCTTATTTGGGTGAGGAAGATGAACTTCCGTCGAGGACGACTTCCTTTCAATAATGGGAGGATGATGAGGACATCAATACCATTGTTACACCCATAGCCCCTGCTGCTATACATACTGGACCAATTACTAGAGCTCGCGCACGCCAACTAAATTACCAGGTACTTTCGTTTCTTGGTAATGATTCTAATGTTCATGAGAATATGATGCTGCCTAAATTGGATACATTTGTTTTGCTTACAAATGAAGGGCCTAGCTTGGAGAAGGATGAACATTGGAGCAAGAACAAGCATGGAGATGATGGCATGCACAAGGGGAACAAGAACGGAGTTACAAGTGATGATTTCAGGACTTTGAAGCCACCATAATGAGTGCATGAAGCCTTGGGCGAAATATACAAGATGCCACTTCATAAATTTTGTCCAGAGGCTATTCTAGGTGCTGCGTCACCTTATTATTGGGCCAGGCCCATGTAATTTCAAAATACATAAGTATACGCTATTTTTAGAGTCCGTATGTGTGGGGAAACAAGAGATAGGGTTAGTTTCGGACCCCTCCACCAAGGGCCACGAAATTCACCCCCTCTTCCTCCATATATACAACCCTTAGGGCACCATTTAGACTTTGGGTTTTGTTTAGATTAAAGGTCGCCATAGCTGCAACTTCGCGTACTTCGTTTGTGTTCAACGACCAGACAAAGGCGTCACAGAACCCCACCTTGATCAATAAAGCTTTCATCTTATATTTGCAATATCCATATTGCAATCTCAGTTTCTTGCTTGTTTTTCGTTTGCTCATGAAGGAAACACCTCGTGGTCGTTGATCGTGCTCGGCGTGGTCAATAACCTCTCGGATTTGGTTTAGCAATTGCTAAGGCGCGACGTCCTCGCACGTTCGTAGTCGGATCGTCAAAGTCGACTTCCACCAAAGCGATATCCATCATCTCATCGAAAGACGGGACACCTTTGGCTCTATCATAGTGGTACCAATTCTTGTCGGTTCTCACACCTACACAAATAAAAGCTTTTGGTGGAGCTTGGTTAGGATGGTGGCATAAATTTGATGCAATAGTAAGTGAGCTTCAATAATGTTGGAAACGATTCACAGATTTGCAAATGCAACAAGTAGACCAAGCAAGTATGGGTACACGGAAACACACACGCAAATAGATAAATGGGATTGTGCAAACCAAAAGTGAGCCAAAATGTGGAAACCACGAAAATGCTCTTGTTGCACAATACTAGAGAGACGCTAGCACGATTGCACAACAGGCGGATACGCAAACTTGTGCACAACCTACTAGGCAAAAATGCAACTATCTCTATCACAAGTGATGAGGACATCAATACCATTGTTACACCCACAGCCCCTGCTGCTATACATACTGGACCAATTACTAGAGCTCGCGCACGCCAACTAAAGTACCAGGTACTTTCGTTTCTTAGTAATGATTCTAATGTTCATGAGAATATGATGCTGCCTAAATTGGATACATTTGTTTTGCTTACAAATGAAGGGCCTAGCTTGGAGAAGGATGAACATTGGAGCAAGAACAAGCATGGAGATGATGGCATGCGCAAGGGGGACAAGAATGGAGTTACAAGTGATGATTTCAGGACTTTGAAGCCACCATAATGGGTGCATGAAGCCTTGGACGAATATACAAGATGCCACTTCATAAATTTCGTCCAGAGGCGATTCTAGGTGCTCAAATCACCTTATTATTGGGCCAGGCCCATGTAATTTCGAAATACATTAGTATAGGCTATTTTTAGAGTCCGTATGTGTGGGGAAACAAGAGATAGGGTTAGTTTGGACCCCTCCACCAAGGGCCACGAAATTCACCCCTCTTCCTCCATATATACAGCCCTTAGGCGTCGTTTAGACTTTGGGTTTTGTTTAGATTAAAAGTTCGCCATAGCTGCAACTTCACGTGCCGTTTGTGTTCCACGACCGCACAAAGCGTCCACAGAACCCCACCTTGATCAATAAAGCTTTCATCTTATATTCGCAATATCCAGATTGCAATCTCAGTTTCTTGCTTGTTCTTCGTTTGCTCGCAGGAAATAGACCCTCGTGGTCGTTTGATCGTGCTCGGCATGGTCAATAACCTCTCGGAGTTGGTTTAGCGATTGCTAAAGCGACGCGTCCTCGCCGCTTCGTAGTCGGATCGTCAAAGTCGACTTCCACCAAAGCGAAATCCACTATCTCATCGAAGACGGGACACCTTTGCCTCTATCAAGTGGTATCAGATTTCCGTGTTGCTCGGTGAGATTTTACTGATTTCGTAGTTTAGATCGAGTCATTCTTCATACCTATAGTCCACGAAAAGCCAAAAAAATTAGGGTTAGTTCATCCCGTCCGAACCAATCTGAGCCTTTGCATAATCTTTTCTCAGTATTTGCTTTGTTGAATTTGCGGTTGCATCGTCGTGTCAAGTTGCTGGTCTTAGCGTCTAGTCTTTTAGAGTTTGAGTTCATTCACGAGTTGTCACGTCGCCGCTGCCATATACCACCACCACATATTCACCGCCAATCCGAATCCATATCGCCACCACATATCCGCCGCCATCACGCCCATCCGAGTCCACCCGCAACATATATCCGCCACCATCCGAGTTCCACCAGACTCATCTCCGCCACCAGTCCGAGTTCCACCAGATTCATCTCCGCCACCAGTCCTAGTCCGAGTCTAGATTTCCAGATCACGCGATACTCCGAGTCGTGACAGCAGAGGACTCCCCAACTTCCAAGCCATCCGCAGAAGAAAAATAGTTCCAGTTTCAAAAAAAAAAACTAAGTCTGGAAAATTCTGGCTAGGCAGTTTTAGACCATTTGTAGACTTTTCCGAAAAAATTTGTTGCGAGCAAAAAAAAAGAGGAAAAAAGTGCAAAAAAAAAAAAAAAAGAGAAAAAAATTCAGAGTGTGCTCCTCCCTTTTACGTGCAGCGCCGTGATTTTGTTAGTGTTCTAGGCTCGCGTCTCTAGCACGGTCTAGCCTAGGACCAACACAGTACCGTCGTTGAGCGTTTATTCAACTTTGCATCTCTGAATTGATTATTGCTGACATTTTTTGCTACCATATCATAAGCCTTCCCAGCTCTACATACATCTACGTCGTGCGTTTGATTCTCCCTGGTAATCGCTATATCCAAGCTTTGAGAGTTTTGACTACAACGGTTGCGATCACCACCGCTTCTTTGGGTAAGAACTGGTAAGAATTTGAGATTTGCTTGACGGGTTTGTGATACACCACCACCACTTCTTAGTAGTTTGTCGGATCATATTCTTGTGTGTTTCTATTTGCTGCTAACAATGGTAGGATCACAAGTCGATGAGACTGATTGGGAGAACTGACGAACAAACAGCTACATGATAAGTTTCACAAATGATGAGTGGACAGTGCAAGATGTGGTAAACAGATTTGACGAGGCCATGGAGAAGATAGATGGCATTGAGAAGACGTTTGAAACAAAGCTTGATAGCAAGTTTGATGAATTGCTCGCTGCGTTTTCCACAACCACCGCCGGCTGCACCTATCGCACCTCTGCAACGACAACAACTTCGCCCCTTCCGAATCAAGATGGACGAGCTCAGCGTGTTCCTATTGAGCCAGACAAAATTCTGGTGCCGCTGCTCTGCTGTTGGTGCTTCTTTGGCTCCTGCTCTGCTGCTGGTGGTACCGAGGAGGATGATGAGTATGTGGGCGATTATGAGGATGAGGTTGATCAACATCGAACTACGTGCAACCACCAGCACCACAACCACCAGGTCGTCCACATGCAAATAATGGCAATATTAGGGCTCCCCTCAGTGCGAGATCATGACCATCTAGCTAAACTGAAATTGAATATTCCACCATTTGAGGGTAGATATGTTCCCGATATATATCTTACTTGGGAGTTAGAAACCGAACAACGATTTACATGTTTACAATATCCCGAGGAGAGACGTGTTCTGCTGCTGCTGTTTGTGCTTTCACTAGCTTTGCATGTGTTTGGTGGTCTCAACATTGTCGATTATATCCTGTTCCAGCTACTTGGGCTGCTTTGAAAACTGCTATGCGTACTCGTTGGGTTCCACCATATTATCAACGTGAATTACTTCAAAAATTGCAGCGCTTAAGACAAGGAAAAAATTCGTAGAAGAATATTATCGGGAATTACAAACCGGCTTGATTAGATGTGGTATTGTTGAGGAGAATGAAGCTATGCTTGCACGTTTTACGGGTGGATTAAATAGAGATTCAGACCATTCTAGACTATAAGGATTATAATAATATCACTCGTTTATTCCATCTTGCTTGTAAAGCTGAGCGTGAAGTGCAGGATCGACAGGCATTGGCGCCGCACTAACTTTTCTGCAGTCGACCTTCATCATGGACACCACGCATCATCTACTTCCACCGCACCATCACCTCCTTCAGTGCCACCTCCAACCGTGATACAAGAAAGCGAGCACAACCACCACTATCGCCAAGAGCACACTGCCGGGCTGCCAGAGCTCTTCTTCTTCCATGGCGTCAACAGGGCACACAAGTGATATTATTTGTCGTCGTTGTAAGGGAAGAGGACATTTTTGAGAGAATGCAAATCTCAGCGTGTGATGATTGCTCTTGAGGATGGTGGGTATGAGTCCGCTAGTGACTATGATGAGGAGACTTTGGCTCTTATTACACATGAGGAACACGGTGGAGATGATTACGATCATGAGACACAATACATGGCTCTTGAAGATCTTGACAGTATGAATGTTTAGTTGCTCAACGTGTTTTGAGTGTGCAGTTACACAAGTGAGCAAAATCGGAGGCATAATTTGTTCCATACAAAGGGAGTTGTGAAGGAGCGTTCTATTCAGCGTCATCATAGATGGAGGAGCTGCAACAACTTGGCTAGCATGGAGATGGTGGAGAAGCTATCTCTCACCACAAGACCACATCCACATCCTTACTACATTCAATGGTTCAACAACAGCGGCAAGGTTAAGGTAACACGTCTTGTTAGTGTGCATTTTAGTATCTCTACATATGCTGATTATGTTGATTGTGATGTGGTACCTATGCAAGCATGTTCCTTATTACTTGGTAGACCATGGCAATTTGATAAAAATTCATACACCATGGTAGAAACAATCAAGATACTCTTGTTCATAAGGATAAAAATATTACTTTGCTTCCTATGACTCTGAGTCCATTTTGAAAGATGATATTAATAGAGCTAATAAAGCAAAACAGGAGAAAAATAAGAGTGAAAATCAGATTGTGGCAAAAGAATTTGAGCAACATATGAAGCCTAATAGTAAACCATCTAGTGTTGCTTCGAAATTAAATTGAAAAGTGCATGTTTACTTGCCACTAAATCTGATATTGATGAGCTAGATTTTAGCAAATCTGTTTGCTATGCTTTTGTGTGCAAAGAGGCATTATTTTCATTCGAGGGCGTGCCTTCCTCTTTGCCTCCTGCTGTCACTAACATTTTGCAGAGTTCACGACGTCTTTCCACAAGGCGTGCCACCGGATTACCGCCTATTCGTGGGATTGAGCATCAGTTGACTTAATTCCGGTGCTTCACTTTACCAACCGTCGCCATACCGTACCAATCCGGAGGAAGCGAAGGAGATTATCGTCAAGTACAAGAGCTTCTCGACAAAGGTTATATCGCGAATCCCTTAGTCCTTGTGCTGTTCCTATTATTCTAGTGCCGAAAAAGGATGGTACATCGCGTATGTGTGTTGATTGTAGAGGCATTAATAATATTACTATTCGTTATCGTCATCCTATTCCTAGGCTAGATGATATGCTTGATGAATTGAGTGGCTCTACAATATTCTCCAAACTTGATTTGCGTAGTGGATACCATCAAATTCGTATGAAATTAGGGGATGAATGGAAAACAGCATTTAAAACTAAGTTTGGATTATATGAGTGGTTAGTCATGCCTTTTGGGTTAACTAATGCACCTAGTACTTTCATGAGATTAATGAACGAAGTTTTACGTGCTTTCATTGGACGATTTGTGGTAGTTTACTTTGATGACATATTGATTTATAGCAGATCTTTGGAGGAACATTTGGAACATTTACGTGCTGTTTTTATTGCTCTACGTGATGCACGTTTGTTAGGTAACCTTGGGAAGTGCACCTTTTGCACCGACCGAGTGTCTTTTCTTGGCTATGTTGTTACTCCACGAGAATTGAAGTTGATAAAGCCAAGATTGAAGCTATTGAGAGTTGGCCGCAGCCCAAAACGGTCACACAAGTGAGGAGTTTTCTTGGCCTCATTGGATTCTATAGGCGTTTTGTGAGAGATTTCAGCACCATTGCTGCACCTCTCAATGAGCTTACAAAGAAGGATGTGCCTTTTGTTTGGGGTACCGCACAGGAAGAAGCCTTCACGGTATTGAAAGATAAGTTGACACATGCTCCTTTACTCCAACTTCCCGATTTTAATAAGACTTTTGAGCTTGAATGTGATGCTAGTGGAATTGGATTAGGAGGTGTGTTATTACAAGATGGCAAACCTGTTGCATACTTTTCTGAAAAATTGAGTGGGCCTAGTCTGAACTATTCTACTTATGATAAAGAATTATATGCTCTTGTTCGGACTTTAGAGACATGGCAACATTATTTATGGCCCAAAGAATTTGTTATACATTACGATCATGAATCTTTGAAACATATTAAAAGTCAAGCTAAACTGAATCGTAGACATGCTAAATGGGTTGAATTCATTGAGACTTTCCCTTATGTCATTAAACACAAGAAGGGTAAAGAAAATGTTATTCTTGATGCATTGTCTCGTCGTTATACTATGCTTTCACAACTTGACTTTAAAATATTTGGTTTGGAGACCATCAAAGATCAATATGTGCATGATGCTGAATTTAGCGATGTATTGCAGAATTGTAAAGAAGGTAGAACATGGAACAAGTTAAATCGTTAATGATGGATTTGTGTTTCGTTCTAACAAGCTATGCATTCCAGCTAGCTCCGTTAGTCTTTTGTTGTTGCAGGAGGCGCATGGAGGAGGACTAATGGGACACTTTGGCGTGAAGAAGACGGAGGATATACTTGCTACACATTTCTTTTGGCCAAAGATGAGGCGGGATGTTGAGCGTTTTGTTGCTCATTGCACTACATGTCAAAAAGCTAAGTCACGACTCAATCCTCATGGTTTATATATGCCTTTGCTCGTACCTAGTGTTCCTTGGGAGGATATATCTATGGACTTTGTTTTAGGTTTACCTCGAACAAAGAAGGGAGGATAGCATATTTGTTGTCGTGGATAGATTCTCGAAAATGGCACACTTTATACCATGTCATAAAAGCGATGATCTTTGTTAATGTTGCTGATTTGTTCTTCCGTGAAATTATTAAACTTGCATGGTGTGCCAAATCTGATTGTTTCAGATCGTGATACTAAATTTCTTAGCCACTTTTGGAGATGTTTATGGGCTAAGTTGGGGACTAAACTGCTTTTAGTACTACTTGTCACCCCAAACCGATGGACAAACTGAAGTAGTCAATAGAACATTGTCTACTATGCTTAGGGCTGTTCTAAAGAATAATAAGAAAATGTGGGAGGAATGCTTGCCTCATATTGAATTTGCTTATAATCGTTCATTGCATTCTACTACTAAGATGTGCCCTTTTGAAGTTGTGTATGGTTTTCTACCTCGTGCACCTATTGATTTGTTGCCTCTTCCATCTTCGGAGAAGGTTAATTTTGATGCTAAAGAACGTGCTGAATTGATTTTAAAAATGCATGAGTTAACTAAGGAAAACATTGAGCGTATGAATGCTAAATATAAACTTCTTTGGAGATAAGGGTAGAAAACATGTTGTGTTTGCACCGGAGATCTTGTTTGGTTACATTTGCGTGAGGATAGATTTCTGATTTGCATAAATCAAAGCTAATGCCACGTGCTGCTGGTCCCTTTAAGGTGTTGGAGAAAGTAAATGATAATGCATATAAACTTGAGCTGCTGCAGATTTTGGGGTTAGTCCCACTTTTAACATTGCAGATTTGAAGCCATATTTGGGTGAGGAAGATGAACTTCCGTCGAGGACGACTTCATTTCAAGAAGGGAGGATGATGAGGACATCAATACCATTGTTACACCCACAGCCCTGCTGCTATACATCTTGGACCAATTACTAGAGCTCAAGACGCCAACTAAAGTACCGTACTTCCGTTTCTTGGTAATGATTCTAATGTTCATGAGAATATGATGTCGCCTAAATTGGATACATTTGTTTTGCTTACAAATGAAGGGCCTAGCTTGGAGAAGGATGAACATTGGAGCAAGAACAAGCATGGAGATGATGGCATGCATAAGGGGGACAAGAATGGAGTTACAAGTGATGATTTCAGGACTTTGAAGCCACCATAATGGGTGCATGAAGCCTTGGACGAATATACAAGATGCCACTTCATAAATTTCGTCCGAGGCGATTCTAGGTGCTCGTCACCTTATTATTGGGCCAGGCCCATGTAATTTCGAAATACATTAGTATAGGCTATTTTAGAGTCCGTATGTGTGGGAAACAAGAGATAGGGTTAGTTTCGGACCCCTCCACCGAGGGCCACGAAATTCACCCCTCTTCCTCCATATATACAGCCCTTAGGGCGTCGTTTAGACTTTGGGTTTTGTTTAGATTAAAAGTTTGCCATAGCTGCAACTTCGCGTACTTCGTTTGTGTTCCACGACCAGACAAAGGCGTCACAGAACCCCACCTTGATCAATAAAGCTTTCATCTTATATTCGCAATATCCAGATTGCAATCTCAGTTTCTTGCTTGTTCTTCGTTTGCTCGCAGAAATAGACCCTCGTGGTCGTTGATCGTGCTCGGCGTGGTCAATAACCTCTCGGAGTTGGTTTAGCGATTGCTAAAGCGCGGCGTCCTCGCCGTCTTCGTGGTCGGATCGTCAAAGTCGACTTCCACCAAAGCGAAATCCACTATCTCATCGAAAGACGGGACACCTTTGCCTCTATCAACAAGTATGCTATATGTATGGTATTTCGGTGCAATGATCCAAGTTGATCCAATATGACAATCTTAATGTAGTATGATGCTATGGTTCTTGCTCATAAGCTCTTTGCTTATCTTTCCTCTTTGCTTAAAAGCTTGGGTGGCTCTTTCACTTTTGAGCTCTTTTCTCATGCAAAACTTCACGAACCAAGATAGCAATTGTGTATGCTATGACAACTTTGTGACACACAAGTGGATCCCAAGATATGCACCACTATGGTATGGTATGTATGCTATGGAGTATGATCACTAAATGTGCACAAGTCACGTTGCCAGCAACACTCAATGGCTAGTCTCGATGGGTAAGCTACGCAAAAGTAGGGCCATGTGGGGTATCAATGCAATTGCAAGGTATGACAAAGATGTCGTCGAAGTTATCGTCCTTGGCGATGATGATACCCTTGCGAAGATGAGCCATGGTGGTGATGAAGTCGAACCGTACCTAGATAGCCAAAACACAAAAGGATACGGGAGCCACAACGCAAAATCTCAAGGACCAAAATGTGTCAAAATCGTCATAGGAGGTATCGGGGAAGATTTTGGTGTATATTGGTTTGGAAGATGTGGTGGGATGTGGGGTTGTGGTGGTGGTAGAACTGACAAAGTTCAGTTTCGTCAGGGTTTTACGGACGTCCGGGCTTTTACGGTCGTCCGGTCTTTGTCGGACGTCCGACGTTTTCCGGTCGTCCGAAACCTGGGCGAAAAATCGGGCTCGGGAAGAACTGCGAGATTTCCGGGGAAGAAGAAGATGGTGAGGTCGAAATCGAGCGATTTGGTGGATGGAAAAGGGTGGGGAGGGTGGGGAAAGCTAGATCCACACGTAGCAACACAAATCCATGGACCAAATCCAACAAAATTTCATCACACCAACAAATCACAAAAAAAAATTCGGGGCTATTTTTGGTGGGGATTTTCGGATTTAGGACGAAAATAACAAAATCAGGCTAGAAAACATGGGGTAGGGACTCCAAAAACGTGATCAACGTGGCTCAGGATACCATGATGATGTAGGGTGGAACCCTATAGCGTCGATCTTTCACGTTTGGAGTGGATCCTACGGGGAATCACGAAGAACACTGTAACGCCCCGAGACCGACGCTCCAGATGCCTTCCTTGTATTCCGAGATTCGTGGTGTGATTTGTTTTGTTCGTTGCATTCATCCTTGCATCATGTGCATTGCATCATGTCATCATGCAACCCCTTTTTAAACCTCACCTAAATAAATTGCATAGATCGTTGATCTATTTAAATCGAGGGAATTCACATGGTGATTCTCTTTAAAACATATCCTCTCGATATCTAGAGAGCTATAGTAAATATTCCAATTATTTGGATTTACCGCAAACACACTTACAAAATATCCTAATGCCTTTGTTGTCTTAATTCTTGATCTCCAACTTTGCCATTTATTCTTTCATCATCTTCCGGAGCTCCACCAAAAATCCCAACATTTTTGGAAACCTCTAATTCCTAGTCCTTGCTCAAACCTTTTGAATTAAATTCAAATGACTTTGAATTTAATTCCTGCAATCTTGCCACTCCTATTTTTCATGGACCGTGCACATTTTTGTGAGTCCAAGTAAATTAACCCCATGCCCAAATTCTTTCCCTAACCCTCTCTTCTTTTCTTCTCTCTAATTCTTTTCTGCTAAAGAATATGAGGGAGACAGAGAGCCCAACCAGGCCTCTAGCCACTTCTTTCTCCACCTAAGTCGGCCCAAGGCCCAGCCGCCTCCACCAGTCCCTCCTAACCCTAGCCCGAACCCCCCTGCCCGATCCCCTCAGCATCTCTCCCTCGATCCCTCCTCCTCATTCCCTCGCGCCGCCACCACGCATCACGCGCATCGCACCAGGGAGAGGAGATCCCCACGCGCAGCCCTCGACCCCCCTCGCTCCCTCGCCCCGTCCTTCCGATGCGAGACCCGCGCTCCGCCCTCGCCGGAGAAGAGAACCAGGCCGGAGCCCCATCGGCCTCCTCGCCGCCGTCGCGCCCCCTTCCATCCCCAGCCGCTCCCCTACAGCTCCTCCTCCGTTGACCGTCCCGGCCACCAGAGCTGTTGACGGCCGAAGCCCGGCCGCGTCGCAGCCTCTCCTGCCGGCGACCTCGGCCTCCCCTGTGCCAAGCCCCGCCACCGGCCTGCTACCTTGCCTCCCCAACCCGAGCTGGCCCGGATCCGGCCATCTTCGACGCCTCCTCGCCGGATCCCGCCGTCATCCGCATCCCCGGCCTCCTCGTTCTCCATGCCTCTTCGTCAGCGGTAGCAAGTCCCGGCCTCCTCTGCTTCGTAGTGACCACCACCATGGCCGCGGCTACAATCAGCCAACCGCGCGGCTCGCCCCCTGCCTCGGCCGTCTTCGACCTTGCCTCATGCACGACATCGGCCGCCGCCTCTGCTCCAGCCATGGGCATCTCCTGCCCGAGATGACGCCTCTGTTCTGCCTGCAACAGACCCGCATCTCCCGCACCTTGGTCGTGGTTTGCCGCTGCCTAGACCACCTTCAGCCGGGTGCCCCGCCTCCTGCTTCGGCCAAAGTTCCTTCGCCTCCAAGCTGCTTCTCGAGCTGTCGCTCGAGGCTGTAACCTTCGTGTGTGCTACCACCCCGTGCATGTCACCAAGTACCACAACCATCGCGTTTTGTTTCATCACCGTCAAGGCCGAGTGGACGCCAAGTACCAGGACGTCGAGTTCCTCGCTGGACCCGAACATCTACGAAACGTGTACCACTACTTCCACTACCGTCGCCCCGAAGATGTTGGATTCGTCAAGTGCCTCTTCGAAACGAACGTGTACAACTACTTCCACTACCGTCACGAGAACGACTACTTCCACTACCGTCGCCACGTGAACAACTACTTCCCACGACGACCCGTGAATGACTACTTCCACAACGGCCCGTGTACCACTACTTCCTTTGTCGAACTCGGTCCGCCACGAAAATGCACGCTTCAAAGGTATAACCCCGTGGCGACCGCCGTGAACGAATGCATGTTGTATGAGATGCCCGTCTTGCACCGTGTCCGAGTTGTCTTTGCACGTTCCTCCTTGTTTGCCATGCCATCGACCCGTGGGAACCCGGTAAACGGGATCACCCCACCATCTTTTGCATGTTTCGCACATCCGCACACTTGCTCTTTTGCATCGGTATCTCAATGAGTTATCGGATCATCAGAATGTTGCCGTGGCACCATTTTCGCTATCGTTGCTGTGGCACCCCTTTCGTTCCGCCATGGTGACCAAATGCTTCATAACATGCTCATGTCAACATTTTCATAAAAATTGCATAAGTCTTGCATATGTCATCCGCATCATGATAACAATAATTAAAATGTTTAAAATTGTTGTTTGCTTTAATTGCTAAATGACATATGGGGATTTTTCGGAATTGTTGTTTGTTGTTCCGGCCTCATTTAAACTTGCCTAAATAGTTAGTTTATTTATGCTTCACCTCTTGCCATGTTTAACAACACTTAATATTGTTTGGTAGCATAACCGAGAGAAAACTAAAAAATTGATGTGGTGTTTTGTCAATATGCAACTCGTTGCATATTGAGCTCCACTTAACTTGTAGTATTGTTTGTTGCATTTTGCCATGCCACGCCTCATTAAACCGGACATGCATCATACTTGATTGTGCTTCATGCCATGTTTATGTGATGGTTGTTTACTATGTTGTTTGTTTCTTTCCGGGTTGCTTCTCTCGTTAGCTTCGGTTTCGTTCCGGAGTTGTGAGGATCCATTCAACTTCGTCCGTTTGTCTTCTTCATGGACTCATTCTTCTTCCTAGCGGGATCTCAGGCAAGATGACCATACCCTCGACATCACTTCTATCTTTGCTTGCTAGATGCTCGCTCTTTTGCTATGCCTATGCTACGATGCCTACCACTTGCTATATCATGCCTCCCATGTTGCCATGTCAAGCCTCTAACCATCCTTTCCTAGCAAACCGTTGATAGAAGCAAAGATGTCCCGATCTTTAAATGAGATGATAACTATCGATTTGGTGGAGACGACTTTGACGATCCGACTACAAATGTGCACGACGTTGCGCCTTAGCAATCGCTAAACCAACTTCGATAGGTTATTGACCACGCCGGAGCACAATCAACCTGACCACGAAGGTCTATTCCTGCAAGCAATCGAAGAACAAGCAAGAATATGATAAAAGCAATCTGAATATTGCGAGTATGTATGAAGTATTGATAAAGGTGAGGATCTGTAAGCGGTCTTGGTCTGGTCGTTGGACACAAACGAAGTAAACGAAGTTGCAATGGCTAACATTTAACTAAACAAATCCCAAGCGAAAAGCTATTAGATGGATCTACTTATATAGGAGCAAGGGGTGGCGGACAAGGAGGTGGGAGGACGTCCCAAGGCAGCCTAAAACTAACCCTAGGTCATACTGGGCCAATGGGCCCAAGTGGAGGTGACGTAACACCTTTGGACTTGTAGTTTGACTCGGATTCTGGTGCAGCGTCAGATTGTTTCGTCCATAACTCAATGCTCCGGACGGATTTTAAGGTGATTCCACTTGTGCTGGAAAGAGCATGAAATCTACTTTCCAACAAAAAAAGAATCACCCAATTCGGAGTCCGTATGAAAAAGTTGTTGACGTTTTGAGTCAGGTATGTCTGTGCAGTCTGAATCTGAATCCAGAACGTGAGAGACTTGGACTCTATCTTCTCTTGGCCCAAAAGTGACGTGAGAAGACTTTTTGAACAGCACCTAAACTTCTCCTTTTCCCTTATCTTCATATGTGGATTGTACAAATGTCCCATACACCTGCAATTAGACAAAACACAAAAGTATGTGAAGTATTTTTGTTCGGATAACATAAATATATTATTGAATAGTTTGCACTAGAAATCACGACAAATATGCATGTATGCAATATTTTTGGTCTTATCCAAGGTAGTCATGTCCTCATCATCCTCCCCTTCTTGAAAACAAAGCCGTCCTCGGCTTTGCTTAATCTGAAATGTGGCTAACAAAAGAGACAAGGTGTACATGGTGTATATGTATACGTCATCCATTTTTACTTCCCTTGATTTTTGCATATATGACACATGAATAGATGAGTAACTTGCGTAGTTCATAAAATCTAAAGCCAACAAATTAGCACAAGAACTAGAAGGCATGAAAATATTGCAACTCAGTTTGCACATATAAGTGAAGCTCTTATTTATTTCAAAAGATTGACAATGTTCATCATTAAACCATCCCAATATTGGTGAATAAACCTTATTTGAATCAAATTTACATGCTACAACATGCTTAGATAAGCAAACATGCAATGAGTCATTCGACACAGAATCATCACCAAGATTAGAGGTCACCAAAATGATTAAACATTGATTCTTTTGCATCAACAGTTAATTCAATGGGTGCTCTCGAAATTGTTGGTATTTCAGTTGTTTGATCACATGGCAAAGTCAAATTATCAATATAATCCTCTAAAATAGGTGGTGTGATCAAAGTAGTGGGTAGCTCAACACATGATGTATTCAAGTTAACTAGGCATGCATCATTCTCATGTAAAAGTGGAAAATCTGTACCTTTGTCATTACCTTTTATAGTCAATTCAGATGATGCAGGCACTCTCGATGGTCATGTGTCACATGGTGGAGATGATGTAGTCCTCGCAACAATGGATGTGGTTGTCATAGTACGCCTAGTAGTTGAATAAACATCTGTATCAACAGTTGGAATGTGCACCGTGCGCTTGTTCTCCTTGTGGGCAACTCGTCGTTTTATTTCCTGTTCAGCTTTGCAAGCAAGACGAAAAAATGGTCCATAGGATAACACTCTTCGTGAATTAGTATCTCCTGAATATTATGGTTTCATCCTCCCCAAAATCTATCCATAAAATCTTCTTCACTTTCTTCTAAAAATGAGTGCAACAAGGTAGTTTGTAAATCATCATAATATTTTGTTACGGTGTCACTACCTTGTTTTAAATGTTTCAGTTTTTTAATCATGCCACGAGTATAAAAAACATCGATTTAATCTATCTCTCATGACATGTTTTAAATCATCCCAAGTATTAGGTACATAATCAGGGTGTAACCGAGAATATTCACTCCACCAAACTAGAGCATAACCAGTGAAAAAACCAACATAACCGTAACTTTTTACGTTCATCAAAATTATGGGAAGCAAATATATTATTTATGTCGACTCCCATTCAATATATAAAGCAGGTCTAAAACGGCCATTAAATGGTGGTATAGAAACATGAACCTGATCATGTGCATTTGGATGTTTGTGCACCTCTCGTGACGGTTGTGGTATTTGCATAGGTGGTGGCATGTCTCCCGCGATCGACAAAGCCCATGAATTGACTCTGGATCTGTCATGATTAGTAGAACAAGAAACAAAATCCAAAAATAATGTTCCTATAACTACTAGGATGTGGTGGTAAAATGCTCACAATAAAGCAAATATCAATGTCTTACAAGTTCTTACCATGCAAAGAAAGGTGATCAACAACCAGCGGTGTCAAGTAACCGAATATTGAGTAAAGCGATTGCCGGGAGCGTCACGATACATGGTGTAGAAATATGTGGAGCTGGGTTGGCTATATATGGTAGCAAAAGATTAGCAATAATCAATTCAAAGATGCAATGTTGAATAAACGCTCCACGACGGTACTGTGCTGGTCCTAGGCTAGAGCGGACTAGAGACGCGAGCCTAGAACACTAATGAGGTCATGGCGTAGCACAACTAGCATCAATGAAGGATACTAAGTAGCTCTTGACAGCAAGATATAAGTGAAGATCACAACGGTAGTGAAGATAATGATGAAAAACAACTACCAAGCAGGACATACGACAACTCTCTCCAACTTTCCTCTTGAAAAGTTTGATCCAATTTTCTGATAAATTCTTTCAAAGAATGCTACTAACTCAAGCTTTCCAATGCAAAAAGAATCACTCAATTCCAAGTTGATATGAGGAGTCAAAGAATTCTAAAACTGGCCTGAAAAATTGGAACAAGTTGTGTTCACGAACTTCGGAGGGCAAAAAGAGCTATTTATAAGCCGATTTTGAGGTGTCAAATATTGAACAAGCTTCTACAACTATTTACATGCGGCTCGTCACTAGCTTCAATTTGAGTACTCACGGAGCCAAAACGGACTTCGTATGAGGAAGATACACCTGTTTTACTGAACAGTGCGTAAAACAGATTCTAATCCGAATTCAGGTACGAGATTGATTCTAGATAGATCCGATTTTTTTTCTTCTCTCTTTTTTTCCTCACGTTTTTTTTCTTTTTCTTCTCTCTCTTTTTCTTTTTTTTTCCTTTCCTTTTTTCTCTCTTTTTTTTCTCTCTTTTTTTCTCCCTCTTTCCAAGACAAACTAGATAAGATGCAGATTGGATCAGGCGAGGATGTGAATGACCTCAACTATGATTATGACAATGAACAACGCGTAGCACGTGGTGGAAATTGATGGATGGGATGGTGGACAGCGGAAGGGATAATGATGCAGCGGCAGCGTGACTAATGTGAACAGAACTCGAAACTCTAAAGGAACTAGACACTAAGACCAGCAACTGACACGACGATGCAACCGATAATTCAACTATGCAAGCAACGAATCGAAAATTGCAAAGGCTCAGACTAGCTTGGATAAAGGATGAACAGATCTAACTTTTCTTTGTGGCTTTTTCATGGACTATAGGTATGAACGACAGACGCGATCTAAACTATGAAAAACAGTAAATCTCACCGAGTAACCTGAAAACTGATACCACTTGATAGAAGCAAAGATGTCCCGATCTTTCGATGATATGATAACTATAGATTTGGTGGAGACGACTTTGACGATCCGACTACAAACGTGCACGACGTTGTGCCTTAGCAATCGCTAAACCAACTCCGAGAGGTTATTGACCACGCGGGAGCACGATCAACCTGACCACGAGGGTCTGTTTCCTGCGAGCAAACGAAGAACAAGCAAGAATATGATAAAAGCAATCTGAATATTGCGAGTATGTATGAAGTATTGATAAAGGTGGGGATCCGTAAGCGGTCTTGGTCTGGTCGTTGGACACAAACGAAGTAAACGAAGTTGCAATGGCTAACTTTTAACTAAACAAATCCCAAGCGAAAAGCTACTAGATGGATCTACTTATATAGGAGCAAGGGGTGGCGGCCAAGGAGGTGGGAGGACGTCCCAAGGCAGCCTAAAACTAACCCTAGGTCGTACAAGGCCAATGGGCCCAAGTGGAGGTGACGTAACACCTTTGGACTTGTAGTTTGACTCGGATTCTGGTGCAGCGTCAGATTGTTTCGTCCATAACTCAATGCTCCGGATGGATTTTAAGGTGATTCCAATTGTGCTGGAAAGAGCATGAAATATACTTTCCAACAAAAAAATAATCACCTAATTCGGAGTCCGTATGAAAAAGTTGTTGACGTTTTGAGTCAGGTATGTCTGTGCAGTCCGAATCTGAATCCAGAACGTGAGAGACTTGGACTCTATCTTCTCTTGGCCCAAAAGTGACGTGAGAAGACTTTTTGAACAGCACCTAAACTTCTCCGTTTCCCTTATCTTCATATATGGATTGTACAAATGTCCCATACACCTGCAATTAGACAAAACACAAAAGTATGTGAAGTATTTTTGTTCTGGATAACATAAATATATTATTGAGTAGTTTGCACTAGAAATCACCTGACAAATATGCATGTATGCAATATTTTTGGTCTTATCCAAGGTAGTCATGTCCTCATCAACTGTTGTTTGGCTATGTTACCGCTTTGCTCAGCCCCTCTTATAGCGTTGTTAGTTGCAGGTGAAGATGAAGTTTGTTCCGTGTTGGAACATGGAGATGTTGTTCCTTGTTGGAACATGTTTACTTGTTGGGATATCACAATATCTCTTATTTAATTAATGCACCTATATACTTGGCAAAGGGTGGAAGTCTCGGCCTTATGCCTGGTGTTTTGTTCCACTCTTGCCGCCCTAGTTTCCGTCATACGGTGTTATGTTCCCAGATTCCGCGTTCCTTCGCTGGTCGGGTGATTATGGGACCCCTTGACAGTTCGCTTTGAATAAAACTCCTCCAGCAAGGCCCAACCTTGGTTTTACCATTTGCCTACCTAAGCCTTTTTCCCTTGGGTTCTGCAGACTCAAGGGTCATCTTTATTTTACCCCGGGCCAGGCGCTCCTCGGTGCTGGTCCAAACCGAGCGATGTCCGGCCCCACAGGCAACCAGGTCTATGCCAACCCGTCGTCTTGCTCATCCGGTGTGCCACGAGAACGAGATATGTGCAGCTCCTATCGGGATTTGTCGGCACATCGGGCGGCTTTGCTGGTCTTGTTTTACCATTGTCGAAATGTCTTGTAAACCGGGATTCTGAGACTGATCGGGTCTTCCTGCGAGAAGGTCAATTCCTTCGTTGATCGCGAGAGCTTGTCATGGGCTAAGTTGGAACACCCCTGCAGGGTATAAACTTTCGAGAGCCGTGCCCGCGGTTATGTGGCAGATGGGAATTTGTTAATGTCTGGTTGTAGAAAACCCGAAGTTGACCTTAATTAAAATACATCAACGCGTGTGTAACCGTGATGGTCTCTTCTCGGCGGTCCGGAAGTGAACACGATGTTGGAGTTATGTTTGGCGTAGGTTGCTCTAGGATCACTTCTTGATCACTACTAGCTTCACGACCGTGCATTGCTTCTCTTCTCGCTCTCATTTGCGAATGTAGCCACCCCATATGCTGAGTCGCTGCTGCAGCTCCACCTCACCACTCTGTCCTACCTATAAGCTTAAATAGTCTTGATCTCGCGGGTGCGAGATTGCTGAGTCCCGTGGCTCACGGATACTTCAAAACCAGTTTGCAGTGCCTATGTTACCGAAAGCAGTGACGCAACCAAGCTCAAGGAGGAGCTCGATGAAGATCTTGCCCTTTGTGTTGTTTCGTTCTAATTGATCGATAGTGGAGCCCAGGTTGGGGTCGATCGGGGACCTTTATGTCGATTTGGGGTTCTTCTTTTATTTTGGCTCCGTAGTCGGACCTTGATTGTATCTGGATGATGTAATGCTTTATTCATGTAATTGTGTGAAGTGGCGATTGTAAGCCAACTATGTATCTCTTCCTTATGTATTACATGGGTTGTGTGAAGATTACCTCACTTGCGACATTGCTTTCAATGCGGTTATGCCTCTAAGTCGTGCTTGACACGTGGGAGTTATAGCCGCATCGAGGCGTTACAAGTTGGTAATCGAGCCTTCCCGACCTTAGGAGCCCCATTGCTTGATCGTTTTTAGCGGCGAGTTGTGTCTAGAAAAATGTTTTGAGTCATTTAGGATTATATATATCGGAGAGTTAGGAATTCTTTTTACTCCCAGGTCTCTTCATCGCTCTGGTAAGGCATCCCGGCGTAGAGTTTTGACTCTTCTCTTCTCAAATTTCACTAAATTTTTTTAGGATCACGCGGGTATCTTGGAATCGTTCGATGGTTTTATGATGAGAACATTGTCTTGGTGCCTCCTGTCGGGGTTTAGTGGAAGTGTCCCGGGAGTTGAGCTCGAGGTGTTGTCGCCATAATTTTATAGTTGCGATTCGGAATACCTGAGTTTAAATGCGGCGACATCGAAAATCTCTTTTATGCGGTTCGTTGGTGAGATAACCTCGACGCCACCCAGTACTGGGGTGGGAGTTCGGGAGTATCGCCATAACTTGTATAACGGATACTTTTCGAAGGTTGAGGTAGACGATTTCCGAAGGTTTCTTGGTTATGTGTTGAAGAAAATCATTAGTCCCTGTTTTTCAGACAAGTTTCTCAACCCATTGGCACTTCCTTTTGAAGGAAATTCGAGAGATGATGTTGCTTATAGACATTAGCCCCCTTGGTACGGACAAACATACTTTTCTGCAGATGCTCTATGATCCGGGCAATCTCATTTGGCCGTAAATTGAAGAAAATCCAGCGGCTATATGCCTTATTCTCCTTGTTTTCGCGGATGGCATCTTTGTAACTCATGCGGCGTGAAAGCCAAGAACAAAAGGGCATTCTGGCATCGGTCAATATATATGTGGAAACGATATCTCCTCTATAGAGGACAAGAAATTTTGGGGCAATCAGGCAAAAAGCGCACGAGAAAATGAAGTACTTTCAAGGATGCCATAGAATAGACAGATGTTCACTCAAATGGTCATAATTTTGTCATTCGGAGTCCGTGTCGGACCCATAAGTACTCAAACTACTCGTGGCGAGCACGCGAATCCAAAAAATACTCCCCGCTTGCGCTAGGAGGCCCGAAGTACCCTCAAATTCAGCCTTAAGCAGGACTTTTTGGCCCTGAAAGTCAAAGAACATCATTCGTCGCTGTTTTTTAGACAAGTTTCTAAACCCATTGGCAGTTCCTTTTGAAGGAAATTCGAGAGATTATGTTGCTTATAGACATTAGCCCCCCTGGTAGGGACAAACGTACCTTTCTGCGGATACTCTATGATCCGGAAATCTCATTTGGCGTAAATTGAAGAAAATCCAGCGGTTATATGCCTTATTCTCCTTGTTTTAGCGGATGGCATCTTTGTAACTCATGCGTGTGAAAGCCAAGAACTAAAGGGCATTCCTGGCATCGTTCAATATATATGTGGAAACGATATCTTCTCTATAGAGGACAAGAAATTTTGGGGCAATCAGGCAAAAAGCGCACGAGAAAATGTAGTACTTTCAAGGACTGCCATAGAATGAACAGATGTTTACTAAAACGGTCATAATTTTGTCATTCGGAATCCGTGTTGGACCCATAAGTACTCAAATTGCTCACGGCGAGCGCGCGAATCCAAAAAATACTCCCCGCTTGCGCCAGAATGCCCGGTGTACCCTCAAATTCAGCCTTAAGCAGGTCTTTTTGGCCCTGAAAGTCAAAGAACATCATTCATCGCTGTTTTCCAGACAAGTTTCTGAACCCATTGGCACTTCCTTTTGAAGGAAATTCGAGAGATGATGTTGCTTATAGACATTAGCCCCCCTGGTAGGGACAAATGTACCTTTCTGCAGATGCTCTATGATCTAGGCAATCTCATTTGGCCGTAAATTGAAGAAAATCCAGCGGCTATATGCCTTATTCTCCTTGTTTTCGCCGGATGGCATGCTGTAACTCATGCACGTGAAAGCCAAGAACAAAAGGTAATTCCTGGCATCGGTCAATATATATGTGGAAATGATATCTCCTCTATAGAGTATAAGAAATTTTAGGGCAATCAGGCAAAAAGCGCACGAGAAAATGAAGTACTTTCAAGGACTGCCATAGAATGGACAGATGTTCACTAAAACGGTCATAATTTTGTCATTCGGAGTCCGTGTCGGACCCATAATTACTCGAACTGCTTGGGGCAAGCGCGCGAATCCAAAAAATACTCCCCGCTTGCGCTAGGAGGCCCGGAGTACCCTCAAATTCAGCCTTAAGTGGGACTTTTTGGCCCTGAAAGTCAAAGAACATCATTCGTCACTGTTTTTTAGACAAGTTTCTGAACCCATTGGCACTTCCTTTTGAAGGAAATTTGAGAGATTATGTTGCTTATAGACATTAGCGCCCCTGGTAGGGACAAACGTACCTTTCTGCAGATGCTCTATGATCCGGGCAATCTCATTTGGCGTAAATTGAAGAAAATCCAGCTGACTATATGCCTTATTCTCCTTGTTTTTGCGGATGGCATCTTTGTAACTCATGCGCGTGAAAGCCAAGAACAAAAGGGCATTCTGGCGTCGGTCAATATATATGTGAAACAATATCTCCTCTATAGGGGACAAGAAATTTTGGGGCAATCGGGCAAAAAGCGCGAGAAAATGAAGTACTTTCAAGGATGCCATAGAATGACAGATGTTCACTAAAGCGGTCATAATTTTGTCATTGGTCCGTGTTAGACCCATAAGTACTCAAACTGCTCGTGGAGCACGTGAATCAAAAATACTCCCGCTTGCGCGGAATGGCGGAGTACCCTCAAATTCAGCCTTAAGCGGGACTTTTGGCCACGAAAGTCAAAGAACATCATTAAATCATTGTTTTTTCGGACAAGTTTACGAACCCATTGGCACTTCCTTTTGAAGGAAATTCGAGAGATGATGTTGCTTATAGACATTAGCCCCTGGTAGGGACAAACGTACCTTCTGCGGATGCTCTATGATCCGGGCAATCTCATTTGGCGTAAATTGAAGAAAATCCAGTGACTATATGCCTTATTCTCCTTGTTTTCGCGGATGGCATCTGTAACTCATGCGCGTGAAAACCAAGAACAAAAGGGCATTCCTGGCATCGGTCAATACATATGTGTAAACGATATCTCCTCTATAGAGGACAAGAAATTTTCGGGCAATCGGGCAAAAAGCGCAAGAGAAAATGAAGTACTTTCAAGGATGCCATAGAATAGACAGATGTTAACTCAAATGGTCATAATTTTGTCATTCGGAGTCCGTGTCGGACCCATAAGTACTCAAACTGCTTTCATGGCGGTATGTGAATCAAAAATACTCCATGCTTGCGCCAGGAGGCCCTGAGTACCCTCAAATTCAGACTTAAGCATGACTTTTTGGCCCTGAAAGTCAAAGAACATCATTCGTCGCTATTTTTCAGACAAGTTTCTGAACCCATTGGCACTTCCTTTTGAAGGAAATTTGAGAGATTATGTTGCTTATAGACATTAGCCCCCCTGGTAGGGACAAACGTACCTTTCTGCAGATGGTCTATGATCCGGGCAATCTCATTTGGCCGTAAATTGAAGAAAATCCAGCGACTATATGCCTTATTCTCCTTGTTTTGCGGATGGCATCTTTGTAACTCATGCGGCGTGAAAGCCAAGAACAAAAGGGCATTCCTGGCATCGGTCAATATATATGTGGAAACCATATCTCCTCTATGGAGGATAAGAAATTTTGGGGCAATCAGGCAAAAAGCGCACGAGAAAATGAAGTACTTTCAAGGATGCCATAGAATGGACAGATGTTCACTAAAACAGTCATAATTTTGACATTCGGAGTCCGTGTCGGACCCATAAGTACTCAAACTGCTCGCGGTGAGCGCGCGAATCCAAAAAATACTCCACGCTTGCGCCAGGAGGCCCTGAGTACCCTCAAATTCAGACTTAAGCATGACTTTTTGGCCCTGAAAGTCAAAGAACATCATTCATCGCTGTATTTTAGACAAGTTTTTGAACCCATTGGCTCTTCCTTTTGAAGGAAATTCGAGAGATGATGTTGCTTATAGACATTAGACCCCCTGGTAGGGACGAACGTACCTTTCTGCAGATGCTCTATGATCCGGGCAATCTCATTTGGCCGTAAATTGAAGAAAATCCAGCTGCTATATGCCTTATTCTCCTTGTTTTCGCGGATGGCATCTTTGTAACTCATGCGGCGTGAAAGCCAAGAACAAAAGGGCATTCTGGCATCGGTCAATATATATGTGGAAATGATATCTCCTCTATAGAGGATAAGAAATTTTAGGGCAATCGGGCAAAAAGCGCGCGAGAAAATGAAGTACTTTCAAGGATGCCATAGAATGAGCAGATGTTCACTCAAGCGGTCATAATTTTGTCATTGGTCCGTGTCGGACCCATAAGTACTCAAACTGCTTGGGAAAGCGCGAATCAAAAATACTCCCGCTTGTGCCAGAAGCCCGAGTACCCTCAAATTCAGCTTTAAGCTGGACTTTTTATACGAAAGTCAAAGAACATCATTAAATCATGTTTTTTAGACAAATTTCGAACCCATTGGCACTTCCTTTTGAAGGAAATTCGAAAGATTATGTTGCTTATAGACATTAGCCCCCTGGTAGGGACAAGCGTACCTTCTGCGGATGCTCTATGATCCGAGCAATCTCATTTGGCCGTAAATTGAAGCAAATCCAGTGACTATATGCCTTATTCTCCTTGTTTTCGCGGATGGCATCTTTGTAACTCATGCGGTGAAAGCCAAGAACAAAAGGGCATTCACGGCATCGGTCAATATATATGTGGAAATGATATCTCCTCTATAGAGGATAAGAAATTTTAGGGCAATCGGGCAAAAAGCGCGCGAGAAAATGAAGTACTTTCAAGGATGCCATAGAATAGACAGATGTTCACTCAAACGGTCATAATTTTGTCATTGGTCCGTGTCGGACCCATAAGTACTCAAACTGCTTGGGAAAGCGCGCGAATCAAAAATACTCCCGCTTGCGCCAGAGGCTGGAGTACCCTCAAATTCAGCTTTAAGCTGGACTTTTTACCTGAAAGTCAAAGAACATCATTCGTTCTTTGTTTTTAGACAAATTTTGAACAAATTGGCACTTCCTTTTGAAGGAAATTGAAAGATTATGTTGCTTATAGACATTAGCCCCTGGTAGGGACAAGCGTACCTTCTGCGGATGCTCTATGATCCGAGCAATCTCATTTGGCCATAAATTGAAGCAAATCCAGCGACTATATGCCTTATTCTCCTTGTTTTCGCGGATGGCATCTTTGTAACTCATGCGGCGTGAAAGCCAAGAACAAAAGGGATTCTGGCATCGGTCAATATATATGTGGAAGCGATATCTCCTCTATAGAGGACAAGAAATTTTAGGCAATCGGCAAAAAGCGCGAGAAAATGAAGTACTTTCAAGGATGCCATAGAATAGACAGATGTTCACTCAAACGGTCATAATTTTGTCATTCGGAGTCCGTGTCGGACCCATAAGTACTCAAACTGCTTGGGGAAAGCGCGCGAATCCAAAAAATACTCCCCGCTTGCGCCAGGAAGCCTGGAGTACCCTCAAATTCAGCTTTAAGCTGGACTTTTTGGCCCTGAAAGTCAAAGAACATCATTCGTCGCTGTTTTTTAGACAAATTTCTGAACCCATTGGCACATCCTTTTGAAGGAAATTCGAAAGATTATGTTGCTTATAGACATTAGCCCCCCTGGTAGGGACAAACGTACCTTTCTGCAGATGCTCTATGATCCAGGCAATCTCATTTGGCCGTAAATTGAAGCAAATCCAATGACTATATGACTTATTCTCCTTGCTTTAGCGGATGGCATCTTTGTAACTCATGCGCGTGAAAGCCAAGAACAAAAGGGCATTCCTGGCATCGGTCAATATATATGTGGAAATGATATCTCCTCTATAGAGGATAAGAAATTTTGGGGCAATCAGGCAAAAAGCGCACGAGAAAATGAAGTACTTTCAAGGATGCCATAGAATAGACAGATGTTCACTCAAACGGTCATAATTTTGTCATTCGGAGTCCGTGTCGGACCCATAAGTACTCAAACTGCTTGGGGAAAGTGCACGAATCCAAAAAATACTCCCCGCTTGCGCCAGGAGGCCTGGAGTACCCTCAAATTCAGCTTTAAGCTGGACTTTTTGGCCCTGAAAGTCAAAGAACATCATTCGTTGCTGTTTTTTAGACAAATTTTTGAACAAATTGGCACTTCCTTTTGAAGGAAATTCGAAAGATTATGTTGCTTATAGACATTAGCCCCCCTGGTAGGGACAAACGTACCTTTCTGCAGATGCTCTATGATCCAGGCAATCTCATTTGGCGAAATTGAAGCAAATCCAGCGGCTATATGCCTTATTCTCCTTGTTTTCGCCGGATGGCATCTTTGTAACTCATGCGCGTGAAAGCCAAGAACAAAAGGGATTCTGGCATCGGTCAATATATATGTGGAAGCGATATCTCCTCTATAGAGGACAAGAAATTTTGGGGCAATCAGGCAAAAAGCGCACGAGAAAATGAAGTACTTTCAAGTATGCCATTGAATAGATAGATGTTCACTCAAACGGTCATAGTTTTGTCATTCGGAGTCCATGTCGGACCCATAAGTACTCAAACTGCTCGTGGCGGCCTTGAATCAAAAATACTCCCGCTTGCGCCAAAATGGCGGAGTACCCTCAAATTCAGCCTTAAGCAGGACTTTTTGGCCTCGAAGTCAAAGAACATCATTAAATCATTGTTTTTCGACAAGTTTACGAACCCATTGGCACTTCCTTTTGAAGGAAATTCGAGAGATGATGTTGCTTATAGACATTAGCACCCTGGTAGGGACAAATGTACCTTCTGCGGATGGTCTATGATCCGCAATCTCATTTGGCCGTAAATTGAAGAAATCCAGCGACTATATGCCTTATTCTCCTTGTTTTTGCGGATGGCATCTTTGTAACTCATGCTGTGAAAGCCAAGAACAAAAGGGCATTCTGGCATCGATCAATATTTATGTGGAAACGATATCTCCTCTATGGAGGACAAGAAATTTTAGGGCAATCGGCAAAAAGCGCACGAGAAAATGAAGTACTTTCAAGGAAAGCCATAGAATGGACGGATGTTCACTAAAGCGGTCATAATTTTGTTATTGGTCCGTGTCGGACCCATAAGTACTCAAACTGCTCATGGCGAGCACGCGAATCAAAAATACTCCCGCTTGCGCCAGGAGGCCACGAGTACCCTCAAATTCAGCCTTAAGCGGGACTTTTTGGCCTGAAAGTCAAAGAACATCATTAAATCGTTGTTTTTTGGACAAGTTTACGAACCCATTGGCACTTCCTTTTGAAGGAAATTCGAGAGATTATGTTGCTTATAGACATTAGCACCCTGGTTGGGACAAGCGTACCTTTTGCGGATGCTCTATGATCCGGCAATCTCATTTGGCCGTAAATTGAAGAAAATCCAGCGGACTATATGCCTTATTCTCCTTGTTTTCGCGGATGGCATCTTTGTAACTCATGCGCGTGAAAGCCAAGAATAAAGGGCATTCTGGCATCGGTCGATATATATGTGGAAATGATATCTCCTCTATAGAGGATAAGAAATTTTGGGGCAATCAGGCAAAAAGCGCACGAGAAAATGAAGTACTTTCAAGGATGCCATAGAATAGAAAGATGTTCACTCAAACGGTCATAATTTTGTCATTCGGAGTCCGTGTCGGACCCATAAGTACTCAAACTGCTTGGGGAAAGCGCGCGAATCCAAAAAATACTCCCCGCTTGCGCCAGGAGGCCTGGAGTACCCTCAAATTCAGCCTTAAGCTGGACCTTTAGGCCCTGAAAGTCAAAGAACATTATTCGTCGCTGTTTTTTAGACAAATTTCTGAACCCATTGGCACTTCCTTTTGAAGGAAATTCGAAAGATTATGTTGCTTATAGACATTAGCCCCCCTGGTAGGCACAAATGTACCTTTCTGCAAATGCTCTATGATCCGGGCGATCTCATTTGGCGTAAATTGAAGAAAATCCAGCGACTATATGCCTTATTCTCCTTGTTTTTAGCGGATGGCATCTTGTAACTCATGCGGCGTGAAAGCCAAGAACAAAAGGGATTCTGGCATCGGTCAATATATATGTGGAAGCGATATCTCCTCTATAGAGGACAAGAAATTTTAGAGGCAATCGGGCAAAAAAGCACGAGAAAATGAAGTACTTTCAAGGATGCCATTGAATAGACGATGTTCACTCAAGCGGTCATAATTTTGTCATTGGTCCGTGTCGGACTCATAAGTACTCAAACTGCTCGTGGCGGCCTGAGAATCAAAAAATACTCCCGCTTGCGCGGAATGGCGGAGTACCCTCAAATTCAGCCTTAAGCGGGACTTTTTGCCCTGAAAGTCAAAGAACTCATTAAATCATTGTTTTTTGAGACAAGTTTACGAACCCATTGGCACTTCCTTTTGAAGGAAATTGAGAGATGATGTTGCTTATAGACATTAGCACCTGGTAGGGACAAATGTACCTTCTGCGGATGCTCTATGATCCGAGCAATCTCATTTGGCGTAAATTGAAGAAAATCCAGCGACTATATGCCTTATTCTCCTTGTTTTCGCGGATGGCATCTTTGTAACTCATGCGTGTGAAAGCCAAGAACAAAAGGGCATTCTGGCATCGATCAATATTTATGTGAAATGATATCTCCTCTATAGAGGACAAGAAATTTTAGGGCAATCGGGCAAAAGCGCACGAGAAAATGAAGTACTTTCAAGGACGCCATAGAATGGACAGATGTTCACTAAAGCGGTCATAATTTTGTCATTGAGTCCGTGTCGGACCCATAAGTACTCAAACTGCTTTCATGGCGAGCACGCGAATCAAAAATACTCCCGCTTGCGCCAGAGGCCCAGAGTACCCTCAAATCCAGCCTTAAGCAGGACTTTTTGGCCCCGAAAGTCAAAGAACATCATTAAATCATTGTTTTTGAGACAAGTTTACGAACCCATTGGCACTTCCTTTTGAAGGAAATTCGAGAGATTATGTTGCTTATAGACATTAGCACCCTGGTAGGGACAAACGTACCTTCTGCGGATGCACTATGATCCGGCAATCTCATTTGGCGTAAATTGAAGAAAATCCAGCGACTATATGCCTTATTCTCCTTGTTTTCGCCGGATGGCATGCTGTAACTCATGCGCATGAAAGCCAAGAACAAAAGGGCATTCCTCGCATCGGTCAATATATCTGTGGAAACGATATATCCTCTATGGAGGACAAGAATTTTTGGGGCAATCAGGCAAAAAGCGCACGAGAAAATGAAGTACTTTCAAGGACTGCCATAGAATGGACAGATGTTCACTAAAACGGTCATAATTTTGACATTAGGAGTCCGTGTGGGACCCATGAGTACTCAAACTGCTCGCAGCAAGCGCGCGAATCCAAAACATACCCCCCGGTTGCGCCAGGAGGCCCGGAGTACCCTCAGATTCAGCCTTAAGGAGGACTTTTTGGCCCTGAAAGTCAAAGAACATCATTCATCGCTGTTTTTTAGACAAGTTTTTGAACCCATTGGCACTTCCTTTTGAAGGAAATTCGAGAGATGATGTTGCTTATAGAAATTAGCCCCCCTGGTAGGGACGAACGTACCTTTCTACAGATGCTCTATGATCAAGGCGATCTCATTTGGCGTAAATTGAAAAAATCCAGCGCCTATATGCCTTATTCTCCTTGTTTTTGGCGGATGGCATCTTTAACTCATGCGGCGTGAAAGCCAAGAACAAAAGGGCATTCTGGCATCGGTCAATATATATGTGGAAACAATATTTCCTCTATAGAGGACAAGAAACTTTAGGGCAATCGGCAAAAAGCACACGAGAAAATGAAGTACTTTCAAGGACGCCATAGAATGGACGGATGTTCACTAAAGCGTCTCATAATTTTGTCATTGGTCCGTGCGGACCCATAAGTACTCAAACTGTTCATGGCGGCCTGCGAATCAAAAATACTCCCGCTTGCGCGGAAGGCCGGAGTACCCTCAAATTAAGCCTTAAGCAGGACTTTTTGGCCTGAAAGTCAAAGAACATCATTAAATCATTGTTTTTTTGAGATAAGTTTACGAACCCATTGGCACTTCCTTTTGATGGAAATTCGAGAGATGATGTTGCTTATAGAAATTAGCCCCCTGGTAGGGACAAGCGTACCTTTCTCGGATGCTCTATGATCCGGCGATCTCATTTGGCGTAAATTGAAGAAAATCCAGCGCCTATATGCCTTATTCTCCTTGTTTTTGCGGATGGCATCTTTGTAACTCATGCGCGTGAAAGCCAAGAACAAAAGGGAATTCCTGGCATCGGTCAATATATATGTGGAAACAATATTTCCTCTATAGAGGACAAGAAACTTTGGGGCAATCAGGCAAAAAGCACACGAGAAAATGAAGTACTTTCAAGGACTGCCATAGAATGGACAGATGTTCACTAAAACGTCTCATAATTTTGTCATTCGGAGTCCGTGCCGGACCCATAAGTACTCAAACTGTTCGCGGCGGCCTGAATCAAAAATACTCCCGCTTGCGCCAAGGCCGGAGTACCCTCAAATTAAGCCTTAAGCAAGACTTTTTGTACGAAAGTCAAAGAACATCATTAAATCATTGTTTTTTGAGATAAGTTTACAACCCATTGGCACTTCCTTTTGAAGGAAATTCGAGAGATGATGTTGCTTATAGACTTTAGCCCCCCTGGTAGGGACAAATGTGCCTTTTGGCAGATGCTCTATGATCTGGGCAATCTCATTTGGCCATGAATTGAAGAAAATCCAGCGGCTATATGCCTTATTCTCCTTGTTTTAGCGGATGGCATCTTTGTAACTCATGCGGCGTGAAAGCCAAGAACAAAAGGGCATTCCTCACATCGATCAATATATATGTGGAAGCGATATCTCCTCTATAGAGGACAAGAAATTTTAGGGCAATCGGCAAAAGCGCACTAGAAAATGAAGTACTTTCAAGGATTGCCATAGAAAGGACGGATGTTCACTAAAACGGTCATAATTTTGTCATTCGGAGTCCGTGTCGGACCCATAAGTACTCAAACTTCTCATGGCAAGCGCGCGAATCCAAAAAATACTCCCCGCTTGCGCCAGGAGGCCCGGAGTACCCTCAAATTCAGCCTTAAGCAGGACTTTTTGGCCCTGAGAGTCAAAGAACATCATTCGTCCCTGTTTTTCAAACAAATTTCTGAACGCATTGGCACTTCCTTTTGAAGGAAATTCGAGAGATTATGTTGCTTATAGACATTAGCCCCCCTGGTAGGGACAAACGTACCTTTCTACAAATGCTCAATGATCAGGGCAATCTCATTTGGCCGGAAATTGAAGAAAATCCAGCGGCTATATGCCTTATTCTCCTTGTTTTCACCGGATGGCATGCTGTAACTCATGCGCGTGAAAGCCAAGAACAAAAGGGCATTCCTGGCATCGGTCAATATATATGTGGAAGCGATATCTCCTCTATAGAGGACAAGAAATTTTAGGGGCAATCGGCAAAAAGCGCGAGAAAATGAAGTACTTTCAAGGACGCCATAGAATGGACAGATGTTCACTAAAGCGGTCATAATTTTGTCATTGGATCCGTGTCGGACCCATAAGTATTCAAACTGCTCACGGCGGCGTGCGAATCAAAAATACTCCCGCTTGCGCCAGAGGCCGGTACCCTCAAATTAAGCCTTAAGCAGGACTTTTTGGCCCTAAAAGTCAAAGAACATCATTCCTCGTTGTTTTTCACACAAGTTTCTGAACGCGTTGGCACTTCCTTTTGAGGGAAATTCGAGAGATTATGTTGCTTATAGACATTAGCCACCCTGGTAGGGACAAACGTACCTTTCTGCAAATGTTCTATGATCTGGGCAATCTCATTTGGCCGTAAATTGAAGAAAATCCAGCAGCTATATGCCTTATTCTCCTTGTTTTCACGGATGGCATCTTTGTAACTCATGCGGCGTGAAAGCCAAGAACAAAAGGGCATTCTGGCATCGGTCAATATATATGTGGAAGCGATATTTCCTCTATAGAGGACAAGAAATTTTAGGGCAATCGGGCAAAAAGCGCACGAGAAAATGAAGTACTTTCAAGGATGCCATAGAATGGACGGATGTTCACTAAAGCGGTCATAATTTTGTCATTGGTCCGTGTCGGACCCATAAGTACTCAAACTGCTTGCGGCGGCGCTGTGAACAAAAAATACTCCCGCTTGCGCCAGAGGCCGGAGTACCCTCAAATTAAGCCTTAAGCAGGACTTTTGGCCTGAAAGTCAAAGAACATCATTAAATCATTGTTTTTCACACAAGTTTACGAACCCATTGGCACTTCCTTTTGAAGGAAATTCGAGAGATGATGATGCTTATAGACATTAGCCCCCTGGTAGGGACAAACGTACCTTTCTGCAGATGCTCTATGATCCGGGAAATCTCATTTGGCCGTAAATTGAAGAAAATCCAGCGGCTATATGCCTTATTCTCCTTGTTTTCGCCGGATGACATGCTGTAACTCATGCGCATGAAAGCTAAGAACAAAAGGGCATTCCTCGCATCGGTCAATATATATGTGGAAACGATATCTCCTCTATAGAGGACAAGAAATTTTGGGGCAATCAGGCAAAAAGCGCAATAGAAAATGAAGTACTTCCAAGGACTGCCATAGAATGGATAGATGTTCACTAAAACGGTCATAATTTTGTCATTTGGAGTCCGTGTCGGACCAATAAGTACTCAAACTGCTTGCGGCGAGCGTGCGAATCCAGAAAATACTCCCCGCTTGCGCCAGGAGGCCCATGGTACCCTCAAATTAAGCCCTAACCAGGACTTTTTGGCCTTGAAAGTCAAAGAACATCATTCGTCGCTATTTTTCAGACAAGTTTCTGAACCCATTGGCACTTCCTTTTGAAGGAAATTCGAGAGATTATGTTGCTTATAGACGTTAGCCCCGGTAGGGACAAGCGTACCTTCTGCGGATGCTCTATGATCAAGGCAATCTCATTTGGCCATAAATTGAAGAAAATCCAGCGACTATATGCCTTATTCTCCTTGTTTTCAGCGGATGGCATCTTTGTAACTCATGCGGCGTGAAAGCCAAGAACAAAAGGGCATTCTGGCATCGGTCGATATATATGTGGAAGCGATATCTCCTCTATAGAGGACAAGAAATTTTAGGGCAATCGGGCAAAAAGCGCATGCGAGAAAATGAAGTACTTTCAAGGACGCCATAAAATGGACATATGTTCACTAAAGCGGTCATAATTTTGTCATTGGATCCGTGTCGGACCCATAAGTACTCAAACTGCTCATGGCGAACACGCGAATCAAAAATACTCCCGCTTGCGCCAGAGGCCACGAGTACCCTCAAATTAAGCCTTAAGCGGGACTTTTGGCCTGAAAGTCAAAGAACATCATTAAATCATTGTTTTTCGAGACAAGTTTACGAACCCATTGGCACTTCCTTTTGAAGGAAATTCGAGAGATTATGTTGCTTATAGACATTAGCCCCTGGTAGGGACAAGCGTACCTTCTGCGGATGCTCTATGATCCGGCAATCTCATTTGGCCGTAAATTGAAGAAAATCCAGCGACTATATGCCTTATTCTCCTTGTTTTAGCGGATGGCATCTTTGTAACTCATGCGGCGTGAAAGCCAAGAACAAAAGGGCATTCTGGCATCGGTCAATATATATGTGGAAGCGATATTTCCTCTATAGAGGACAAGAAATTTTAGAACAATCGGGCAAAAGCGCACGAGAAAATGAAGTACTTTCAAGGATGCCATAGAATGGACAGATGTTCACTAAAGCGGTCATAATTTTGTCATTGGTCCGTGTCGGACCCATAAGTACTCAAACTGCTTGCGGCGCGCGGATCAAAAAATACTCCCGCTTGCGCAGGGGGCCGGAGTACCCTCAAATTAAGCCTTAAGCAGGACTTTTTGGCCCAGAAAGTCAAAGAACATCATTCATCGCTGTTTTTCACACAAGTTTCTGAACCCATTGGCACTTCCTTTTGAAGGAAAGTCGAGAGATGATGATGCTTATAGACATTAGCCCCCCTGGTAGGGACAAACTTACCTTTCTGCAGATGCTCTATGATCAGGAAATCTCATTTGGCGTAAATTGAAGAAAATCCAGCGACTATATGCCTTATTCTCCTTGTTTTCGCGGATGACATCTTTGTAACTCATGCGCGTGAAAGCCAAGAACAAAAGGGCATTCCTCGCATCGGTCAATATATATGTGGAAACGATATCTCCTCTATAGAGGACAAGAAATTTTGGGGCAATCAGGCAAAAAGCGCACTAGAAAATGAAGTACTTTCAAGGACATATAGAATGGACAGATGTTCACTAAAACGGTCATAATTTTGTCATTTGGAGTCCGTGTCGGACCCATAAGTACTCAAACTTCTCGCGGCGAGCGCGCGAATCCAGAAAATACTCCTCGCTTGCGCCACGAGGCCTGGAGTACCCTCAAATTCAGCCTTAAGCAGGACTTTTTGGCCCTGAGAGTCAAAGAACATCATTCGTCCCTATTTTTTAGACAAGTTTCTAAACCCATTGGCACTTCCTTTTGAAGGAAAGTCGAGAGATGATGATGCTTATAGACATTAGCCCCCCTGGTAGGGACAAACGTACCTTTCGGCAGATGCTCTATGTTCTGGGCAATCTCATTTGGCCATAAATTGAAGAAAATCCAGCGGCTATATACCTTATTCTCCTTGTTTTCGCGGATGGCATCTTTGTAACTCATGCGGCGTGAAAGCCAAGAACAAAAGGGCATTCTGGCATCGGTCGATATATATGTGGAAGCGATATCTCCTCTATAGAGGACAAGAAATTTTAGGGCAATCGGGCAAAAAGCGCACGAGAAAATGAAGTACTTTCAAGGACGCCATAGAATGGACATATGTTCACTAAAGCGGTCATAATTTTGTCATTGGATCCGTGTCGGACCCATAAGTACTCAAACTGCTTTCATGGCGGCGTCAGAACCAAAAATACTCCCGCTTGCTCCGGGAGGCCCGAGTACCCTCAAATTAAGCCTTAAGCGGGACTTTTGGCCCTAAAGTCAAAGAACATCATTCTCGCTGTTTTTTCACACAAGTTTACGAACCCATTGGCACTTCCTTTGAAGGAAATTCGAGATTATGTTGCTTATAGACATTAGCCCCCTTGTAGGGACAAGCGTACCTTCTGCGGATGCTCTATGATCAGGCAATCTCATTTGGCCGTAAATTGAAGAAAATCCAGCGACTATATGCCTTATTCTCCTTGTTTTCGCGGATGGCATCTTTGTAACTCATGCATGTGAAAGCCAAGAACAAAAGGGCATTCTGGCATCGGTCGATATATATGTGGAAGCGATATGTCCTCTATAGAGGACAAGAAATTTTAGGGCAATCGGGCAAAAAGCGCACGAGAAAATGAAGTACTTTCAAGGATGCCATAGAATGGACAGATGTTCACTAAAGCGGTCATAATTTTGTCATTGAGTCCGTGTCGGACCCATAAGTACTCAAACTGCTTGTGGCGGCGTGCGGATCAAAAATACTCCCGCTTGCGCCGGGAGGCCGGAGTACCCTCAAATTAAGCCTTAAGCAGGACTTTTTGTACGAAAGTCAAAGAACATCATTAAATCATTGTTTTTCACACAAGTTTACGAACCCATTGGCACTTCCTTTTGAAGGAAATTCGAGAGATGATGATGCTTATAGACATTAGCCCCCTGGTAGGGACAAACGTACCTTCTGCGGATGCTCTATGATCCGGAAATCTCATTTGGCGTAAATTGAAGAAAATCCAGCGACTATATGCCTTATTCTCCTTGTTTTCGCGGATGGCATCTTTGTAACTCATGCGCGTGAAAGCCAAGAACAAAAGGGCATTCTGGCATCGGTCGATATTTATGTGGAAATGATATCTCCTCTATAGAGGACAAGAAATTTTAGGGCAATCGGGCAAAAAGCGCGACGAAAATGAAGTACTTTCAAGGACGCCATAGAATGGACAGATGTTCACTAAAGCGGTCATAATTTTGTCATTGGATCCGTGTCGGACCAATAAGTACTCAAACTGCTTGCGGCGGCGTGCGAATCAAAAATACTCCCGCTTGCGCCAGAGGCCAGTACCCTCAAATTAAGCCCTAAGCGGGACTTTTGGCCTTGAAAGTCAAAGAACATCATTAAATCGCTATTTTTCGGACAAGTTTACGAACCCATTGGCACTTCCTTTTGAAGGAAATTGAGAGATTATGTTGCTTATAGACATTAGCCCCGGTAGGGACAAACGTACCTTCTGCGGATGCTCTATGATCAAGGCAATCTCATTTGGCCGTAAAATGAAGAAAATCCAGCGACTATATGCCTTATTCTCCTTGTTTTCGCGGATGGCATGCTATAACTCATGCGCGTGAAAGCCAAGAACAAAAGGGCATTCTGGCATCGGTCGATATATATGTGGAAGCGATATCTCCTCTATAGAGGACAAGAAATTTTAGGGCAATCGGGCAAAAAGCGCACGAGAAAATGAAGTACTTTCAAGGACGCCATAGAATGGACATATGTTCACTAAAGCGGTCATAATTTTGTCATTGGATCCGTGTCGGACCCATAAGTACTCAAACTGCTTTCATGGCGAACACGCGAATCAAAAATACTCCCGCTTGCGCCAGAGGACCCGAGTACCCTCAAATTAAGCCTTAAGCGGGACTTTTTGGCCCCGAAAGTCAAAGAACATCATTAAATCATTGTTTTTTGGACAAGTTTACGAACCCATTGGCACTTCCTTTTGAAGGAAATTCGAGAGATTATGTTGCTTATAGACATTAGCCCCTGGTAGGGACAAGCGTACCTTCTGCGGATGCTCTATGATCAGGCAATCTCATTTGGCGTAAATTGAAGAAAATCCAGCGACTATATGCCTTATTCTCCTTGTTTTCGCGGATGGCATCTTTGTAACTCATGCGCGTGAAAGCCAAGAACAAAAGGGCATTCTGGCATCGGTCGATATATATGTGGAAGCGATATTTCCTCTATAGAGGACAAGAAATTTTAGGGCAATCGGGCAAAAGCGCACGAGAAAATGAAGTACTTTCAAGGATGCCATAGAATGGACAGATGTTCACTAAAGCGGTCATAATTTTGTCATTGGTCCGTGTCGGACCCATAAGTACTCAAACTGCTTGCGCGGCCTAGCGGATCAAAAATACTCCCGCTTGCGCCAGGAGGCCCGGAGTACCCTCAAATTAAGCTTAAGCAGGACTTTTTGGCCCAGAAAGTCAAAGAACATCATTCATCGCTGTTTTTCACACAAGTTTCTGAACCCATTGGCACTTCCTTTTGAAGGAAATTCGAGAGATGATGATGCTTATAGACATTAGCCCCCTGGTAGGGACAAGCGTACCTTCTGCGGATGCTCTATGATCAAAAATCTCATTTGGCGTAAATTGAAGAAAATCCAGTGACTATATGCCTTATTCTCCTTGTTTTCGCCGGATGACATGCTGTAACTCATGCGCGTCAAAGCCAAGAACAAAAGGGCATTCCTCGCATCGGTCAATATATATGTGGAAACGATATCTCCTCTATAGAGGACAAGAAATTTTGGGGCAATCAGGCAAAAAGCGCACTAGAAAATGAAGTACTTCCAAGGACTGCCATAGAATGGACAGATGTTCACTAAAACGGTCATAATTTTGTCATTTGGAGTCCGTGTCGGACCCATAAGTACTCAAACTTCTCGCGGCGAGCGCGCGAATCCAGAAAATACTCCTCGCTTGCGCCACGAGGCCTGGAGTACCCTCAAATTCAGCCTTAAGCAGGACTTTTTGGCCCTGAGAGTCAAAGAACATCATTAAATCCTGTTTTTTAGACAAGTTTACGAACCCATTGGCACTTCCTTTTGAAGGAAATTCGAGAGATGATGATGCTTATAGACATTAGCCCCCTGGTAGGGACAAACGTACCTTCTGCGGATGCTCTATGATCAGGCAATCTCATTTGGCCATAAATTGAAGAAAATCCAGCGACTATATACCTTATTCTCCTTGTTTTCCCGGATGGCATCTTTGTAACTCATGCGGCGTGAAAGCCAAGAACAAAAGGGCATTCTGGCATCGGTCGATATTTATGTGGAAGCGATATCTCCTCTATAGAGGACAAGAAATTTTAGGGCAATCGGGCAAAAAGCGCACGAGAAAATGAAGTACTTTCAAGGACGCCATAGAATGGACAGATGTTCACTAAAGCGGTCATAATTTTGTCATTGGATCCGTGTCGGACCCATAAGTACTCAAACTGCTTGCGGCGAAGCGTGCGAATCAAAAATACTCCCGCTTGCGCGGGAGGCCAGTACCCTCAAATTAAGCCCTAAGCGGGACTTTTGGCCTTGAAAGTCAAAGAACATCATTAAATCGCTATTTTTCGGACAAGTTTACGAACCCATTGGCACTTCCTTTTGAAGGAAATTGAGAGATTATGTTGCTTATAGACATTAGCCCCGGTAGGGACAAACGTACCTTCTGCGGATGCTCTATGATCCGGCAATGTCATTTGGCGTAAATTGAAGAAAATCCAGCGACTATATGCCTTATTCTCCTTGTTTTCGCGGATGGCATCTTTGTAACTCATGCGGCGTGAAAGCCAAGAACAAAAGGGCATTCTGGCATCGGTCAATATATATGTAAAGCGATATCTCCTCTATAGAGGACAAGAAATTTTAGGGCAATCGGTAGCGCGCGAGAAAATGAAGTACTTTCAAGGATGCCATAGAATGGACATATGTTCACTAAAGCGGTCATAATTTTGTCATTCGGATCCGTGTCGGACCCATAAGTACTCAAACTGCTTTCATGGCGGCGTCACGAACAAAAATACTCCCCGCTTGCGCCAGGAGGCCTGGAGTACCCTCAAATTAAGCCTTAAGCAGGACTTTTTGGCCCTAAAAGTCAAAGAACATCATTCCTCACTGTTTTTCACACAAGTTTCTGAACGCATTGGCACTTCCTTTTGAAGGAAATTCGAGAGATTATGTTGATTATAGACATTAGCCCCCTTGTAGGGACAAGCGTACCTTCTGCGGATGCTCTATGATCAGGCGATCTCATTTGGCGTAAATTGAAGAAAATCCAGCGACTATATGCCTTATTCTCCTTGTTTTCGCGGATGGCATCTTTGTAACTCATGCGGCGTGAAAGCCAAGAACAAAAGGGCATTCTGGCATCGGTCAATATTTATGTGGAAATGATATCTCCTCTATAGAGGACAAGAAATTTTAGGGCAATCGGCAAAAGCGCGAAAATGAAGTACTTTCAAGGACTGCCAGAGAATGGACAGATGTTCACTAAAACGGTCATAATTTTGTCATTCGGATCCGTGTCGGACCAATAAGTACTCAAACTGCTTGCGGCGAGCGTGCGAATCCAGAAAATACTCCCCGCTTGCGCCAGGAGGCCCGGAGTACCCTCAAATTAAGCCCTAAGCAGGACTTTTTGGCCTTGAAAGTCAAAGAACATCATTAAATCGCTATTTTTTTAGACAAGTTTACGAACCCATTGGCACTTCCTTTTGAAGGAAATTCGAGAGATTATGTTGCTTATAGACATTAGCCCCGGTAGGGACAAACGTACCTTCTGCGGATGCTCTATGATCCGGGCGATCTCATTTGGCGTAAAATGAAGAAAATCCAGCGACTATATGCCTTATTCTCCTTGTTTTAGCGGATGGCATCTTTGTAACTCATGCGCGTGAAAGCCAAGAACAAAAGGGCATTCTGGCATCGGTCGATATATATGTGGAAGCGATATCTCCTCTATAGAGGACAAGAAATTTTAGGCAATCGGCAAAAAGCGCACGAGAAAATGAAGTACTTTCAAGGACGCCATAGAATGGACATATGTTCACTAAAGCGGTCATAATTTTGTCATTCGGATCCGTGTCGGACCCATAAGTACTCAAACTGCTTTCATGGCGACACGCGAATCAAAAATACTCCCGCTTGCGCCAGAGGACTGAGTACCCTCAAATTAAGCCTTAAGCGGGACTTTTTGGCCCCGAAAGTCAAAGAACATCATTAAATCATTGTTTTTTCGGACAAGTTTACGAACCCATTGGCACTTCCTTTTGAAGGAAATTCGAGAGATTATGTTGCTTATAGACATTAGCCCCTGGTAGGGACAAACGTACCTTCTGCGGATGCTCTATGATCAGGCAATCTGATTTGGCCGTAAATTGAAGAAAATCCAGCGACTATATGCCTTATTCTCCTTGTTTTCGCGGATGGCATCTTTGTAACTCATGCGCGTGAAAGCCAAGAACAAAAGGGCATTCCTGGCATCGGTCAATATATATGTGGAAACGATATTTCCTCTATAGAGGACAAGAAATTTTGGGGCAATCAGGCAAAAAGCGCACGAGAAAATGAAGTACTTTCAAGGATGCCATAGAATGGACAGATGTTCACTAAAACGGTCATAATTTTGTCATTCGGAGTCCGTGTCGGACCCATAAGTACTCAAACTGCTTGCGGCGAGCGCGCGGATCCAAAAAGTACTCCCCGCTTGCGCCAGGAGGCCCGGAGTACCCTCAAATTAAGCTTAAGCAGGACTTTTTGGCCCAGAAAGTCAAAGAACATCATTCATCGCTGTTTTTCACACAAGTTTCTGAACCCATTGGCACTTCCTTTTGAAGGAAAGTCGAGAGATGATGATGCTTATAGACATTAGCCCCCCTGGTAGGGACAAACGTACCTTTCTGCAGATGCTCTATGATCCGGGAAATCTCATTTGGCCGTAAATTGAAGAAAATCCAGCGGCTATATGCCTTATTCTCCTTGTTTTCGCCGGATGACATGCTGTAACTCATGCGCGTCAAAGCCAAGAACAAAAGGGCATTCCTCGCATCGGTCAATATATATGTGGAAACGATATCTCCTCTATAGAGGACAAGAAATTTTAGGGCAATCGAGCAAAAAGCGCACTAGAAAATGAAGTACTTCAAGGACGCCATAGAATGGACAGATGTTCACTAAAACGGTCATAATTTTGTCATTTGGAGTCCGTGTCGGACCCATAAGTACTCAAACTTCTCGCGGCGAGCGCGCGAATCCAGAAAATACTCCTCGCTTGCGCCACGAGGCCTGGAGTACCCTCAAATTCAGCCTTAAGCAGGACTTTTTGGCCCTGAGAGTCCAAGAACATCATTCGTCCCTGTTTTTTAGACAAGTTTCTGAACCCATTGGCACTTCCTTTTGAAGGAAAGTCGAGAGATGATGATGCTTATAGACATTAGCCCCCTTGGTAGGGACAAACGTACCTTTCGGCAGATGCTCTATGTTCTGGGCAATCTCATTTGGCCATAAATTGAAGAAAATCCAGCGGCTATATACCTTATTCTCCCGGTTTTCCCCGGATGGCATGCTGTAACTCATGCGCGTGAAAGCCAAGAACAAAAGGGCATTCCTGGCATCGGTCAATATTTATGTGGAAACGATATCTCCTCTATAGAGGACAAGAAATTTTGGGGCAATCGGGCAAAAAGCGCGCGAGAAAATGAAGTACTTTCAAGGACCGCCATAGAATGGACAGATGTTCACTAAAGCGGTCATAATTTTGTCATTGGATCCGTGTCGGACCCATAAGTACTCAAACTGCTTGCGGCGGCGTGCGAATCGAAAAATACTCCCGCTTGCGCCAGAGGCCAGTACCCTCAAATTAAGCCCTAAGCGGGACTTTTGGCCTTGAAAGTCAAAGAACATCATTAAATCGCTATTTTTGAGACAAGTTTACGAACCCATTGGCACTTCCTTTTGAAGGAAATTGAGAGATTATGTTACTTATAGACATTAGCCCCGGTAGGGACAAGCGTACCTTCTGCGGATGCTCTATGATCCGGCAATGTCATTTGGCCGTAAATTGAAGAAAATCCAGCGACTATATGCCTTATTCTCCTTGTTTTCGCGGATGGCATCTTTGTAACTCATGCGCGTGAAAGCCAAGAACAAAAGGGCATTCTGGCATCGGTCAATATATATGTGGAAACGATATCTCCTCTATAGAGGACAAGAAATTTTGGGGCAATCAGGCAAAAAGCGCACGAGAAAATGAAGTACTTTCAAGGACTGCCATAGAATGGACATATGTTCACTAAAACGGTCATAATTCTGTCATTCAGATCCGTGTCGGACCCATAAGTACTCAAACTGCTCGCGGCGAGCGTGCGAACCCAAAAAATACTCCCCGCTTGCGCCAGGAGGCCCGGAGTACCCTCAAATTAAGCCTTAAGCAGGACTTTTTGGCCCTAAAAGTCAAAGAACATCATTCCTCGCTGTTTTTCACACAAGTTTCTGAACGCATTGGCACTTCCTTTTGAAGGAAATTCGAGAGATTATGTTGATTATAGACATTAGCCCCCCTTGTAGGGACAAACGTACCTTTCTGCAGATGCTCTATGATCTGGGCAATCTCATTTGGCCGTAAATTGAAGAAAATCCAGCGGCTATATGCCTTATTCTCCTTGTTTTCGCCGGATGGCATCTTTGTAACTCATGCGGCGTGAAAGCCAAGAACAAAAGGGCATTCTGGCATCGGTCAATATATATGTGGAAGCGATATGTCCTCTATAGAGGACAAGAAATTTTAGAACAATCGGGCAAAAAGCGCACGAGAAAATGAAGTACTTTCAAGGATGCCATAGAATGGACAGATGTTCACTAAAATGGTCATAATTTTGTCATTCGGAGTCCGTGTCGGACCCATAAGTACTCAAACTGCTTGTGGCGAGCGCGCGGATCCAAAAAATACTCCCCGCTTGCGCCAGGAGGCCCGGAGTACCCTCAAATTAAGCCTTAAGCAGGACTTTTTGGCCCTGAAAGTCAAAGAACATCATTCGTCGCTGTTTTTCAGACAAGTTTCTGAACCCATTGGCACTTCCTTTTGAAGGAAAGTCGAGAGATGATGATGCTTATAGACATTAGCCCCCCTGGTAGGGACAAACGTACCTTTCTACAGATGCTCTATGATCCGGGCAATCTCATTTGGTCGTAAATTGAAGAAAATCCAGTGGCTATATTCCTTATTCTCCTTGTTTTGGCGGATGGCATCTTTGTAACTCATGCGGCGTGAAAGCCAAGAACAAAAGGGCATTCTGGCATCGGTCAATATATATGTGGAAGCGATATCTCCTCTATTGATAGAGGCGGGTGTCCCGATCTTCGATGAGATGATAACTATCGATTTGGTGGAGCGACTTTGACGATCGACTACAAGCGTGCCTGACGTTGCGCCTTAGCAACCGCTAAACCAACTCAGAGAGGTTATTGACCCACGCCGAACACGATCAACGACCACAAAACTCTATTCCTGCAAGCAATCGAAAAACAAGTAAGAATATGATAAAAGCAATCTGAATATTGCGGTATGTATGAAGTATTGATAAAGGTGGGGATCCGTAAGCGGTCTTGGTGCAGTCGTTGGACACAAGCGAAGTACGAAGTTGCAATGGCTAACTTTAACTAAACAAATCCCAAGGGAAAAGCTACTACATGGATCTACTTATATAGGAGGAAGGGGTGGCGGCCAAGGAGGTGGGAGGACATCCCAAGGCAGCCTAAAACTAACCCTAGGTCGTACAAGGCCAATGGGCCCAAGTGGAGGTGACGTAACACCTTTGGACTTGTAGTTTGACTCGGATTCTGGTGCAGCGTCAGATTGTTTCGTCCATAACTCAACGCTCCGAATGTATTTTAAGGTGATTCCAATTGTGATGGAAAGAGCATGAAATCTACTTTCCAACAAAAAAAGAATCACCCAATTCGAAGTTCGTATGAAAAAGGTGTTGGCGTTTTGAGTCAGGTATGTCTGTGCAGTCCGAATCTGAATCCAGAACGTGAGAAACTTGGACTCTATCTTCTCTTGGCCCAAAAGTGACGTGAGAAGACTTTTTGAACAGCACCTCCCTTATCGTCATATGTGGATTGTACAAATGTCTCATACACCTGCAATTAGACAAAACACAAAAGTATGTGAAGTATTTTTGTTCTGGATAACATAAATATATTATTGAATAGTTTGCACTAGAAATCACCTGACAAATATGCATGTATGCAATATTTTTGGTCTTATCCAAGGTAGTCATGTCCTCATCATCCTCCCCTTCTTGAAAATAAAGCCGTCCTCGGCGTTGCTTAATCTGAAATGTGGCTAACGAAAGAGACAAGGTGTACATGTTGTATATGTATACGTCGTCCATTTTTACTTCCCTTGATTTTTGCATATATGACACATGAATAGATGAGTAACTTGCATAGTTCATAATTTTGTCATTCGGATCCGTGTCGGACCCATAAGTACTCAAACTGCTTGCGGCGAGCGTGCGAATCCAGAAAATACTCCCCGCTTGCGCCAGGAGGCCCAGAGTACCCTCAAATTAAGCCCTAAGCAGGACTTTTTAGCCTTGAAAGTCAAAGAACATCATTTGTCGCTATTTTTCAGACAAGTTTCTGAACCCATTGGCACTTCCTTTAGAAGGAAATTCGAGAGATTATGTTACTTATAGACATTAGCCCCCCGGTAGGGACAAACGTACCTTTCTGCAGATGCTCTATGATCCGGGCAATCTCATTTGGTCGTAAATTGAAGAAAATCCAGCGGCTATATGCCTTATTCTCCTTGTTTTATTTGGATGACATCTTTGTAACTCATGCGCGTGAAAGCCAAGAACAAAAGGGCATTCTGGCATCGGTCAATATATATGTGGAAGCGATATCTCCTCTATAGAGGACAAGAAATTTTAGAGCAATCGGCAAAAGCGCACTAGAAAATGAAGTACTTTTAAGGACGCCATAGAAAGGACAGATGTTCACTAAAGCGGTCATAATTTTGTCATTGGTCCGTGTCGGACCCATAAGTACTCAAACTGCTGCTGGCATGGCGCTGAAAATCGAAAATACTTCTGCTTGCGCTAGGAGGCCGAGTACCCTCAAATTAAGCCTTAAGAAGGACTTTTTGGCCCGAGAGTCAAAGAACATCATTAAATCATTTTTTTTTCGGACAAGTTTCTAAACCCATTGGCACTTCCTTTTGAAGGAAATTAGAGATTATGTTGCTTATAGACATTAGCCCCTGGTAGGGACAAGCGTACCTTCTGCGGATGCTCTATGATCCGGGCGATCTCATTGGGCGTAAATTGAAGAAAATCCGGTGGATATATGCCTTATTCTCCTTGTTTTCGCGGATGGCATCTTCAGAACTCATACGCGTGAAAGCCAAGAATAAAAGGGCATTCCTGGCATCGGTCAATATATATGTGGAAACGATATCTCCTCTATAGAGGACAAGAAATTTTGGGGCAATCAGGCAAAAAGTGCATGAGAAAATTAAGTACTTTCAAGGACTGCCATAGAATGGATAGATGTTCACTAATACAGTCATAATTTTGTCATTCAGATCCATGTCGGACCCATAAGTACTCAAACTGCTTGTGGCGAGCACGCGAATCCAGAAAATACTCCCCGCTTGCGCCAGGAGGCCCGGAGTACCCTCAAATTAAGCCTTAAGCAGGACTTTTTGGCCCTGAAAGTCAAAGAACATCATTTGTTGCTATTTTTCAGACAAGTTTCTGAACCCATTGGCACTTCCTTTTGAAGGAAATTCGAGAGATTATGTTGCTTATAGACATTAGCCCCGGTGAGGGACAAACGTACCTTCTGCGGATGCTCTATGATCCGGGCTATCTCATTTGGCCGTAAAATGAAGAAAATCCAGCGACTATATGCCTTATTCCTTGTTTTCGCCGGATGGCATGCTGTAACTCATGCGCGTGAAAGCCTAGAACAAAAGGGCATTCCTGGCATCGGTCAATATATATGTGGAAACGATATCTCCTCTATAGAGGACAAGAAATTTTGGGACAATCAGGCAAAAAGCGCATGAGAAAATGAAGTACTTTCAAGGACTGCCATAGAATGGACAGATGTTCACTAAAACGGTCATAATTTTGTCATTCGGATCCGTGTCGGACCCATAAGTACTCAAACTGCTTGCGGCGAGTGCGCGAATCCAGAAAATACTCTCCGCTTGCGCCAGGAGGCCCAGAGTACCCTCAAATTAAGCCTTAAGCAGGACTTTTTGGCCCTGAAAGTCAAAGAACATCATTCATCGCTATTTTTCAGACAAGTTTCTGAACCCATTGGCACTTCCTTTTGAAGGAAATTCGAGAGATTATGTTGCTTATAGACATTAGCCCCCCGGTAGGGACAAGCGTACCTTCTGCGGATGCTCTATGATCAAGGCAATCTCATTTGGCCGTAAAATGAAGAAAATCCAGCGACTATATGCCTTATTCTCTTTGTTTTGGCGGATGGCATCTTTGTAACTCATGCGTGTGAAAGCCTAGAACAAAAGGGCATTCTGGCATCGGTCGATATATATGTGGAAACAATATCTCCTCTATAGAGGACAAGAAATTTTAGGGCAATCGGGCAAAAGCGCACGAGAAAATGAAGTACTTTCAAGGACTGCCGTAGAATGGACAGATGTTCACTAAAGCGGTCATAATTTTGTCATTCGGATCCGTGTCGGACCCATAAGTACTCAAACTGCTTTCATGCGGTATTGAATCAAAAATACTCACGCTTCCGCCAGAGGCCCGATACCCTCAAATTAAGCCTTAAGGACTTTTGGCCCCGAAAGTCAAAGAACATCATTAAATCGCTATATTTGGACAAGTTTACGAACCCATTGGCACTTCCTTTTGAAGGAAATTCGAGAGATTATGTTGCTTATAGACATACTTGTTCCCACCATATGAGCACATAGTCTTGGAACTCAAGTGATGCCACAGCGATCTTCTTCTCTTCCTCATAGTTGTGCAAGCGAAAGATTTTGTCGACCTTCAATGCCCATGAAAGGTACTCTTGGGATCATTGGTTCCATTGAACTTGGGCATTGTGAACTTAAGCTTGCCATAGCGTTGTTCTTCATTGTGTTGAGGTCGATGTTGATGATGGCGTTCTTGGCGTGGAGGTAATCATTCTCATGTTGCTCTTGGTGAGGAGGAAGTCCATGATCAACTTGCTCTTGTTGACCTTGAGGTTGAGTTTGAGCTTGAGGAGCTTGCGGAGGAGCTTGTGGGGCTTGGCGTTGCGCGGCGGATGGTAGTTCCTCTCTTGTATTTCTTCTCGAAGGGCTTCCTCTTGATTGCACCATTTGCGATTGCGGTTGGCGATAGCTTCGGCTTGATGCTTGAAAAGCACGTTCCGCCTCAAGAGCTTGTGCTTCTCGTTGTTGTTGTTGAAGGCGTTGAGCCTCGGCGTCTTGTTGCTCTTAGTGTAAGCGCTTGTTCTTGTTCTTGTTGGTAGCGAAGACGTTGTCGTTCTTGAGCTTGAGCAAACGCCCACTTGGTTTGATTGTGGGCGAGAACTTGTTCATCAACTTGCTCTTAGGAATGCTTGTCGTGTAGCGGGTTGCGAGATGCATAGCGGTCTTGACGCGCGGCTCGTCGAAGAGTGTTCGATGACGGTGTACTTGTGTCGGAGAAGGAGTCGTCGGAGTGGCGACTTGAGTGGCTCCGTCTTGAGTGTGGGGAAGTAGAAGGACGCCGGTTCACCAACAAGGCGCGTATCTCGTCCATTCTTGCATCGTTTTCTTTCTTGTGCGCGTCGAGTTTGTTGTCGAAGTAGTCTCTTGGACGTTGCTCGGAGAGTCGCAAGTCGGTGGCAAGGTTGTCGATGCGTTCGCTCATTGCTTGTTGCTCTTGATGGAGAGCTCGTTGTGCGCCAAAGAGGTGGATCTTGGTGACGTATGATGACATGTCGTCGTCTTGCTCGTTGAAGAGTGGATTTGTAGAAGAACTTGGCCTATCCATCATTTCAAGCAAATTGTGAGTGGTAGAAGGAGAAGAACTAATACCAATGTACCTTTGACCGAAGTTGAAGATGAATCAAGTTCACTCAAATGCGGACAATGAAATAGCACTATTGGTACCGATCCTTGTCGATTCTCACACCTACACAAGTAAAAGCTTTTGGTGGAGCTTGGTTAGGATGGTGGCACAAAATTGATTGCAATCGTTAGCTTGACTCAAAAATGTGGAAGAATATTCGCAAATTTGCATATGCAACAAGTAGACCAAGCTAGTAGTGGTACACGGAAACACACACGCAAATAGATAAATGGGATTGTGCAAACCAAAAGTGAGCCAAAATGTGGAATCCACAAACATGCTCTTGTTGCACAATACTAGAGAGCGCTATACGATTGCACAATAAGCGGATCTGGAGCTTGTGCACAACCTACTAGGCAAAAATGCAACGATCTCTATCCCAAGTATGCTATATGTATTGTATTTGATTGCAATGATCCAAGATGATCTTATATGACAATATTAATGTTGTATGATGCTATGCTTGTTGCTTATAAGCTCTTTGCTTAACTTTCCTCTTTGCTTAAAAGCTTGAGTGGCTCTTTCTCTATTGAGCTCTTTTCTTATGCAAACTTGAAGAACCAAGATAGCAATTGTGTATGCGATGACAACTTTGTAACACACAAGTTGATTCGAGATATGCACCACGATGGTATGTATGATATGGTGTATGCAACTAATGTGCACAAGTCACGTTGCGGCAATACTCAATGGCTAGTCTCGATGGGTAAGCAACATAAAGATGGTCTATGATGGTTATCAATGCAATTGGAAGGTATGACAAAGATGTAAATCGATGTTACCGTCCGTAGCGAAGATGAGTAGTCGACCAAAATGAGCGTTTGTTGTTGATGTCACACCGCGCCTAAATAGCCGAAACACAAAAGGACATGGAAATCTCACTCAAATTGTCGAACCAAAAGTCGAATGGTGGTACGGAGGTTGTGTTGCTGGGGTTTGGCAAGTGGAATGGTGGTGGTTGGGATGGGAATGTGGTATGTAGGTGTAGGTGGTGGTGGTGGTGGAGGGGGACTGCACAAGTGCAGTTTGGCAGAAGAAGCGGATGATCCGGGCGGGGCCGGATGATCCGGGCAGAGCGGATGATCCGAACACGTCCGGATGATCCGGGTCGAGTCCGGATCGTCCGGTAGAATCAACAGCGATCGGGACTGCTCGAGAAGAACACTAAAGCGGGAGAAATTTGACGATTTGAGGATTTTGTATGGATTTGAGGGAAGAAGGTGGGGAAAAGCAAGATCCACGAGTTACACACCGAATCCACGGATCAAAAACAACAAAACATCATCAAAACTAACAAATCACACAAAAAATTGGGGGGTATTTTTGTGGGGATTTTCGGATTTAGGACGAAAACAACAAAATCAAGCTAGAAAAAGAGGGGTAGGGGCTCCAAAAACGTGATCAACGTGGCTCATGATACCATATGATGTAGGGTGGAACCCTATACCGTCGATCTTTCACGTTTGGAGTGGATCCTACGGGGAGAAACACGAAGAACGCGCGGAAGAACACGAGGAAATCACGGGGAAGAACGAGAGAGACACTCAATCGACAAGAGATCAATCACACAAGGTCTAGATCATCGAAGCACGAGTAACACATGGTCCAAAATCAACAAAGGAAAGATACAAAGGTAACCGTTCTTCTCCGAGAGGAGGTCTTGAATCCACGAGGATCTTCCGTAAAGGGGCCTTGAATCGAGAGGATCTTCTCCGAAGAGGCGCGGTCTCTCACGAGGAGGAGATCCGATAGATGAGCGAGGCTCTATCTCAAAAACGAGCTAAATCAACGCTAAGTCTCAAAGTGAGGAGATGGGGTCCTATATATAGAGTTGGGGGCGAAGGGGTACATGGGCTCAGCCCAACACGCCTTGTATGCGCTGGCGGATAATCCGGACGAGGTCCGGATGATCCGGCGAGTCGAGATGATCCGGGTGGAGGCCGGATGAGCGGAGGGTCGGCTGGTGGTCGCGGAGGCGGATGTCCGGCTGGAGGTCCGGACGTCGGGCGGGTCCGGATGATCCGGACGGGTCCGGATGATCCGGCTTCAGTGGAGCTTCTGTTGTCTTGGTCGAATTAGCCGGATCGTCGGACCGAGTCCGGATCGTCCGGGCGCCCGTCCGGATCGTCCGGCCACCACTGCCCTTGGTGCTTTTTCCTCTCCGTCTTCTCGCATGTCTTCCGCTTCGGTTTCCTTGCTTCCTAGCCTCTTCATGGTCGACTCCTTGGTACTGAGTATGCATAGCATTTCCGTTTGAGGTAGTAACCATGTCTCGTGTGAATCGAAGGGAGTTGTGAGAGGAGTGATGTCACCTCGGTTTGAGAGCTCTTGCGTGCTTTCGAGTCATGGGTCCTTGTGGGGTTGGATGTGTTGATGTAGAGTCCATGGGGATAATGGAAGGATGCTCGGCATCATAATCCAATGCTAAGTCTCAAAGTAAGGAGATGGGGTCCTATATATAGAGTTAGGGCGAAGGGTACATGGGCTCAAATTACACTTGCTGTCAGCTATGATGGTGGCGGATGATCCGGACGAGGTCCGGATGATCCGGCGGTCCGGATGATCCGGGTGGAGGCCGTGATGAGCGGAGGGTCGGTGGTGGTGGTCGCGAGGCGGATGTCGGCTGGAGGTCGGATGATCCGGGACGGGGTCCGGATGATCCGGCTTCAGGGTGGAGCTTCTGTAGCCTTCGGTAGATTTAGCCGGATCGTCCGGACCGGGGTCCGGATCATCCGGGCTCTGTCGGATCGTCCGGGTTGCCATCCGGATCGTCCGCCACCCTGTCCTTGGTGCTTTTTCCTCTCCGTCTTCTCGCATGTCTTCCGCTTCGGTTCTCCTTGCTTCCTAGCCTCTTCATGGTTGACTCCTTGGTACCGAGTATGCATAGCATTTCCGTTTGAGGTAGTAACCCGTCTCTTGTGAACCAAAAGGGAATTGTGAGAGGTGATGTCACCTCGGTTTCAAGAGCTCTTGCGTGCTCGAGTCATGGGTCCTTGTGGGGTTGGATGTGTTGATGTAGAGTCCATGGGGATGATGGAAGGATGCTCGCATCAGCAGATCCTTGAAAGTACTTCATTTTCTCGTGCGCTTTTTGCTGATTGCCCCAAAATTTCTTGTCCTCTATAGAGGAGATATCGTTTCCACATATATATTGACCGATGCAGGAATGCCCTTTTGTTCTTGGCCTTCACGCACGTGAGTTCCAGCATGCCATCCGGCGAAAACAAGGAGAATAAGGCATATAGCATGGGATTTTCTCAATTTACGGCGAATGAGATTGCCGGATCATAGAGCATCTGCAAAAGGTACATTTGTCCCTACCGGAGGGCTAATGTCTATAAGCAACATAATCTCTCGAATTTCCTTCAAAAGGAAGTGCCAATGGGTTGAAACTTGTCGAAAAACAACAACGAATGATGTTCTTTGACTTTCGGGGCAAAAAGTCCTGCTTAAGGCCGTGTTGAGGGTACTCCGGGCCACTGGCGCAAGCCGAGTATTTTGGATTCGTGCACTCGCCGGGGGAGCAGTTTGTGTACTTGTGGGCTGACACGGACTCCAAATGACAAAATTATGACCGTTTTAGTGAACATCTCTCCATTCTATGGCAGTCCACAAAAGTACTTCATTTTCTCGTGCGCTTTACACTGTTGCACCAAAATTTCTTGTCCTCTATAGTGGAACATCGTTCCCACATATATATTGACCGATGCAGAGAACGCCCTTTTGTTCATGGCTTTCCGCGCTGCGTGAGTTACAGACATGCCATCCGGCAAAAACAAGGAGAATAAGGCATATAGCCGTTGGATATTCTTCAATTCTGACCAAATGAGATTGCGGATCATGGAGGATCTGCAAAAAGTACGTTTGTCTCTCGATTTCCTTCAAAAGGAAGTGCTAATGGGTTCGAAACTTGTTTGAAAAACAGCGATGAATGATGTTCTTTGACTTTCGGGGCCAAAGGTCTTGCTTAAGGTCGTGTTGAGGGTAATTGATAGAGGCAAAGGTGTCCGTCTTCGATGAGATGGTGGCCATCGTTTTGGATGAAGTCGACTTTGACGATCCGACTCTGAGCGTCTGCGATGACGTCGCGCTTTAGCAATCGCTAAACCAACTCCGAGAGGTTATTGACCATGCGAGCACGATCAACGACCACGAAGGTCTGCTTCCTGCAGCAAGCGAAGAACAAGCAAGAAACTAAGATAGCAATCTGGATATTGCGAATATAAGAGAAAAGCTTTATTGATCAAGGTGGGGTTACGTGGCGCTTTATGCAGTCGTTGAACACAAAGCGAAATCGCGAAGTTGCAGCTATGGCGAACTTTTAATCTAAACAAAACCCAAAGTCTAAACGACGTCCTAAGGGCTGTATATATGGGGAAAAGGAGGAATTTCGTGGCCCTTGAGGGTGGGGTCGAAACCAACCCTAACTCTTATTTCCCCACACATACTGAGACTCTAAAAATAGCCTATACTTAAGTATTTCGAAATTACATGGGCTGGCCCAATAATAAGGTGACGACACCTAGAATAGCCTATGGACGAATATTATTAAGTGGCATCTTGTATATTTCGTCCAAGGCTTCATGCACTCCTTATGGTGGCTTCAAAGTCCTAAAATCATCACTTGTAACTCCGTTCTTGATCCCCTTGCATGCCATCAACTCCATCGTGTTCTTGCTCCAATGTTCATCCTTCTCCAAGCTAGGCCCTTCATTTGTAAGCAAAACAAATGTATCCAATTTAGGCAGCATCATATTCTCATGAACATTAGAATCATTACCAAGAAACGAAAGTACCTGGTAATTTAATTGGCGTGCACGAGCTCTAGTAATTGGTCCCATATATGTAACAGTAGGGGCTGTGGGTGTAACAATGGTATTGATGTCCTCATCATCCTCCCCTTCTTGAAATGAAGTCGTCCTCAACGGAAGCTCATCTTCCTCACCCAAATAAGGCTTCAAATCTGCAATGTTAAAAGTAGGACTAACCCCAAAATCTGCAGGTAGCTCAAGTTTATATGCATTATCATTTATTTTCTCTAACACCTTAAAAGGACCATCAGCACGTGGCATTAGCTTTGATTTAGCAAATTAGAAATCTATCTTTACGCAAATGTAACCAAACAAGATCTCGGTGCAAACACAACATGTTTTCTACCCTTATCTCCACAAGTTTATATTTAGCATTCATACGCTCAATGTTTTCCTTAGTTAACTCATGCATTTTAAAATCAATTCAGAACATTCTTTAGCATCAAAATGAACCTTCTCCGAAGATGGAAGAGGCAACAAATCAATAGGCGCATACAGGTAGGAAACCATACACAATTTCAAAAGGCACATCTTAGTAGTAGAATGCAATGAGCGATTATAAGCAAATTCAATATGAGGCAAGCATTCTTCCCACATTTTCTTATTATTCTTCAAAACAGCCCTAAGCATAGTAGACAATGTTCTATTGACTACTTCAGTTTATCCATCGGTTTGGGGGTGACAAGTAGTACTAAAAAGCAGTTTAGTCCCCAACTTAGCCCATAAACATCTCCAAAAGTGGCTAAGAAATTTAGTATCACGATCTGAAACAATAGTATTTGGCACACCATGCAAGCGAATAATTTCAAGAAAGAACAAATCAGCAACATTAACAACATGATGTAGGTGGAACCCTAATTAAATCGATCTTTCACGTTTGGAGTGGGATCCTTGAAGAACACGATGAACACGGGAAGAACGGGAGAAATCGAAGGGAAACACTCAAGAACAAGTCCAAATCACACATCCACTAGACAATCAAACACACAAGATCCACAAGGTACATGAACAATCAAAGGAAAGGTACAAGGTAACGTTCATCTCCAAGAGGAGGTCTTGATGACATCCTAGATGGATCTTCCACAAGGGGTCTTGATGATATCCTAGATGGATCTTCCCTAAAGAGGGTCTTGCATCCATGAAGGATCTTCTCCTAGATGGAGGTCTTGGCCTCCAATGGAGTAGTGGTCTCTCTATCTCAAGAGTAGAGATAGGTAGAGCAAAGCTCACATAAGAATGAGCTATCATTTTGCTAACCCTAGAAAGGAGGTGGAGGAGGTCTATTTATAGCCCAAGGGCGAAGGGGTAAGTGAGGCGAAGGGGTACACGGGCTTGGCCCAAGTCCTGTGCACAGTGGCGGGTCCGGATGATCCGGATGGTGGCGGATGATCCGGGTGTCGAGAGTCCGGATGATCCGGGCGACCGTCCGGATGATCCGGCCGTCGAGCAGGTTCTGTGGTCTTGAGCGCGTTAGCGGATCGTCCGGGAGGTCGTCCGGATCATCCGGCTCGGTCCGGATCGTCCGGTGAGGTCCGGATGATCCGGCAACTCGATCCTGCTCCGTTCTTCTTCTTCCTTTCTTCCGTCTTCTCTTCCACGCTTCCCTCGCGGATGGTGTAGTCGTTCCTTGGCGCTTGCACTCCTCCTCGTCGTCCGTAAAGTTCGACAATACCTATGCATGCACACGGGAGAAGTATCAAGTAGTATGCCATCCTCGAAGGGGTCAAGTGAGCACGTGTAAAGGAGATGATTCACCTTAGTGTGTGTGAAGTAGATGTCGTACGTGTCACTTGCCAAATGGGCTCTTGACATGGTGATGTCCGTAGGATGCTCCGCATCATCCCCTCCCCTTGGGAAAGATCCGACCTCGGATCGAAATCCAAATCACCATGGGAAAGAGAAGATGTCGTCGTGTAGAAGTGGACGATCAGCAAGCATTCGTCATTTTGTAGTTCCAAATGGGCACTCTCCAATGTCGCACCGTCTTGTAATTCCTTCAAAAGTAGCAAAGATAACAAGCACTTGAAAAAACAAATGTGGTTGTCGTAAGAGCAAAACCAAGCATTCAAGAGGTGATTCACCCAACAAGTGTTGTCATCAAGCATAGCATATGGTTTGACAAAGAAGTGTGGCATGGCATTTGAGCATATAAATTGAGCACAATCAAGTATATCATGGGAACAAGCATGCAAATGGGAGGTCAAGATGCAAATATATGTGATAAGTGAACAAGCATCTACCTCAAGGTCATAGCAAGCATGCATAAAGAGCTCAATGAACGGTCTATGGTAGGCATAAGAGTCATTCACAACACCAAATATAGTGAAATGTCTAAACACATGGGGCAAGTGCAAGACAATCCAAGCATAACGTGCATAGGGTGTCGTGAAGATATCGTGGCACTCAACACAAAGGAAAGAGCAATTTTCAACATGTATGAGGCATGAGCATATATGTCATCAACCCAAGAAAGCAAGTAGTGGAACATGGGTGATGCAATATAGCGAGCATTCATAGCTATCAAATCAAGCAAGCTAGTAGTGCGAAGATGCAACATACTAGGAGGAATCATGGCAAACATGGCATTGGTGCAAATAGTGGGCATGAATAATTCACAAGTCATAGCACAAGCATGAAAGCAAGATATGAGTACAATATCATGAATGTATTGGCGAGAGGCCATATGTGAATAGCAATGGGTCATCATGACTCTCCCAACACAACAAGCATCAATAGAATGGGGCACATGATAAACATGGCAAAAGCAACAAGGATCTCCACCAAGCATGCAAATACACATAGGAATATCATAATGGAGAATCATGGGTAGATGCAAACAAGGGTCACAATTGCATGGCAAAGGCATAGAAACAAGCATAGCATGCAAAGTGAACACGGTAAAATGAGCATAATGTGAGAAGTGGTAAATGGTCCATAGCCGTGTGAGAGCCAAGTAGAGGAGTTGCGCATAGTCCTTGCGCGAAGGGAACGGTGGTAAGGATAGTCCACGGGATTCCAAATCATCATTGCTCTCAAGAGCTCGTTTTGTCAATTCGTGGGATTGTGAAGTTGACAAGTATTCATGGGTACCTACACAAAAGAGACACAAACGAAAGAAATTGTGTGTGTGGTAAATGTACATCATCCATCATGATGTGTATGTGCACGTAATGAGTTAGCACAATATAAGCAATGCTCAAAGAGATTTGATGCATGGTATATGAACATGTCATCCATCATGAAAGAATAGTTGTTATGTATGACACGATGGGGACACAAATTGAGCAAACAAGTATATGGCACATCAAAAGCATGTTTGTTCATGGGGAGCATATGGTGCACACAAGTATTGGGATCATGCAATGGATGGGATGGGTCAAAATCTCCTAAAATGTATGAGGAAACTATGGGGGTCTCCTCATGAGCAATATCGGAAACCTCATATGGAGAAAATGGACAACATCCAAAACAATGCATATCCGAAGCTAGGTGGTCATGGCATGGCATATGAGATAAATGATGCAAAGGGAGCATATCAATATCATCACAAGAGAAACAAATGCCAATAACCATGGGCTTGTCATCTCTGCCATATGTGCAAATTGGGTTTATTTTAATGGCATATGCATAGTCACTATGAAGAGATTGCAAATAAGACATATGGTTGATCTCATGCATAGCATATGACAAGTCAAGCGGATTATCAAACATGATGTGACCTAAAGATTTGTCACAAGAAATCCTGTGTAACATGGCATCACAACTAATAGACTCCACAAGAGAATCATCATACTCATCATAAATGGTCAAATCATCGCATGGGGAAATCATACTAGCATGAAGCATGGCAATAGGTGGATCAACATCCCTCAAGCAATCAATGTCAAGAATGTCCACTAGTGGGACTAGAGCATCACCTTCACCTATGTTACCTTTGTCATTCCACTCAAGTGGTTTAAGTGAGGTGGGAAAGACCAAATGGTGGTCATCTTCATCTTGATGGAACCATGTGGGGGGTGCATCATATTCCACAATGGCCATCGTCTTGTTCAAAGGGAGGACGAAGTCGTCGAGGATCGGCGTGTCATCATAAATGGAACCTAGCACCAAATGAGAAGACACAATAGAGGTAGAGGTCAAGTTGTTAGAAATGCAAATGGCCTCACGAGACCTATCAACTATCTCACTCTCTCTATGTGGTGGTTCACTCACTCCATCAAAATAGGTGCACTCAAACTCACGTATGGTGGAGTCACTCATCTCACTCAAGTGGTGGGGGTTGTGGCTCTCCTCACATGGGAATTGTGGCAACTCATCATATATGGGTTTAGTGGTGAAGTCACTCTCACTCTCAATATGGTGGCACAAGTCACTCAAGTTATCATACGTCGCCGTGGTCGAAGGGAAAGTCCCATGCTCAACCATCTCGTCGTGGTCGCCGTGGATGAAGGCCGAAGATGGCACATCATCACTCTCGTCATGGATGAAGGCCGAAGATGGCTCAACATCACTCTCGTCGTGGTTGAAGGCCGAAGATGGCACATCATCACTCTCGCCTCCTAAGATGGAAGCATCATCCTTGCTCGCCACCTTGTCGCTCGCCTCCAAAGCTTGGTTCTTGAAGGTCTCCGTAGTCGAACTCGTCGCCACACCGTCTTGAAAAAGAGTCAAAGTAGACTCGGCATCATCAATGCCACAAAGAGGGATGGCGGTGAAGTTGCACTTGGGAGCATCGTCTTGTAGCTTGTCGGGCTTGGACATCTTGGTGGTACTAGCCTCATGCTTGTCGTAGAGCTTGGTCGCCGCGAAGTTTGCTTGGGGTGGAGAAGCCTTGGCCTTCATGAGTTCTTGTTCCGAATTGAGAGCACCAATGATAGAGGCAAAGGTGTCCCGTCTTTCGATGAGATGGTGGATTTCGCTTTGGTGGAAGTCGACTTTGACGATCCGACTACGAACGTGCGAGGACGTCGCGCCTTAGCAATCGCTAAATCAACTCAGAGAGGTTATTGACCACGCCGAGCACGATCAACCTGACCACGAGGTGCATTTCCTGCGACAAGCGAAGAACAAGCAAAAAGCGAGAGTGCAATCTGGATATTGCGAATATAAGATGAAAGCTTTATTGATCAAGGTGGGGTTACGTGGCCTTTGTGCAGTCGTTGAACACAAACGAAATCTGTGAAGTTGCAGCTATGGCGAACTTTTAATCTAAACAAAACCCAAAGTCTAAGCGGTGCCCTAAGGGCTGTATATATGGAGGAAGAGGGGTGAATTTCGTGGCCCTTGGTGGAGGGGTCGAAACTAACCCCATCTCTTGTTTCCCCACATACGGCCTTTAAAAATAGCCTATACTAATGTATTTCGAAATTACATGGGCCTGGCCCAATAATAAGGTGTCATGCACCTAGAATAGCCTCTGGACGAAATTTATGAAGTGGCATCTTGTATATTTCGTCCAAGGCTTCATGCACTCATTATGGTGGCTTCAAAGTCCTAAAATCATCACTTGTAACTCCATTCTTGTCCAACTTGCGCATGCCATCATCTCCATGCTTGTTCTTGCTCCAATGTTCATCCTTCTCCAAGCTAGGCCCTTCATTTGTAAGCAAAACAAATGTATCCAACAAGCAGCATCATATTCTCATGAACATTAGAATCATTACCAAGAAACGAAAGTACACAGTAATTTAGTTGGCGTCTTGTGAGCTCTAGTAATTGGTCCAAGATGTATAGCAGCGGGGGCTGTGCGTGTAACAATGGTATTGGCGTCCTCATCATCCTCCCTTCTTGAAATGAAGTCGTCCTCGACGGAAGTTCATGTTCCTCACCAAATATGGCTTCAAATCTGCAATGTTAAAAGTGGGACTAACCCCAAAATCTGCGAGGCAGCTCAAGTTTATATGCATTATCATTTACTTTGTCCAACACCTTAAAGGGACCAGCAGCACGTGGCATTAGCTTTGATTTGCGCAAATCGGAAATCTATCCTTACATAAATGTAACCAAACAAGATCTCCAGGTGCAAACACAACATGTTTTCTACCCTTATCTCCGAAGAAGTTTATATTTAGCATTCATCGCTCAATGTTTTCCTTAGTTAACTCATGCATTTTTAAAATCAATTCAGCACGTTCTTTAGCATCAAAATTAACCTTCTCCGAAGATGGAAGAGGCAACAAATCAATAGGTGCACGAGGTAGGAAACCATACACAACTTCAAAAGGGCACATCTTAGTAGTAGAATGCAATGAGCGATTATAAGCAAATTCAATATGAGGCAAGCATTCCTCCCACATTTTCTTATTGTTCTTTAGAACAGCCACGAGCATAGTAGACAATGTTCTATTGACTACTTCAGTTTATCCATCGGTTTGGGGTGACAGGTAGTACTAAAAAGCGGTTTAGTCCCCAACTTAGCCCATAAACATCTCCAAAAGTGGCTAAGAAATTTAGTATCACGATCTGAAACAATAGTATTTGGCACACCATGCAAGCGAATAATTTCACGAAAGAACAAATCAGCAACATTGACAAAGATCATCGCTTTTATGACATGGTATAAAGTGTGCCATTTTCGAGAATCTATCCACGACAACAAATATGCTATCCCTCCTTCTTTGTTCTAGGTAAACCTAAAACAAAGTCCATAGATATATCCTCCCAAGGAACACTAGGTACGAGCAAAGGCATATATAAACCATGAGGATTGAGTCGTGACTTAGCTTTTTGACATGTAGTGCAACGAGCAATAAAGCGCTCAACATCCGTCTCATCTTTGGCCAAAAGAAATGTGTAGCAAGTACGTCCTCCGTCTTCTTCACGCCAAAGTGTCCCATTAGTCCTCCTCCATGCGCCTCCTGCAACAACAAAAGACGAACGGAGCTAGCTGGAATGCATAGCTTGTTAGCACGGAACAAAATCCATCATTAACGACAAACTTGTTCCATCTTCTTCCTTCTTTACAATTCTACAATACATCTTTAAAATTAGCATCATGCACATATTGATCTTTGATGGTCTCCAAACCAAATATTTTGAAGTCAAGTTGTGAAAGCATAGTATAGCGACGAGACAATGCATCAACAATAACATTTTCTTTACCCTTCTTGTGTTTAATGACATAAGGAAAGTCTCAATGAATTCAACCCATTTAGCATGTCTACGATTCAGTTTAGCTTGACTTTTAATATGTTTCAAAGATTCATGATCGAAATGTATAACAAATTCTTTGGGCCATAAATAATGTTGCCATGTTTCTAAAGTCGAACAAGAGCATATAATTCTTTATCATAAGTAGAGTAATTCAGTCTAGGCCCACTCAATTTTTCGAGAAAAGTATGCAACAGGTTTGCCATCTTGTAATAACACACCTCTAATCCAATTCCACTAGCATCACATTCAAGCTCAAAAGTCTTATTAAAATCGGAAGTTGGAGTAAAGGAGCATGTGTCAACTTAGCTTTCAATACCGTGAAGGCTTCTTCCTATGCGGTACCCCAAACAAAAGGCACATCCTTCTTTGTAAGCTCGTTGAGAGGTGCAGACAATGGTGCTGAAATCTCTCACAAAACGCCTATAGAAACCAGCGAGGCCAAGGAAACTCCTCACTTGTGTGACCGTTTTGGGCTGCGGCCAACTCTCAATAGCTTCAATCTTGGCTTTATCAACTTCAATTCCACGTGGAGTAACAACATAGCCAAGAAAAGATACTCGATCGGTGCAAAAGGTGCACTTCCCAAGGTTACCAAACAAGCGTGCATCACGTAGAGCATTAAAATATACACGTAAATGTTCCAAATGTTCTTCCAAAGATTTGCTATAAATCAGTATATCATCAAAATAGACTACCACAAATCGTCCAATGAAAGCACGTAAAACTTCGTTCATTAATCTCATGAAAGTACTAGGTGCATTAGTTAACCCAAAAGGCATGACTAACCACTCATATAATCCAAACTTAGTTTTAAATGTTGTTTTCCATTCATCTCCCAATTTCATACGAATTTGATGGTATCCACTCATAAATCAACTTTGGAGAATATTGTAGAGCCACTCAATTCATCAAGCATATCATCTAGCCTAGGAATAGGGTGACGATAACAAATAGTAATATTATTAATGCCTCTACAATCAACACACATACGTGATGTACCATCCTTTTTCGGCACTAGAATAATAGGAACAGCACAAGGACTAAGGGATTCGCGTATATAACCTTTCTCGAGCAGCTCACATGCTTGGCGCATAATCTCCTTCGTCTCCTCTGGATTGGTGCGGTATGGCGCACTATTGGGTAATGATGCACCGAATTAAGTTAATTTGATGCTCAATCCCTCGAATAGGTGTAATCCGGTGGCACGTCTTGTGGAAAGACGTCGGCGAACTCCTGCAAAATGTTAGTGACAGAGGGGGCAAAGAGGAAAACACGTCCTCGAATGAAAATAATGCCTCTTTGCACACAAAAGCATAGCAAATAGATTTGCTAAAATCTAGCTCATCAATATCAGATTTGGTGGCAAGTAAACATGCACTTTTCAATTTAATTTCAGAAACAACGATAGATGGTTTATTATTAGGCTTCATGTGTTGCTCAAATTCTTTTGCCACAATCTGATTTTCACTCTTATTTTCTCCTGTTTTGCTTTATTAGCTCTATTAATATCATCTTTCAAAATGGACTCGAGAGTCATAGGAAGCAAAGTAATATTTTTATCCTTATGAACAAGAGTATCTTGATTGTTTCTACCATGGTGTACAGAATTTTTATCAAATTGCCATGGTCTACCAAGTAACAAGGAACATGCTTGCATAGGTACCACATCACAATCAACATAATCAGCATATGTAGAGATACTAAAATGCACACGAGCAGTCGTGTTACCTTAACCTTGCCGCTGTTGTTGAACCATTGGATGTAGTAAGGATGTGGATGTGGTCTTGTGGTGAGAAATAGCTTCTCCACCATCTCCATGCTAGCCAAGTTGTTGCAGCTCCTCCATCTATGATGGCCTTGAATAGAGCGTTCCTTCACAACTCCTTTGTATGGAACAAATTATGCCTCTGATTTTCTCAGCTTGTGTAACCTGCACACTCAAAACACGTTGAGCAACTAAACATTCATACATGTCGGCATCTTGACAGCCATGTATTGTGTCTCATGATCAGAATCATCTCCACCGTGTTCCTCATGTGTAATAAGAGCCAAAGTCTCCTCATCATAGTCACTAGCGGACTCATACCCACCATCCTCGGTAGCAATCATCACACGCTGAGATTTGCATTCTCTCATAAAATGTCCTCTTCCCTTACAACGACGACAAATAATAGCACTTGTGTGCCTGTTGGCGCCATGGAAGAAGAAGAGCTACTGTGCAGGCCCGGCGGTGTGCTCTTGGCGGATAGTGGTGGTTGTGCCTGCTTTCTTGTATCACGGTTGGAGGTGGCACTGAAGGAGGTGATGGTGCGGTGGAAGTAGATGATGCACGTGGTGTCCATGATGAAGGTCGACCTACGAGAAAAGTTAGTGCGTGCCAATGCACATCGATCCTGCACTTCACGTTCACTTTACAAGCAAGATGGAATAGAGCAGTGATATTATTATAATCCTTATAGTCTAGAATGGTCGAATATCTCTATTTAATCCACCCGAAAAGCGTGCAAGCATAGCTTCATTCTCCTCAACAATACCACATCTAATCAAGCCGGTTTGTAATTCTGATAATATTCTTCTCAGAATTTTTACCTTGTCTTAAGCGCTGCATATTTTGAAGTAATTCACGTTGATAATATGGTGGAACCCAACGAGTGCATAGCAGTTTTCAAAGCAGCCCAAGTAGGCTGGAACAGGATATAATCTACAATGTTCAGACCACCAAACACATGCAAAGCTAGTGAAAGCACAAACAGCAGCAGGAACACGTCTCTCCTCGGGATATTGTAAACATGTAAATCGTTGTTCAGTTTCTAACTCCCAAGTAAGATATATATCGGAACATATCTACCCTCAAATGGTGGAATATTCAATTTCAGTTTAGGAGATGGTCATGATCTAATACTGAGGAGCCTAGCATTGCCATTATTTGCATGTGGGCGACCTGGTGGTTGTGGTGCTGGTGGTTCCACGTAGTTCGATGTTGATCAACCTCATCCTCGTAATCTCCCACATAATCACCCTCCTCGGTACCAAAGACGCGATGGCGAGGAGCCAAAAAGCACCAACAATAGTAGCAGCGGCACCAGAATTTTGTCTGGCTCAATAGGAACACGCTGAGCTCGTCCATACTGATTCGGAAGGGGCGTAGTTGTTGTCGTTCTTGCAGAGGTGCGATAGGTTCAGCCGGCGGTGGTTGTGGAAAACCTTGAGCAATTCATCAAACTTGCTATCAAGCTTTGTTTCAAGCGTCTTCTCAATGCCATCTATCTTCTCCATGGCCTCGTCAAATCTGTTTAGCACATCTTGCACCTGTCCAATCATCATTTGCTGAAACTTATCATGTAGCTGTTTGTTAAGTCAGGTTCTCCCAATCAGTCTCATCGACATGATCCTACCATGGTTAGCAGCAAATAGAAACACACAAGAATATGATCCTCTGGACTACTAAGAAGTGGTGGTGGTGTATCACAAACCCGTCAAGCAAATCTCAAATTCTTACAGTTCTTACCCAGCGAAGAGTGGTGATCGGCAACCGTTGTAGTCAAAACTCTCAAAGCTTGGATATAGCGATTACCGGGGAGAATCAAGCATACGGCGTAGATGTATGTGGAGCTGGGAAGGCTTATAATATGGTAGCAAAAAAAAGGTCGTGATAATCAATTCGGAGATGCAAAGTTGAATAAGCGCTCAACAGCGGTCTTGTGCTGGTCCTAGGCTGAACCGTGCTAGAGGCGAGCCTAGAACACTAACAAAATCACGGCGCTACGTAAACAAGGAAAAAAGCACATTCTGAATTTTTTTTGCTCTTTTTTTTGAAAAATCACTATAATGGCGAGTGTCTCAAAACTCTTCCCAGTCAAATCGACGGGATGGGCTCAAAATTTTTGACCAATTTTTTTTTTCGACTGCCCGGACCCAAAAATTGGAAACGGGTCAAAAAAAACTTTCTATAACGGCGACTGGCTCAATGCGCTTAGAAGCACCTAAAAATAGGATAGCCAGAAAATTTTTTGTCCCGTGCGTTTTTGGAAAATTTTCGACCAATTTTTTTTTTTTGGAAACCAACCTCTTCTACGGACGGCAAAAGATTGCTGGAATCCGAAACCTACTTAGACAAGGAAACACGAATCGGAAAACTAGATGGATCCCGAAAACAAACCTAATATGCAAGGAACTCGGATTGGTGGTGGATATATGGTGGTAGATGGCAGCGGTGGTGATATATGGAGCGGTGGTGGTATATGGATATGGATTGAGCGGTGGCGGATAAGCGGTGGTGGTAGATGGCGGGCGATGATAATGGTCGGCGGCGGCGTGACAACTTATGACCAGAACTTCGAAACTCGAAAAGACTAGACTCTAAGACCAGCAACTAGACACGACGATGCAACCGCAAATTCAACAATGCAAATCTGAAAAAGATTATGCAAAGGCTCGGACTGGTTGGATAGGATGAACTAACCTAATTTTTTGTGGCGTTTTAATGGACTATAGGTATGAAGAACAGACTCGATCTAAACTACGAAAAACGTAAAATCTCACCGAGCAACACGGAAATCTGATACCACTTGATAGAGGCAAAGGTGTCCCGTCTTTTGATGAGATGGTGGATTTAACTTTGGTGGAAGTCGACTTTGACGATCCGACTACGAGCGTCGAGGAGTCGCGCCTAGCAATCGCTAAACCAACTCCGAGAGGTTATTGACCATGCGAACACGATCAACCTAACCACGAGGGTCTGTTTCCTCCGAGCAAGCGAAGAACAAGCAAGAAACTGAGATTGCAATCTGGATATTGCGAATATAAGATGAAAGCTTTATTGATCAAGGTGGGGTTCTGGCGCCTTTATGCAGTCGTTGAACACAAGCGAAATGCGTGAAGTTGCAGCTATGGCGAACTTTTAATCTAAACAAATCCCAAAGTCTAAACGGTGCCCTAAGGGCTGTATATATGGAGGAAGAGGGGTGAATTTCGTGGCCCTTGGTGGAGGGTCAAAACTAACCCTATCTCTTGTTCCCCACACATACGGACTCTATAAATAGCCTATACTAATGTATTTCGAAATTACATGGGCTGGCCCAATAATAAGGTGTCATGACACCTAGAATAGCCTCTGGACGAAATTTATGAAGTGGCATCTTGTATATTTCGTCCAAGGCTTCATGCACTCATTATGGTGGCTTCAAAGTCCTGAAATCATCACTTGTAACTCCATTCTTGTCCCCTTGTGCATGCCATCATCTCCATGCTTGTTCTTGCTCCAATGTTCATCCTTCTCCAAGCTAGGCCCTTCATTTGTAAGCAAAACAAATGTATCCAATTTAAGCAGCATCATATTCTCATGAACATTAGAATCATTACCAAGAAACGAAAGTACACAGGTAATTTAGTTGGCATCTTGTGAGCTCTAGTAATTGGTCCAGTATGTATAGCAGCAGGGGCTGTGGGTGTAACAATGGTATTGATGTCCTCATCAACCAATGTAGTAGTCGTCGATGGACTTGTAGTTCTCGAGGAAGATGGTCTTGGAGATGTCGTTGTGCAATCCCATCATGAAGTGGAACTTCATTGAAATGGGGTCGTCCACGCCGGCTCGTCGCAAGGCAATCATCATCTCCTTGAGGTACTTGTCGATGGACTTGGATCCTTGGGTGGTGTTCTCCTATTGGCGTCGAAGTTGTTCCATGTAGGTTGGAGGCACAAACTCTCACCGTAAAGCTCTCTTCGTCTTGGGCCAACTCATGTCGTAGTACTCCGAAGGTGTGTGAAGCCACCACGCCAATGCGTAGTTGTGGAAGTTTCTTGTGGCGCACTTCACTTGATCTTCGGGAGGAACTTGATGTAGCTTGAGGTAGTCGTCCATCAAACGCTCCCACTCGAGGTACTCCTCGGGTTCTTGAGTCCCATAGAAAGGAATCGCGTGTCGATGTCGAGGTTGTAGTAGCTCGTGGAAGTCATGACCTTGAGCTTGGGTAGCTTCTCTTGAGTGTAGTCTTGAGGTGCTTGTTTGCAAAGATGCCCAATATCCGGCGAAGATGCCTTGTAGTCACTTGGCGAAGATGCCAAGGGAGATGGTGAAGTCGTTGGCGGTTGTTGGTGTTGAGCTCTTGACCTTCATGTTCTTGTTGGTGATGGTGTCGATGCCGATGTGATCTTGCGGAGGTGGTAGCTCGGAAGGATGTGCTCTTGAGCGTCTTCTCGAAGATGAGGAAGATCGCTTGTAGGACTTGATGAGGGCCTTGATCTCCTCCATGCGCTTGTCCATCTTGGCGTCGTAGTTGTTGTTCATGGCATCGAACTTCGTCATTGTTGTTGTAGACCGAAAGTGAAATGCCTTGCCTATCCATCACAAGACTCGAGTAGAGGTGAGTAGGAAATGAGATAAACAATACCAAGTTACCTTTTCCCAATGTTGAGGATGTATCTCGTTTCACTCAATGTGAGATGAAAGAATAGTGGAATTGGTACGGACTTGTTCACTCACACACCTACAAGTAAAGGCTTGTGGTAGAGCTCGGTGAGGATAGTGGCACAAAAATTTGATGCAAAATGTTAGCAAGAGTCAATAATGTTGAAAAAGATTCACAAATTAGCAGTGAAACAAGTAGACCAATAGCGAATGGTACGGAAACACACACGGATAGATAAATGGGATTACGTGCAACCAAGGAATGAGCACAAAATGTGGAATCCACGGAAAGCTTCGTGTTGCACAACTCAAGAGAGCGCTAGCATGATTGCTCAATAGGCGGATCGACACTTGTGCACAACCTATAGATCTGAAATGGATAAATTTCTATCCCAAGTATGCTATGTATGTATGGTTCCCGTGTTTCTCTCAAGCATGATATCATATGATGTAGATTTTGGTATGGCTCTTATTTGCAATGGGGGTATGATGCTATGGCACTTGCTCACGAGCTCTTTGCTCTCTTTTGCTTAAAAGCTTTTCTTTTTTGCTATGGCCACTTTTGTACAATGCACAAACCAAGATAGCAATTGTGTATATCTGGGAACAAACTTGAGGCACAGTGGATGATATGATACCAAGATGATATGGTATGTATGCAATGGATGGTGGATCACTAATGTGCACAAATAACGTTAAGCAATACTCAAATGGCTAGTCTCGATAGGCAAATAGCATAAAATGGGCTAGGGGTTAACAATGCAATTGCAAGGGAATATACAATGGTGTTGTCAAGGTTACCGTCCTTGCGATGATGAGTGGCGGTATTCTTGGTGTAGATACCAAGATGATGGAGGCTCGTCCCTATGTAGCTGAAACACTTTAGGAAACGAAAAAACGCAAAACTCAAAATCTCAAATGACAAATGTCAAATGGTGGTAGTGGAAAGCGGTGGTGGTGTTGCACTAGGCAATGCGGACGGAATGATGGGCTATACAGTCGGAGTTGAAGTTGCCGTCCCTAAGTAGCCGAAACACCTTAGGAGACACAAGCCACAACTCGAACAAGCTCAAACAACAATTGGGTGAAGTTGGGTTGTCGGAAGTGTATGGTGGGAAGGTTATGTGGAAGATATGGAGGAAGGCCTAGGCAAACTTGCCAAATTTCAGAAAATATGATGGAGTCAAATGATGTTGGTGGTACTTTTGTGGGATGGGGGATGTCAAGAGCTTCAAAACGAGCTAAAGAACGTCAAAATCGGAGTTCGGATGGATTAGTTATGGACAAAACAAAAATCAGCGAAGTCGGTTTCAAGGTTAACGGACATCCGGAGGAGGGCGGATGATCGAGCTAGGTCCGGATGATCCGGAGGAAATCCGGATGATCCGGGTTCGTCGGCCTTGATTACATTTTTTACGGTGCGTGGGTTGTCCGGACGTCAGGGGAAGTCCAGCTGATCCGGCTTGGTCGGATGATCCTTGAAAGGTCCGGATGATCCGAGCAAGTCAAGCGCCGGGATTTGCTCGTGGAGACGATTTTTGGGCGGAAATGGATGATTTTGGGGCAAAATTTGAGGGATTTCGTGGATGGACAGTGGGAAACTTGGGAAATGCTAGATCCACTTGAAACCAAGCAAATCCACGGATCAAAATCAACAAAACATCATCAAACCAACAAATCACAAAAAAATTTGGGGCTCTTTTTGGTGGGGATTTTTCGGATTTTAGGGCCGAAAACAACAAAATCAAGCTAGAAAACACGGGTAGGGGCTCCAAAAGCGTGATCAACCTGGCTCATGATACCATATGATGTAGGGTGGAACCCTAATTAAATCGATCTTTCACGTTTGGAGTGGGATCCCTCGAAGAACACGATGAACATAGGGAAGAACGGGGAGAAATCACAAGGGGAAACACTCAAGAACAAGTCCAAATCACACATCCACTAGACAATCAAACACACAAGATCTACAAGGTACATGAACAATCAAAGGGAAAGGTACAAGGTAAGGTTCATCTCCAAGAGGAGGTCTTGATGATATCCTAGATGGATCTTCCCAGAAGGGGGTCTTGATGATATCCTAGATGGATCTTCCCTAAAGAGGGTCTTGCATCCATAGGGGATCTTCTCTAGATGGAGGACTTGGCCTCCAATGGAGTAGTGGTCTCTCTCTCTCAAGAGTAGAGATAGGTAGGAGCAAAGCTCACATAAGAATGAGCTATCACTTTGCTAACCCTAGAAAGGAGGTGGAGGAGGTCTATTTATAGCCCAAGGCGAAGGGGTAAGTGAGGCGAAGGGGTACACGGCTTGGCCCAAGTCACGCCACAAGAAGAGGTCCGGATGATCCGGATGGTGGCGGATGATCCGGGTGTCGAGTCCGGATGATCCGGGCGACCGTCCGGATGATCCGGCTTCGTCGGCGGAGTTACTGTGGTCTTGGTAGCGTTAGCGGGATCATCCGGGTGGTCGTCCGGATCATCCGAGCTCGGTTCCGATCGTCCGGTTGAAGTCCGGATGATCCGTGCAACTCGATCCTGCTCCGTTCTTCTTCTTCCTTTCTTCCGTCTTCTCTTCCACGCTTCCCTCGCGGATGGTGTAGTCGTTCCTTGGCGCTTGCACTCCTCCTCGTCGTCCGTAAAGTTACGATGAGGACATCAATACCATTATTACACCCACAGCCTGCTGCTATACATCTTGGACCAATTACTAGAGCTCGCAAGACGCCAACTAAATTACGGTACTTTTCGTTTCTTGGTAATGATTCTAATGTTCATGAGAATATGATGCTGCCTAAATTGGATACATTTGTTTTGCTTACAAATGAAGGGCCTAGCATGGAGAAGGATGAACATTGGAGCAAGAACAAGCATGGAGATGACGGCATGCATAGGGGGACAAGAATGGAGTTACAAGTGATGATTTGGGACTTTGAAGCCACCACAATGAGTGCATGAAGCCTTGGACGAAATATACAAGATGCCACTTCATAAATTTCGTCTAGAGGCTATTGTAGGTGCTTTCGTCACCTTATTATTGGGCCAGGCCCATGTAATTTCAAAATACATTAGTATAGGCTATTTTTAGAGTCCGTATGTGTGGGGAAACAAGAGATAGGGTTAGTTTGGACCCCTCCACCAAGGGCCACGAAATTCACCCCTCTTCCTCCATATATACAGCCCTTAGGGCACCGTTTAGACTTTGGGTTTGATTAGATTAAAAGTTAGCCATAGCTGCAACTTCGCGTGCCGTTTGTGTTCAGCGACCGGAACAAAGCGTCACAGAACCCCACCTTGATCAATAAAGCTTTCATCTTATATTCGCAATATCAGATTGCAATCTCGGTTTCTTGCTTGTTCTTCGTTTGCTCGCGAAGCAGACCCTCGTGGTCGAGTTGATCGTGCTCGGCATGGTCAATAACCTCTCGGAGTTGGTTTAGCGGTTGCTAAAGTGGCGGCGTCCTCTGCCGTTAAATGGTCGGATCGTCAAAAGTCGACTTCCACCAAGCGAAATCCACCATCTCATGAAAGGCAGGACACCTCCGCCTCTATCAAGTGGTATCAGATTTCCGGGTTGCTCGGTGAGATTTTACAATTTTAAGTAGTTTAGATCGAGTCATTCTTCATACCTATAGTCCACGAAAAAGCCAAAAAAAATTAGGGTTAGTTCATCCCATCCAAACCAATCTGAGCCTTTGCATAATCTTTTACGTATTTGCTTTGCTGAATTTGCGGTTGCATCGTCGTGTCAAGTTGTTGGTCTTAGCGTCTAGTCTTTTAGAGTTTGAGTTACATTTCACGGTTGTCACGTCGCCGCTGCCATATACCACCACCACATATTCATCGTAATCCGAATCCATATCGCCACCACATATCCGCCGCCATCCGCCCATCCAGTCCACACCGCAACATATATCCGCCACCATCCGAGTTCCACCAGATTCATCTCCGCCACAATCCGAGTTCCACAGATTCATCTCCCACCAGGTCAGGTTCCACAGATTCATCTCCGCCACCGGTCCTAGTCCGAGTCGATAATTGTTGCATTGTTCTCGATTTCCAGGTCACGCGATACTCCAGTCGTGACGTGGAGGACTCCCCAACTTCGAGCCATCCATGAAGAAAAATAGTTCGGTTTCAAAAAAAACTAAATACTGAAAAGAAAATTACGGCTAGGCGGTTTTAGACCATTTGTAGACTTTTGAAAAAAATTTGTTGCGAACAAAAAAAAGAAGAAAAAAAAGTGCAAAAAAAGGAAAAAAAAAAAAAAAAATCAGAGTGTGCTCCTCCCTTGTTTACGTGCAGCGCCGTGATTTTGTTAGTGTTCTAGGCTCGCGTCTCTAGCACGGTCTAGCCTAGGACCAGACAAAATACCGTCGTTGACGTTTATTCAACTTTGCATCTCTGAATTGATTATTCTTGACCCTTTTGCTACCATATTATAAGCCTTCCCAGCTCCACATACATCTCGTGTGCGTTGGACTCTCCACAGTAATTGCTATATCAAGCTTTGAGAGTTTTGACTTCTAGCGGTTTGCCGATCACCACTATTTCTTTGGGTAGGCTGGTAAGAATTTGAGATTTGCTTGCGGGTTTGCGATACACCACCACCACTTCTTAGTAGCACTGTAGGATCATATTCTTGTGTGTTTCTATTTGCTGCTAACCATGGCGGGATCACAAGCCGATGAGGGTGATTGGGAGAACTGACGAACAAGCAGCTACATGATAAGTTTCAGCAAATGATGATTGGACAGGTGCAAGATGTGCTAAACAGATTTGTGAGGCCATGGAGAGATAGATGGCATTGAGAAGGCGTTTGAAACAAAGATTGATAGCAAGTTTAATGAATTGCTCGCGTCTTCCACAACCACCATGGCTGCACCTATCGCACCTCTGCAGCGACAACAACTCGCCCCTTCCGAATCGGTATGGGCGAGGCTCAGCGTGTTCCTATTGAGCGAGGACAAAATTCTGTGCGCTTGCTCTTGCTGTTGGTGCTTCTTTGGCTCCTGCTCTCTGCTGCGGTGGTGCAGGGGAGGATGATGAGTATGTGGGCGATTATGAGGATGAGGTTGATCAACATCGAACTACGTGCAACCACCGACACCACAACCACCGGGTCGTCCACATGCAAATAATGGCAATATTAGGTCTCCCCTCAGTGCGAGATCATGACCATCTCCTAAACTAAAATTGAATATTCCACCATTTGAGGTAGATATGTTCACGATATATATCTTACTTGGGAGTTAGAGCTGAACAACGATTTACATGTTTACAATATCACGAGGAGAGGCGTGTTCTGCTTCTTGTTTGTGCTTTCACTAGCTTTGCATGTGTTTGGTGGTGCGAACATTGTAGATTATATCTGTTCCATTACTTGGGCTGCTTTGAAAACTGCTATGCGTGCTCGTTGGGTTCCACCATATTATCAGCGTGAATTACTTCAAAAATTGCAGCGCTTAAGACAAGGAAAAATTCATGAAGAATATTATCAGGAATTACAAAGCGGCTTGATTAGATGTGGTATTGTTGAGGAGAATGAAGCTATGCTTGCACGTTTTACAGGTGGATTAAATAGAGATTCAGACCATTCTAGACTATAAGGATTATAATAATATCACTCGTTTATTCCATCTTGCTTGTAAAGCTGAGCGTGAAGTCTTGAGGATCGATGAGCATTGGCGGCACTAACTTTTCTGGGTCGACCTTCATCATGGACACCACGTGCATCATCTACTTCCTTTGCCATCACCTCCTTGGTGCCACCTCAACCGTGATACAAAAGCGAGCACAACCACCACTATCGCCTAAGAGCACACTGCTAGGGCCTGCCAGAGCTCTTCTTCTTCCATGGCATCAGCAGGGCACACAAGTGATATTATTTGTAAATCGTTGTAAGGAAGAGGACATTTTGAGAGAATGCAAATCTCAGCGTGTGATGATTGCTCACGAGGATGGTGGGTATGGTCCGCTAGTGACTATGATGAGGAGACTTTGGCTCTTATTACACATGAGAACACGATGGAGATGATTACGATCATGAGACACAATACATGGCTGCTGAAGATCTTTGACAAGTATGAATGTTTAGTTGCTCAACGTGTTTTGAGTGTCGGGTTACACAAGTGAGCAAAATCGAGAGCATAATTTGTTCCATACAAAGGGAGTTGTGAAGGAGCGTTCTATTAGCGTCATCATAGATGGAGGAGCTGCAACAACAGCTAGCATGGAGATGGTGGAAGCTATCTCTCACCACAAGACCACATCCACATCCTTACTACATCCAATGGTTCAACAATGATGACAAGGTTAAGGTAACACATCTTGTTAGTGTGCATTTTAGTATCTCTACATATCTGATTATGTTGATTGTGATGTGGTACCTATGCAAGCATGTTCCTTGTTACTTGGTAGACCATGGCAATTTGATAAAATTACATACACCATGGTAGAAACAATCAATATACTCTTGTTCATAAGGATAAAAATATTACTTTGCTTCCTATGACTCCACAGGTCCATTTGAAAGATGATATTAATAGAGCTAATAAAGCAAAACAGGAGAAAAATAAGAGTGAAAATCAGATTGTGGCAAAAGAATTTGAGCAACACATGAAGCCTAATAATAAACCATCTCTTTTATTTGTACGAAATTAAATTGAAAAGTGCATGTTTACTTGCCACCAAATCTGATATTGATGAGCTAGATTTTAGCAAATCTATTTGCTATGCTTTTGTGTGCAAAGAGGCATTATTTTCATTAGGGCGTGCCTTCCTCTTTGCCCCTACTTGTCACTAACATTTTGCGAGGAGTTGGCGTCTTTCCACAAGGCGTGCCAGAGGATTACCACCTATTAGAGGATTGAGCATCAAATTGACTTAATTCCGGTGCATCATTACCAACCGTGCACCATCCCGTACCAATCCGGAGGAGGCGAAGGAGATTATCGTCAAGTCTGAGGGCTGCTCGACAAAGGTTATATCTGTGAATCCCTTTGTCCTTGTCTTTTTCCTATTATTCTAGTGCCGAAAAAGGATGGTACGTCACGTGTATGTGTGTTGATTGTAGAGGCATTAATAATATTACTATTAGTTATCGTCACCCTATTCCTAGGCTAGATGATATGCTTGATGAATTAAGTGGCTCTACAATATTCTCCAAAGTTGATTTGCGTAGTGGATACCATCAAATTCGTATGAAATTGGGAGATGAATGAAAACAGCTTTTAAAACTAAGTTTGGATTATATGAGTGGTTAGTCATGCCTTTTGGGTTAACTAATGCACCTAGTACTTTCATGAGATTAATGAGCGAAGTTTCGTGCTTTCATTGGACGATTTGTGGTAGTCTATTTTGATGATATCTTGATTTATAGCAAATCTTTGGAAGAACATTTGGAACATTCGTGCTGTTTTTAATGCTCTCGTGATGCGTTTGTTTGGTAACCTTAGGAAGTGCACCTTTTGCGCAGACGGAGTATCTTTTCTTGGCTATGTTGTTACTCCACGAGAATTGAAGTTGATAAAGCCAAGATTGAAGCTATTGAGAGTTGGCACAGACCAGCAGTCACCTGAAGTGAGGAGTTTCCTTGGCCTCGCTTTGTTTCTATAGGCGTTTTGTGAGAGATTTCAGCACCATTCTTGCACCTCTCAACGAGCTTACAAAGAAGGATGTGCCTTTTGTTTGGGCTAGCATACGGAAGAAGCCTTCATTGTATTGAAAGCTAAGTTGACACATGCTCCTTTACTCCAACTACGATTTTAATAAGACTTTTGAGCTTGAATGTGATGCTAGTGGAATTGGATTAGGAGGTGTGTTATTACAAGATAAGCAAACCTGTTGCATACTTTTACGAAAAATTGAGTGGGCCTAGTCTGAATTAGTCTACTTATGATAAAAAATTATATGCTCTTGTTAGGACTTTAGAAACATGGCAACATTATTTATGGCCCAAAGAATTTGTTATACATTACGATCATGAATCTTTGAAACATATTAAAAGTCAAGCTAAACTGAATCGTAGACATGCTAAATGGGTTGAATTCATTGAGACTTTCCCTTATGTCATTAAACACAAGAAGGGTAAAGAAAATGTTATTCTTGATGCATTGTCTCATCAGCTATACTATGCTTTCACAACTTGACTTCAAAATATTTGGTTTGGAGACCATCAAAGATCAATATGTGCATGATGCTGATTTTAAAGATGTATTGCAGAATTGTAAAGAAGGAAGAACATGGAACAAGTTTGTGCGTTAATGATGGATTTGTGTTCCGTGCTAACAAGCTATGCATTCCAGCTAGCTCCGTTCGTCTTTTGTTGTTGCGGGAGGCGCATGGAGGAGGACTAATGGGACACTTTGGCGTGAAGAAGGCGGAGGGCGTACTTGCTACACATTTCTTTTGGCCAAGATGAGGCCAGGATGTTGGCGTTTTATTGCTACATTGCTACATGTCAAAAGCTAAGTCGACTCAATCCTCATGGTTTATATATGCCTTTGCACTGTACCTAGTGTTCCTTGGGAGGATATATCTATGGACTTTGTTTTAGGTTTACCTAGAACAAAGAAGGGAGGATATCATATTTGTTGTCGTGGATAGATTCTCGAAAATGGCACACTTTATACCATGTCATAAAAGCGATGATCTTTGTCAATGTTGCTGATTTGTTCTTTACGTGAAATTATTAAGCTTGCATGGTGTGCCAAATACTATTGTTTCAGATCGTGATACTAAATTTCTTAGCCACTTTTGGAGATGTTTATGGGCTAAGTTGGGGACTAAAGCGCTTTTAGTACTACTTGTCACCCCAAACTGATGGACAAACTGAAGTAGTCAATAGAACATTGTCTACTATGCTTAGGGCTGTTCTAAAGAATAATAAGAAAATGTGGGAGGAATGCTTGCCTCATATTGAATTTGCTTATAATCGTTCATTGCATTCTACTACTAAGATGTGCCCTTTTGAAGTTGTGTATGGTTTCCTACCTGCGTGCACCTATTGATTTGTTGCCTCTTCCATCTTGGAGAAGGTTAATTTTGATGCTAAAGAGCGTCTTGAATTGATTTTAAAAATGCATGAGTTAACTAAGGAAAACATTGGCGTATGAATGCTAAATATAAACTTCTTTGGAGATAAGGGTAGAAAACATGTTGTGTTTGCACGGAGATCTTGTTTAGTTACATTTGCGTAAGGATAGATTTCTGATTTGCATAAATCAAAGCTAATACCACGTGCTGCTTTGGTCCCTTTAAGGTGTTGGAGAAAGTAAATGATAATGCATATAAACTTGAGCTGCCTCCAGATTTTGGGGTTAGTCCCACTTTTAACATTGCAGATTTGAAGCCATATTTGGGTGAGGAAAATGAACTTCCGTCGAGGCGACTTCATTTCAAGAAGGGGAGGATGATGAGGACATCAATACCATTGTTACACCCACACCCTCTTTGCTACATCTTGGACCAATTACTAGAGCTGGCGCCTCCAACTAAATTACAGGTACTTCCGTTTCTTGGTAATGATTCTAATATTCATGAGAATATGATCTTTGCCTAAATTGGATACATTTGTTTTGCTTACAAATGAAGAAGCCTAGCTTGGAGAAGGATGAACATTGGAGCAAGAACAAGCATGGAGATGATGGCATGCGAGAGAGGACAAGAATGGAGTTACAAGTGATGATTTGGGACTTTGAAGCCACCACAATGAGTGCATGAAGCCTTGGACGAAATATACAGATGCCACTTCATAAATTTCGTCGA